>OY986436.1:120904612-121449612 GCA_963920525.1 Dichetophora obliterata | reverse complement strand
AAAAATATATTAGTTTTAGTTCGTAAAAGATCTTTTCATTGAAAGCTTATACGATAAAAAGAAATTAAAGTTTAATTTAAAAAAACAAAGACATTTTATTAAACATTAAAACAAATAAAAAATAAAAAAAAATATCAATTAAAATGGTATCCTTTAGTTGCAACGAGTGCGCATTAAGTTTAAAAAAAAGAGTAATCTGAACAGACATATACGAGTGAAACATCAAAATCAACAATCGCAACATTTTCAATGCGATGTTTGTAAGAAGTTATTTTCACGCAAGGATAATTTAAAACAACATAAAGGAAAACTACATGCAGTATCTTCTTCTTCCTCGACTGCAGCGTCAACATCAGCAGCAGCAGGAAACACAACAAGCATTCAAAGTATCCAGACGATTTTATCAAATTCAGTCCCCAATCTCTATTGCAATACTTGTAAGAAAGAGATATTGACGAAGAATTGGGCATATCACATCAGAACAAACGAGCATAAGAAAAATAGTGGTGAAATAGTTAACGATAATATAACTAGAATCTCATCTGTATTTAATGAACGTATAGAGTCATTTATACACAAAAATAATAATGAGAATTTATTGATTTCCGAAGAGTTTTTAGCAAACGCCAAAAATATAGTTATAAAAACTCTTCAAGAAATGTTGCAGAAGCACGTCAATGTTAAATTTAATATGGAATTGTTCTGCGAATACGTTAAAATGAGCGAAAATGAGATGTCAAATGACATTAAATCACATCAAACCAAAATGGTTATGATTCAGAGTCGACAGACTTGAATAACATTTTTGGTGAAAAATGTGATAATTTAGTGTCAAAAATGTCAGAGTTTCAAGAACGTGACAGCGGTTGGACTCTCATTAGAATTTTACATTTTGAAATTAATATCAACCAGTACAAGCCAATAAAAGAATCACAATATATTCTATTACCAAAATTTTTATATAATAAAAATGCTTGTATCAATGTACAAAATTCTGATGAATATTGCTTCAAATGGGCAGTAATATCAGCATTGATTCCAACTAGTATACACTCTGATAGATGTTCCAGCTATAATGTGGAGGATATTACAGCCTCCATAATACACTTGGATAATGATTTAACTATCAACTTTGAAAGTCTTGTTTTTCCGCTACCAGTAAAAGACATTAAAATATTCGAAGAAAATAATCCTAGATTAAGCATCAATGTCTTCGGGTTCGATGATGAGATCAAAAGTATTGTCGGACCCTACTACTTTACAAAGGAGGAGAAGAGGACATACCTCAATTTGCTTTTACTTCAAAAAGGAGACAAATCCCATTATATGTGGATTAAAAATATTTCAAGGTAAAAAAATTATATTCATTCATATATTTATTTTTCTTTATTATATATATATCAACAGCATTTTTAACAAATTTTTTTTATTTTTATTTACAGACTTTTATGTACACAAGTTACAAGACATAATGGACAAATGTTTCTATGTAATTGCTGTCTGCAGTACTTCAGTTCGGAGTATAAATTACAGCGTCATCGTCTAGAGTGTAACCGAATAGTTACAAAGGTTCCTTATTTAGAAAATAGCAAATTTCATTTTAAAAATTTTAAACATAAGTTAGATGTACCGTTCGTAGTATATGCGAATTTTGAATGTTTTCTAACACCAGAAAACATTCAAAATTCTGACTCTATAAAAACTGTACAGAGTCATAATCCCTGCGCATATAGCTACTATATTAAGTGTAGTTTTAATAATTCCTTAGATAAGTTTAGAGTATATACTGGTGAAGATGCACCTAAACATTTTTTTATAAATTTGGTTAGCGATGCTAAGAGCATTTATAATGACTATTTAAGTAAAGTTATTCCAATGAATTTCCTCTCTAATGAGGAATTATATATTCAAAATAATAGTACCATGTGTCATATATGTGAAAAACCTTTAAATGATGTTGATGGTGATAATGATGACAACTTCAGAGTATTAGCAAATCATTGTCATTTAACTGGTAAATATCGAGGTCCAGCACACAATATATGTAATTTAAATTATCAGAATGTAAATTTTATTCCAATTTTTTTTCATAATCTTTCTCTATATGATTGTCACTTGTTTATTAAAGAACTTTCATCGATTCCCGGTAGAATAAATGTAGTACCAATAAATAAGGAAATTTATGTTTCAGTTTCCAAGTATATACATTTGGAAAATGATGGCGGAAGTATTGAATTGAGATTTTTAGATTCATTTAGATTAATGGCTTCTAGTCTTTCAAGCTTAGCCAACAATTTATCTCATTCAGATTTTTATGTTTTACGTTCAGAGTTTCCGGTTGATGAGGAATTTAATCTCTTGAGGCAAAAGGGTGTATTCGCCTATGACTATTTTGATTCATTGAATCGCCTTCAAGAGGAATGTTTACCTCCAAGAGAAAAGTTCTTTAATAAACTAATTAACGAAGAGTGAAGTGTTGATGAAAAGTATGGTCATACATGCTCAAAAGGTATGGTCAACTTTTAGTTGTTCAAAACTACATGAGTACTTAGAGCTTTATCTCAAAACAGATGTATTACTTTAATATACATAACTTGAATACAGAGCTTACATATCAATTTTAATAAGAAGAAGAAGAAGAAGCAACAAAATTTAGCTGTTTGGTTGTGTATAAAACCCAATACATTTTTCTTTACTTTTACATTCAGTTCTAAATCATCATCATAGTCATAATGGAAGCTAAGCTTAAAGCGTGTTTCAAAAAATGCCAACATAAAATAAAGAGTATTCTATCAATAGACAGCATGTCCTTTGAATACAAATACAAAATTAATAAGATGGAACGTGTGACCACCCGCTTCGGAGTGAAGGTAAGGTGTTTATGTGAGAACACCAAGTATATACTTACCTAGTATATTTACGGATTCTTTGGGAGAGGAGGAGATTGAGGAGGTTAATAAAAATACTTACTATTTAACTAAAGACAGGAGCGACGATAATAGTATACATTATATGCTAAATACACATGGGGCGACAGGTGCTTATAGGTTATTATATAATTTTTTTATTTTTAATTTAATCTTATTATTTTTTCTTTTTTTTATAGATTATACACACGTCGTGATTTATACACCTATCATTTTTACACCGTGATTTATACATGACTACAGGGACCGTACCGGTTATGGTTTTTATCAAAAAAGTCAGATATTAACAGTTATCATTTAACTTTTATTTTTTCCGACAAAAATACTAGTTATTTAATGCCTTTTATTTTTTCGGGCAAAAATAACTGTTACTTTTGACTTTTATTTTTTTGGTCAAAAATAACAGTTATTTTGTGCCTTTTATTTTTTCGGTCAAAAATATCAGGCAATTTGAATTTTTTAAAGGCTACTTGAACGGCAAAAAAATTTTATGCAATTTTTATCGTCTCATTCGCGCGCACATTTTGGGCTATAAAACTTTTTAGTTTTTAAAGTTTTTTTATTCGGCCTTTGAAAAAATACTAATTGCCTGATATTTTTGACCGAAAAAATAAAAGGCACAAAATAACTGTTTTTTTTGACCTAAAAAATATAAGTCAAAAGTAACAGTTATTTTTGCCTGAAAAAATAAAAGGCAAAAAATAACAGTTAATTTTAATTTTTATAGTAACAGCCAAAAATTTAAAAGGCATTTAATATTCGCGAAGCTGCTGCCATTACAATAATAATGATATATTTAAAAAAGTCCTCCAGTCACTTCTTCGTTATGCCTTTTTCATATGAAAATTGCAAAATAACAGTTATTCTCGGTCCCTGCATGACTATGATGATGATCAAGAAATAAGTAGTTATTTTAAGAAATATATACATTTTGTATATAATAATGTTTATTAAGTAATGTTGTGATTATAAGAATCTTAATTCCTATTAAAAAATTTTTATGTTTCAAAGCATATATAATAAAAATTAATAAATAAAAACGATAAAATTACAAAAATTGTTTGTCTTTTATTAAAAAACATGGAATATATTTAATATATTTTAATCAAAAACATCAAGCAACCCAAGAAGCAAATAAACAGTACGATATTTTTCATTTTCAGCTTTTTTTTCCCCCCTTCAGACTTAAACAACACTTTATTCGATCAAAGTTAGTTTAATGTCATCTTAAATTCAATAAGATACAGTTCCCTTAAGCTTACATTGATATTTTTTACTTATAAGTTTTCTTATACACGAATAAAATGATAATTGCTAGACTAACCTGTTGTAAACTAAAATACACACACAAACATATGATAATCTCTATATGAAGTTTATTATCAAAAAGCTAAGCTTCTAGAATGTTCTAGAATGTTCTCGAAGTAAGGTATACAAACAACAACAGCAACAGCATTTTATTACCTCAATTCATTAGATAAACCTATTTTAAACTATTATACACACACATACACATGATAATCCCTATTGAAGCTTATTATCAAAAATCTAAGCTTTTAGAATGTTCTAGAATGTTCTCGAAGGAATTGATATCTACAACAACAACAACAAACATCAATAACAACAACAACAACAACAACAACAGCAACATTTTATTACCTCAATTCATTAGATTAACCTGTTGTAAAGTGAAATTAGAATAATAATAATAATTCAAGATTAATTTAAAAAATGTTATTATTAATAAGTATTCCTTGTTTCCTTCCTATATATATATATATATATATATATATATATATATATATATATATATATATAAATACATAAGTTATATACACAAGAAATATATAAAATTGTGTTAAGTTATTTAGATGATAAGCGATTTATATTAGAAAATGGAGTAGAGACCCTTGCATGGGGTCACTATAAAATTAATTAATTAAATAAAACAAATAACAAATAAATCATCATATATATAAATAAATCATATATATATATATATATATATATATATATATATATATTTAAAAATAAAGAAGACAAAAATTATTTTTTTAAATTTGTTTTTTAATATTTTAATATATGATGATTTATTTGTTATTTGTTTTATATTTGTTTTATATATATATATTTAAAAATAAAGAAGACAAAAATTATTTTTTTAAATTTGTTTTTTAATATTTTAATATATGATGATTTATTTGTTATTTGTTTTATTTAATTAATTAATTTTATAGTGACCCCATGCAAGGGTCTCTACTCCATTTTCTAATATAAATCGCTTATCATCTAAATAACTTAACACAATTTTATATATTTCTTGTGTATATAACTTATGTATTTTAGATCTAAAAGTATACATCTTATCATAATAAATTTTTTTATCATATAGACATTTTTTATAATCGCTAATGCCAAGAGACATCAATGCTAATTTTTTGACACCCTCAGCTTTTTTAATATCGTTATCACCTACAACACTTATCGAATACATTTTAGATCTTAATCCAATGAATTCCCTCATTATTTTTCCACTATTTTCATCTTTCATAAACCCTAAAACTTTTTTAATTTTTTCTTTCAATGTTATATGGGTTGTCAACTTTATAATCAGATGTATCAAATTTGAAATTAATGTCTGCTTTAATGTCATTATAAAAATCATCAGTTTAATTTGAATAAATGAATGAATCCGTATAGTTTTTATCAAATTTTGGAATCATGTAATCATAATGAAAATCATACATTTTCCACTTTGACAATTCAAGAACTACAAATTCTATATAAATTGGTTTATCATATAGGGTATGTATTCTATTTAGTTGAATTGCTGCCATATTTTCAGTGAACCATGAAGAGCTATGGAAATTCGGTTTAGCAATTAAACTTCTTGCTCCTAATCTTTTACCTCTACTTTCCCACTCACAAACGATTTTCACGTCTTTCCTCTTATCCACATTCTTCATGGTTTTTCCATATACTGCATTATTTAACAATTTAAAAAAATTCTTTTCAAAATCGTTTCTAGCTTGAGTTCTATGCATAGTATTTAAATCAATATATTTCTTTAACCATGGAGATTGTTTAAATTTTAGAATTCTATGGATCTTTTTCAACTTGAGTCCATTTTGTAAGCATTGTTGTAAATTTATATAATGTATGATGTAATTTGATTTATTATATAAATCAACAGAAAGCTTTTGATGCTCACAATTAGGACTTTTTTTATTCATTGAACAAAACGGTATATCATTATGTAAATTGTGAACTTCAGTGGGAGTCTCTAAATCGACTTCCAATATATGTCCTTCGTCAGAATCATTAGAGTGTTCATTTAACGAGAAAGTTGATACATCATCAACCCATTCAAATTTTCCTTCAGGTAAATATTGAGGCATTGCCCAACCATACAAATTATTAGCATCTAAATACATGAGGTAGTTCGATGATTTTCCACTATTGAAATCACTCATGTATTTATTATTTGCTTTGACATGTCGTTTTGAACATTGAACAATACATCCTCTTATACCTTTTTGAATGAATTTAATCATATCAATGTCTGTTAATAACTCTAATTCTATTTTCGTATACTTTAGCATAGCTCCAAAATATAGTCCGGGAGCTGTATAGTACTGACAAGGAGCTAAATTGTAAATAGATTTACAGACTTTTCTGAAATTTTCAAAGACATCTGTTAAAAGTAATACATCTGTTTTGAGATAAAGCTCTAAGTACTCATGTAGTTTTGAACAACTAAAAGTTGACCATACCTTTTGAGCATGTATGACCATACTTTTCATCAACACTTCACTCTTCGTTAATTAGTTTATTAAAGAACTTTTCTCTTGGAGGTAAACATTCCTCTTGAAGGCGATTCAATGAATCAAAATAGTCATAGGCGAATACACCCTTTTGCCTCAAGAGATTAAATTCCTCATCAACCGGAAACTCTGAACGTAAAACATAAAAATCTGAATGAGATAAATTGTTGGCTAAGCTTGAAAGACTAGAAGCCATTAATCTAAATGAATCTAAAAATCTCAATTCAATACTTCCGCCATCATTTTCCAAATGTATATACTTGGAAACTGAAACATAAATTTCCTTATTTATTGGTACTACATTTATTCTACCGGGAATCGATGAAAGTTCTTTAATAAACAAGTGACAATCATATAGAGAAAGATTATGAAAAAAAATTGGAATAAAATTTACATTCTGATAATTTAAATTACATATATTGTGTGCTGGACCTCGATATTTACCAGTTAAATGACAATGATTTGCTAATACTCTGAAGTTGTCATCATTATCACCATCAACATCATTTAAAGGTTTTTCACATATATGACACATGGTACTATTATTTTGAATATATAATTCCTCATTAGAGAGGAAATTCATTGGAATAACTTTACTTAAATAGTCATTATAAATGCTCTTAGCATCGCTAACCAAATTTATAAAAAAATGTTTAGGTGCATCTTCACCAGTATATACTCTAAACTTATCTAAGGAATTATTAAAACTACACTTAATATAGTAGCTATATGCGCAGGGATTATGACTCTGTACAGTTTTTATAGAGTCAGAATTTTGAATGTTTTCTGGTGTTAGAAAACATTCAAAATTCGCATATACTACGAACGGTACATCTAACTTATGTTTAAAATTTTTAAAATGAAATTTGCTATTTTCTAAATAAGGAACCTTTGTAACTATTCGGTTACACTCTAGACGATGACGCTGTAATTTATACTCCGAACTGAAGTACTGCAGACAGCAATTACATAGAAACATTTGTCCATTATGTCTTGTAACTTGTGTACATAAAAGTCTGTAAATAAAAATAAAAAAAATTTGTTAAAAATGCTGTTGATATATATATAATAAAGAAAAATAAATATATGAATGAATATAATTTTTTTACCTTGAAATATTTTTAATCCACATATAATGGGATTTGTCTCCTTCCTGAAGTAAAAGCAAATTGAGGTATGTCCTCTTCTCCTCCTTTGTAAAGTAGTAGGGTCCGACAATACTTTTGATCTCATCATCGAACCCGAAGACATTGATGCTTAATTTAGGATTATTTTCTTCGAATATTTTAATGTCTTTTACTGGTAGCGGAAAAACAAGACTTTCAAAGTTGATAGTTAAATCATTATCCAAGTGTATTATGGAGGCTGTAATATCCTCCACATTATAGCTGGAACATCTATCAGAGTGTATACTAGTTGGAATCAATGCTGATATTACTGCCCATTTGAAGCAATATTCATCAGAATTTTGTACATTGATACAAGCATTTTTATTATATAAAAATTTTGGTAATAGAATATATTGTGATTCTTTTATTGGCTTGTACTGGTTGATATTAATTTCAAAATGTAAAATTCTAATGAGAGTCCAACCGCTGTCACGTTCTTGAAACTCTGACATTTTTGACACTAAATTATCACATTTTTCACCAAAAATGTTATTCAAGTCTGTCGACTCTGAATCATAACCATTTTGGTTTGATGTGATTTAATGTCATTTGACATCTCATTTTCGCTCATTTTAACGTATTCGCAGAACAATTCCATATTAAATTTAACATTGACGTGCTTCTGCAACATTTCTTGAAGAGTTTTTATAACTATATTTTTGGCGTTTGCTAAAAACTCTTCGGAAATCAATAAATTCTCATTATTATTTTTGTGTATAAATGACTCTATACGTTCATTAAATACAGATGAGATTCTAGTTATATTATCGTTAACTATTTCACCACTATTTTTCTTATGCTCGTTTGTTCTGATGTGATATGCCCAATTCTTCGTCAATATCTCTTTCTTACAAGTATTGCAATAGAGATTGGGGACTGAATTTGATAAAATCGTCTGGATACTTTGAATGCTTGTTGTGTTTCCTGCTGCTGCTGATGTTGACGCTGCAGTCGAGGAAGAAGAAGATACTGCATGTAGTTTTCCTTTATGTTGTTTTAAATTATCCTTGCGTGAAAATAACTTCTTACAAACATCGCATTGAAAATGTTGCGATTGTTGATTTTGATGTTTCACTCGTATATGTCTGTTCAGATTACTCTTTTTTTTAAACTTAATGCGCACTCGTTGCAACTAAAGGATACCATTTTAATTGATATTTTTTTTTATTTTTTATTTGTTTTAATGTTTAATAAAATGTCTTTGTTTTTTTAAATTAAACTTTAATTTCTTTTTATCGTATAAGCTTTCAATGAAAAGATCTTTTACGAACTAAAACTAATATATTTTTTGGTTCGCCTTATATTGAAGTTTTTTCAGACTGGTACTATAAATTCAAAGATATATCTCTCTCTCTCTCTCTCACACACATTCTAAAGCTCTATGCAGAGCTAGTATATAAATTTCAATTTACAGCAACAATAAGAACAACAACAGTTTATCATCAAAAAGATTAACGGTTAAATTTTTCTGTTTCATGTAAATATTCTTGAGCTCTAAACTTTCTAAGCACTTATCATAAATCAAAGTTTTAATAGCTTTTCATTGACATGTATAACTTGAATGCATAGCTTGCATACCAATTTTAAGTAATAACAACAACAACACATACTTACCTCAATTCATTACATTAACCTGTTGTAAACTACTATACACACAAACACATGATAATCCCTATTGAAGCTTATTATCAAAAAAGCTAGGCTTCTAGCCATACATAACTCAACGTTTTAATGGTTTTTTTCATTTGTATGTAAATTTAATTTACATTAAAAACTATAGTTTATTATCAAAAGGATTAACGGTTAAATTTTTGTGTTTCATGTGAAAATTCTTTTAGGGTTCTAAACTTTCTAAGCACTTATCATAAATTACAGTTTTAATGGCTTTTCATTTATATGTAAATTTAATTTACATTAAAAACAATAGTTTATTATCAAAAAGATTAACGGTTTAATTTTTGTGTTTCATGTGAAAATTCTTGTAGGGTTCTAAACTTTCTAAGCTTTTATCATAAATCAAAGTTTTAATGGCTTTTCATTTATATGTAAATTTAATTTACATTAAAAACAATAGTTTATTGTGAAAAAGATTAACGGTTAAATTTTTGTGTTTCATGTGAAAATTCTTGTAGGGTTGTAAACTTCCTAAGCACTTATCATAAATTAAAGTTTTAATGGCTTTTCATTTATATGTAAATTTAATTTACATTAAAAACAATAGTTTATTATCAAAAAGATTAACGGTTAAATTTTTGTGTTTCATGTGAAAATTCTTGTAGGGTTCTAAACTTTCTTAGCACTTATCATAAATTAAAGTTTTAATGGCTTTTTATTGACATGCATAACTTAAATGTATAGCTTGTATATCAATTTTAAGTAACTATAACAACAACACATACTTAGCTCAATTCATTAGATAAACCTGTTGTAAACTATAATACACACACAAACACACACATACGCGCACACACACATAATAATCCCTATTGAAACTTATTATCAAAAAAGCTAGTCTTCTAGAATGTTCTCGATGGCATTTTTATCTATAAAAACAACATCAACAACAACAACAAAAGCAACAGCAACAACAACAGCAGTTTATTACATCAATTCATTAGATAAACCTATTGTAAACTATAATACACACACACACATGAAAATCCCTATTGAAGCTTATTATCATAAAAGCTAGGCTTCTAGAATGTTCTCGAAGAAATGTATATCAACAACAACAACAATAACAACAACAGCAACAACAACAACAACAGCAACAGCAGTTTATTACCTCAATTCATTAGATAAACCTATTGTAAACTATAATACACACATGATAATCCCTATTGAAGCTTATTATCAAAAAAGCTAGGCTTCTAGAATGTTCTCGAAGGAATGTATATCAACAACAACAACAATAACAACAACAACAACAGCAACAGCAGTTTATTACCTCAATTCATTACATTAACCTTTGTAAACTACTATACATACAAACTTATGATAATTTTTGTTTCTATACTTTAGATCAGTGGCGACCGTAGCCTAGTGGGTAGAGTGCGTGGCCCCTAAGCTAAAGAACCGCGGTGGCCCGGGTTCAATTCCAGCTCAGACAGAAAGTTTTTTCAATTGAATTAATTTTTCTGTTCGGTCGTCACCTCTCTGCAGACAATGGCAAACCTCAGAGAGTAAAAATTGCCATGTAAAGCTTCTTGAGAACATAAGCCGTTCGGAGTCGGCATAAAACACGTAGGTCCAGTTCTCGGTCATTTGTGATCAAACATTTAATAACACGCACAACACAATTGATCAATAGAAGCTAGGTCAAAGTCCTTCCAAGGGCTGAAATGGCCAGTTTATTTATTTTTTTTTTTTTTATACTTTAGATCAACTGAAACATATGAGTTTTTTTTTGTGGAAACACATGATATTCGCTAGATGAACCTGTTTTAGACATAAACCTCACGTTAAAAAAAATGCTTTCACTCTTCTATACTCTGTACACAAACACATGATATTTACTAGATGAATATACTATAGTCACACACCTATTTTGTTTTTCTGTACTATTGACACAAATCACATTAAAAATTTTCCCACTCTTCCATATAAAACACACTAACAGCCCTATTCTGGCAGCTTAACTAAGCTCACCACATTAAAAAAATAGTTAATATTAACAAATTGTTAAGGTTTCGTATTCTACTGCAAATTTAAAAGCTCTTTTCCTCACAATTTTGTTAATAACAGAAAGAGTCTTAACAACGAATGAAATGTATGTTTTGAGATAGAAAATTGTTGTCAAAAAAATTAAAAAAAGTACAAATTATAATATAATATTGAGTTTAAATACATTAAACTGAAAAATTTAAGAATTTTTTACTTATTTTAAATGTTAATAATGAAATCTTTCAGTAGCCGTGGCAAATTTTACACGCGCTTGCAAAGTCATAAGCAGCACTCGAAGAATCTGTTTATATAGCGCATCTCTTCTTTCAATATGCATATCGATTTTCACCATGCATGGTGAACTTTAAAAGCTTTTTAAGCTTTTATGTTGTTAATGATTTTTAAGAATACCAACATTTACATAACATAACAATAAGCTTAACAAGAGCTCCTTAACTATTTCTTGTTAAGTTAACAACCAGAATAGGGCTGTAACACATGATATTATAAACACAAACCTATTTTGTTTTTTCTGTACTATTGACACAAACCACATTAAAAATTCTCTCATTCTTCTATATAAAACACACTAACAACATGATATTCACTAGATGAATATACTATAGACACAGACCTAACATTTTTTCCTATACTATAGACACAAACCGCTTACTTATTATAATAGTTCCCCATTCCATGGCGCTGATGGTGAGCTCCTGGCTCCTGATGGTCCAGAACTCTCATATCGTACCTATTTAGGGGTCGTCCATAAACTACGTTACTGATTTTCCGGTTTTTTTACCCCCCTCCCCCTGCGTTACTTTTCGTAGTTCTTTTCGTAGTTCTTTTCAAACCCCCCCCCCCCCCTCCCCCTTAAAGTAATGTGACATATGAAATTAATTCATTCAAATGATTATATATTTTGACTAGATCTGACAATTTTCACTAGTATTAGTGACTAGTATGACTAGATACATTAAAGGAACAATTGGAAAAAATCAATAATTAATATCATCTGTAAAAGCTATTCCATCTGCGATCCAAGATTCGATGCTCTCAATCACTGGGATAGAAGAAGCTGGCAGCTTTGTTGAGGACTCTTCAAAATAGAAATTTTCATTGGATTCTATGCCGACCCATTCAGGTGAATCCTCATTTCTAACGCAAAGAAATTCACCTGGTCTTTGACAGAGTACCCTTAAAGGCTGCACCCTAGCTGCACCAAGTTCTGTGTTTTTGTGTAAATGCTTTCTGAAAATTGATTTATTTAAATAGTATTTTTTATTCCGATTTATTGTAAACGATATAATACAAACTTATGGCAATTCATAGAAGTTTTAAAAACGAAATACAAGCCACAGGTAGGACACGACCTTGAACCGATTTCTTCTTTCTGAGAAGGACAGTACATGTCATACGGTATCTCCTTTGATCAAGAACATTCAGGCCTTAACGTCAAAGCCTGTCGCAAAAGCAAAGACCCAAATTTCTCAGACGTGTGCTGAGATGGTGAAGGTATACCAAAATGTTCGTGTGTCGAGGGAAAAGGTGGTGGAAGAAATCGTTGAAACAAAAGTTAACCATCAATTTAGACGATCAAACATAAACATGTAAGGTTAAAAATTTTTGAAATGATTGTGTTATTAATTAGAGGTTTTTCGTCAATTATTTTGAATTTTTGGTAACGTTACAATATCTAAACACCTCCCCCCCTACCGTTACTTATCGTAGTGCATTTCAAAACTCCCCCCCCCCCCTAAATTGGTAACGTAGTTTATGGACGACCCCTTAGATCCTGCCCGGATCAGCCGGGACAGACAGAATGCACCTACGTACTAAAACATACCCTAGGATTTTTCACTAAGCACATTAATTGGCTTTTCAGCGGAATTTAAAAATTTAATATATATCAAACGCGTATTTAAGTTAATTTAATTTTATAAAAATAAGCAACATCGAATTAAATTATAGTATTTATCAATTTAAGGTACTCGAAAAATAATCCTGATTTCAAAAATAATCCAAAACACTATACTCATTTCAGCTGGTCATTTGTTCAACCCAAGAACCTACGTGGGTCTGAGAAAATCTCATATCCGCCAAATTAAAATCCCAATTAGTTGGGTATGCATTTGGGCCAACGCAGGCATAAACTTGTGTGGAAAAGAGATATACTCTGGCACACCAATCCCGGTGATAGTGTGAGCTCAGTCTAATTTCAAATCAGGAAGCCACGTGAGCACGTAAATTACAATTCAATTTAAAATTAAAATATTGCATAATTAAAAAGAAAGTTTTAAAAACGATTCATATTTGATGGTGCTTATTTTATAAAACATAATATCGAGGCAAAAAAAAAAAAACAGAACAATCTCAATCACCGATATTACATTGTTATAAAACTGCGTTAGGTATAATAGGATGAAGTTAAATAATTTAATTATTTAAATATAATATAATTTTCCGTTTTAAGACGTCTATCGAATCAGAAAAATTAATCATGTTGAAGTTATTATTGAAATCACTGCACATATATCGTAAAGGTTCATGAAGAGCGTAATTAGAACTGCACTGACTAAACTTGAAAAACAGAAAATGTTTAGTTCCTCTCCTTGGGATGTTAAAATTTAGAGCTGAGATGAGATATTCCGAATTAATCTCGTCACGAAGTAATTTATACAGAAACATGGCATTAAGCATCATTCTTCTGCTTCTTAGGGAAGGTAGTAAAATAATTTTAAGGCATATTTCATACGATGGAAGCGTAATATTGGGGTTCCAACGACTATGACGTAAAGCAAAAAGTAAAAACTGTTTTTGAACGGATTCTATGGCGTCGATGTAGACATAATATTGTGGGTTCCATACAACTGATGCATATTCAAGAATTGGCCTTACGAGAGAGGTATATAATAATTTAGTAGTAAAGGGATCACTGAATTCTTTAGCCCATCTTTTAATGAAACCAAGGACTCCTCTTGCCTTATTTTTCACCATATTAACGTGGAGATTGAAGCGAATTTTTGAATCCATAATAACACCAAGATCGAGAAAACTGGAAACTATTTCTAAGTTAGTGTTGTTTATAGTGTAATTTATGTTAGACATATCTTCGCGAGAATGTCATTTGCTTAAATTTTTTTAAGTTGAGATTTAATATATTTAAGCTACACCAGTCCACAAGTCTATTTAGATCAGATTGTAAAAGATGTCGTTCTTCGGGTGATTTGTAACAAAGAAAAAGTTTCACGTCGTCAGCGTTCATTAAGACGTTACAGTGTTTTATTACCGAAGGAATATCATTAATGAATAGTAAAAACAAAACCGGTGCAAGATGACTGCCCTGAGGAACGCCAGAAGTGGCCGAAATACTTTTTGAAATTGTGATGGTCATTTGATTGAGATGGTCATTTAATTGTGATGGTCATTTAGCCTGCTAAGACACATTGACGTATGCGTGCTGCTGCGGTTCGATGACTGCTTTTGGTTGCGACGTTGGCGTTGCCTATATTGGGTGGGCGCGGGGACTCTTATGCATACTTGGCGGTTGGAATTCGGCAATTGTTGGTCGGCGGTACTTGTTGGCCCTTTGAGTTGCTGCGGTGCGATGACTGTGTCTCGCGACAACGTTGGCATGCAGAAGTTACTGGCGTAGTCCCGATTTTGAGGTGGGCACGTAAAGTGTCTGTTTTCACACGACTGGTGATATTGCCGCGGTATCTTGGCCGTTTTGTTGACGCAGTGGCTGCTGCGATTTTCTTTGAATAGCACATTGTTTACGCAATGGTGGCTGCGGATAGCACGTTGTTGACGCAGTGGTGGCTGCGGATAGCACATTTTTGACGCAGTGGTGGGTGCGGATGGTACGTTGTTGACGCAGTGGCGGTTGTGGTTAGCACGTTGTTGACACAGTGGCGGCTGCGGATAGCACGTTTTTGACGCAGTGACGACTGCTCTCCCACATTTTGTCACGTGGATGCGTCTTCACAGTTGCTCACGCGGGTGCTGCCTTGACTTTTCAGTTGTTCAGGCGGATGCTGCCACCCTACGCTATAGTTAAACATCTCCTCTGTGTCGAACTATAGTTCGCCTTTGCTTGAATCAAATGTCTAAAGGAGTAAGCTATGACCAGGTCGTAGTCATTTGCATCTGTTTGAAAAATGAACGTTTTGTTGAAGTCAGGACAGGCCGAAACCAGTGCTTTGGTAAGTTTGACCTTCATTACTTCCATTGCTTGTCGTTGCTTAGGATCCCCTTGCAAATGGTTTCTCTTTAATAGCAGTAACTTCAATGGTTGTACCATTTTCGCGAAATCCGGCAGCAATCTGCTGTACCAGGATTCCAAAGATCGACGTAGTTCATGGAGACTAGATGATGGTGTTAGCAGGTTGTTGATATCGGCGATCTTATCTGAATGTGTATGGGTGCCCTTTTGTTTACTACATCTCCAAGACCTTTGGTCCTTCGATTTATTCTTCATGTTGGTCTTATGTTCAAACAAAGTTAGACTAGGTTATTTTGTTTACGACTGCTTACCATTCAGTATTCGGAAAAGTAAGACTTTTGATCCTGCAAATTTTGATCAGTCTGTGCGAGCCTTAAGTTCTGAAATATCAATATTAAATTAAGTTTCCCCTTTATTAAAAGAAAATTCCGACTGGGCGTAATTTTTTTTCAATTTAAGTATGAGGGTTGATTTACTACTCAAACCTCTCTTTATTCCCGCGTCTAAAAACTTTAAAATATCACAGAAAACTTCCGGTTTTCGTTGGTTACAAAGTTTTTATAAATTTTTATATTGTTGCATTATTGCTACGACAAAGTTTTCACTTTTAAGATAAAGCTCAAGAATATTTTGGAAATTTTTAATGCAAATTTGTTCATGAACAAATGTGCAACAAAAATTTCCAAAATGTTCTTGAGCTTTATCTTAAAAGTGAAAACTCCCTTTTTCGATTCCGCGTGAAAAATTATTCATGATAGTGTTTTTAGAAAAATGAACTGAAAAAACGCGCCTTAAATAAAATAAATTAAAAAACTTCAAAATTATTTATTTGTTATTATTTATTCACGCTCCAGGATAGATGATGTTAAGTTGCACACGACGAATCTCGCAAATTTATAAAATTTTTGCTGGTCGCCAACTTTTCATAATTTGTGCGTGGCATTTTGATGAAATTTTATCGTAGCTGTGTAATCGCGATGGTCACTTAGCGCAAAATAAACACTATATGGGCATGTCCACTGAAAGGTCCACCATCACCGAAAAATAAAAACAAAAAACTGTCTTCGACTGGGCCGAAGTTAAAATACCCTATCATAGTTTTAACCCTATCAATTTCTCCTCAGCCTTGCTGTTATTAGCGCAGCGGTTGCGTTTTGCCATTTTATAATTTTTTAGAATTTAAATAAAATCAATATGTAACGGAACGTCCAGTTTATGTCCCGGTATATAATCGTCAAGAATTGACGTCAATTCTTGGTCATTCCCTTTTGAAATTCATCCTCTCTCACGTTGATGTCCGCGTCTTTCATCCGCAAAGGTAAGAATTGTGTTTCATGGCGTTCGACGCATTTGGAAAAGGAAAATTTGCCCGTCAATTTTTGGGCAATTGGGCAATTTGGCAAATTGAAGCGTCAAGTTTAAAAGGGAATATGCAAAACTTCATCCTTAAGTCTTGACGAGTGTAAACCAGGACAACGTCAAAAAATCTCGGTTGTATTTTTGAAAATTCCCATAAATTTTTTAATTAATGTGCAACATTCTTACATTCCAATAGAAAGCGTAAAAATTGAGAGCGAAGTTATGTTCCAAGCATAAAGCCGTGATGAAATGTGAACAAAACCAATTTTTTATCTAGAGATTTATACAATTGAAATAAAATGACATATTTATGTCTCTTGTGAACAAAACTACCCTAAAAGTCTCACTTATATAATAAACTAGCTGAAACCCGGGGCGTTGCTGCCACGTCCCCATTTTCAAACACCCATCAAATGTTTACAGTGAAATTGTTTAAATTGTGGTCGAATACTGAATCTGTGCTACCTATAATTCCAAAGCTATTCGATAAATCATAACTTAATCATAAAAGCCATAACTTTTGATTGAAAAGAGATATTGGGGTAATTTTTTCATATAAATTATTTTAGAGACTTAACTTTTTTTTAAAAAATTTGTAAAAAATTTAGCAACAACATTTTGGAAATAATAAATTCCGCCAAAAAAGTCAAAGAGGGTAGCTTGTTGTTTTGATGATGAAAACAGTAAGAAGAATTTTTGCAAATAAATGCTAATTCATATGGAAGGTAGTCAAAAATGCACTTTTTACTTGGTTTTATTTTTACAACAAAAACAACTTTTGAGAATATTTTGAACCTTTTTTGAAAAAAATATAAAAAATAGTATTCCTCGGCAGACGTTGTTCTGCCGCAGACCCGCTTACTGCCATATACGAATTTTAATGCTAATCGAAAGAAAAATTGTATATATTCTCCATTCTTAGTGTAGTTGCCGAAAGTAACCATATGAACTAAATTACAAATTTAAGTATAAAACGACCAAAACTGTCCAAAATATAGCATTTTTGTTTATTTGTGGGCGGTAAAAGGGGTTGTGGCAACGTTTTTCCCCATAAACCATCACGTACTTAAAACAAAATAGCTGACAAAATTTCAGCTTAATTTAGTTTATACATGGCTCACTTTGATTCCTAAACGCTTATCTCCTGATAAAAAAGTAAACATAGTGCAACCACGTCCATTTTTAGTCCACTGCCGAAAATAGCCATGCAAACTAAATTAGCAAATTTTAGTCTAATACGACACAAACCGTCTGAAATAAAGCATTTTTATTGGTTTGTGGGCGGTAAAAAGGGCGTGTAAACCAATATTTGCACAATACCCATACAAACTAAGCCAAAACAAAATTTCTGAAAAAATTGGGAGCAGCTAAAATCCGACCATGCCCATTTTACAAAAAATGCCGAAAGTAACTAAACAAACTTAATTACCAAATTTAGCTTATTACAATTAAGACCAAAACCGTCTTAAGGAAAGAATATTAATTTATTTGTGGGCGGTAAAAAGGGGCGTGGATGCCCATTTTTATTACAGTGTCCGACAGTAACCATATAAACTAATAAGATGAAAACCGTCCGAAATATTGCATTTTTATTGATTTGTGGGCGTTAAAAGGGGCGTGGAAACCCACTTTTAGTACAATTGCTGACAGTAACCAATTAAATTAAATTACCAAATTAAAGTCTTATACGACCCAAACCGTTTGAAATATACCATTTTTATAGGTTTGGGGGCGGCAAAAGATGGTATTGCATTTTTTTTCTTAACCATCTCCTACCTGAAAGAAATCGACTGCCGAAATTTCAGCTCAATAGGCCCAGTAGTTTTTGAGTCTGTAGGCATCACACAAAGAGACAGAATATTTGTATGGGAGTATATAGGAAAATCTTAAAAATGCCATATATTTAAAATGCTGGAACCACTTACCCGATTTAGTAGGCATATACAGACCATACCCAACGTACCCTGCTATTTTGGTTGAAATCGGTCGACCTGTTTTGTAGTTAGCGGTGACATAAAAATGTACACTTCTTTTTATATATACAGATTAATCAATTAATTACTTAAATTAATTTATACATAAATTGCTTAAATTAATATGATTAAAATGTTTTTCATAGATAATATCATCAAATAATACGTTTTTAATAAGTTTTACTTTTTTGGTCACGGAAGACTTTTTTGTGGAAATGCTCATATACATCGAATATCATTATAAAACATGCACAACTTCGGAATTGTAATCGTTTCTGAAAATTGGGCGATGTTATAGTTCGACCATGCCCATTTTTTAGGAGTAACCATACGAACTTAATCGCAAAATTTTAGTCTAATACAACCGAACTCATCTGAAATATAGCGTTTTTATTGATTTGTGGGCGGTAATAGGTGGTGTGGCAATTTTTATTTATTTATTATTTGAGATATGGGCCTTGGCAGCAAATGTTGTAAATTTGATGCCTTTAGATGTTACCGTTCATGAGATCTTAACGGGCACCAACCCACACGAACGATTTGTATGGGAGTATAAGGGAACATTTTTAACGGAACCTCTTTCGAACGGAACCACTTTCGAACCACACCGATTTCGTGCAAACTTCACATAAACCATTTACAGACCATCCCCAACGAACCCTGAAATTTTTGTTTAAATCGGTCTACCCGTTTGAATTAAAATTGTGAGCTTTAGATCAAGAAAGTTTTTAAGAAGGCAACAACAACAACAACAGCTCTGTATAGAGTCAATCACTTAGCTGACTAGTCTGTTTCGGAAATCGCTACATTTTCCTCTTCAGTAGTCTTTGAGTGATTAAGCTGTGATCAACTCACTGTTTAAATTAGTATATGAATGTGCAGATTTTGGAATTCATTCTTATGAATTGTATGGCTGCTAATCATATAACATTTTAAAGCAGTAGGCCATTTTTGCAGTTAGTGGTTACATCAAAATGTAGGGTAGGAGGGGGACCATTTCACATTATTTTTTATTTGGTCGTAATTTCAAAGCTGATTAACATAAATCAGTTTTTTTGGTAAAGCTCTACTTAAGTGAACTTTTTGCATATTTGGTTTTATAATAGGGCATTTCACGATCTTGTTGCATCGTTGCAAATGCAAAATAAACAGCTTTTACAAAAACAAAAACCATATGTAGCAAAAGCTTTTCAATGCTTTTTGTCTTTCTAAAAGCTGTTTATTTTGCATTTGCAACGATGCAACAAGATCGTGAATTGCCCTAATATATCATCCATGCATAACAAATTTTTAGCAAATTCTGATAGTCGATAAAACGGTACATCTGCCCCTGACTGGGGAGCCTTTCACTCTTGTATGGGGCACATTGCACTTTCTTATAATTTTGAATTAAAACGATTTTTCTGTCAATTTTACTTATTGTATTTAACGAAAATCATAGAAAACAAAACATAACAATTCCTTATATTCAATTAGGAACTAAAAAACAAAAACAAGCTTAAAAGATTTTCCATAAAAGTTACAATATCACGTTGTAAGGAACAAATTTTATGTAAAAATATTATTTTAAATTAAAACTTTTTAAATTCACGTTAAATTTATAAAATGAAGCTTGTCGGCTTGTCCCAGGAGGATGCTCTGGTGTCGGCAATTTCAACACAATGTCAGTGCGTAGTACAAGCGCTATGTCTTCCTTATGAGGTTCATAAAATGTTTCCCCAGTTATATTTTTAAGTAAGCAGGAAACTTACATCGTATGATTTATCATCACTGTTCAAGAAACTGATAATAATTCCAACATAAAACTGCGGTGGTTTTGTATCAAATTTTACCAAAACGAAATCCTTTGGAGTAAGAACGTCATCATCGCAAAGCTTAAACCTCATTAGCTCATCATCATGATTAGACGATATAACGCTGTCGTTTATTGACATATTTTCTAATGATTCATCGGTTTCAATCGTCATGTTTGCAACTTCATCTTCCGAGGTTGTTGTGGATTCGTTGAGACTCCTTTTGACTTGTCTTTTTCTTGCATTATCTTGTTTTTTTATTAATTTAATTTTTTTTTTTGGTTTGCTACATCTTTAAGTCTATCTTTTTCTGGCGTAGCAGTAAAAATCTTGATTTTCCTGCAGGGTGATTAGTAATTTTCTTCTTTTTTTAACGTCCTTAGAAGTGGACGGACTTGCTCTGGAGTTTTAGGATTTTTCATTGTTTCTGCTGGCCTTATAACAATATTGTTTATGACTGTAGTATCATTTCCTAAGTTCAATTCTCCGTTCGGTTCAGCATTATCGGAACCAGTAATATGTTCTAAAGGTGCTGTGTAGTCGGAGTCTTGAAAAATATGCGAATTAAATGGGGATATTCCTGTAACTTCAAACGATTTTACTATATTTTCCGTCGAAAATGCTCTGTAAAATGCAGTCGAAGACAGTCTGCAAACGTCATATATGGTGATCGGTTTGCCTGGATTGTTAATTAGAAAATCGCTTAAACATTTGCCGTAAAACCTTTTCAATGGCGCATAAATAACAACATCCAACGGCTGAAACTTATCTGAAGTATGCGGAGGGAACGAAAGCAATAAAATACCGTTCTCTCGAGAATACATGATTGCGTCAAGGCTGCAGTGTGATGCATGATTGGCCAATATAAGAAGGATGGGACAGTCTTTGGAGCACATTGAATAATTTTGTATGTGTTTTAAAACATCAATAAATACTCAGCAATCATCCAACCGCTTTTGCTAGCTAAACCGAGAGATCCTGTAGGTGCACCACTCATAAATCGGTCACTGAATTTAACACTTGGAAAAACATAAACAGGAGGGACAGCATTACCGATAGCATTAATTATACCAACTAATGTTACAAGAGATCCTCTCTCCGCGGAAGCAGCCTGTGAAACTGTTCGTTTACCTTTCGTTGAAATTACCTGTTCATAATTGTAAAAAATAATATGATTATAAAAATAAAAATTTATAAGAATAACTAAACACTCACCTTTGGAGATGGTAATACAGTGGTTAGAGCAGTCTCGTCCAAATTATAAATATTTTTGGTGTAAGTTTATGTTTTTCATATAAGGACCTTAAGTTGTCAAAGAACTGCATTACGTTGGTTTTAGTAAAAGCTGAAGATCTAGCCAGACTTGTATTCTCAGGTTTTCTTAAACTAAGGTTACCATGTCGTCTATACCAGCCTTTTGATTAGAATCCCATGAGCTTGGTCGCGAAATATTATTGATTTTAGCATAATCATACATAAATTTACTGGCCAAATCATATGTTAATCCAAATTGTAGATTTGAACATTTTTTAAAATGTATTGATACTTCTAACTCCTGTTTAATAGTAAAAACTTGTCGGCTGGTATATTTTGAATGGTACTTTCTCTTTTCACTATCACTGCTGCTATTTCCAGAATCCAATCGAAGAGGATCACTGGATTTTTTTTTAATTTTTTTGATTCTTTTGGAGAGTGTTGTTGTATTAATTCCGTATTTCGTTGCTGCAGAACTGATAGTTTCTGATTTTTGCCGCACATCTCTAATAGCTTTTTGGATGTCCTTCTCGTTTATCTCAACTCTGTTTGTTTTTCTTTTGTAAACACGCACCATGTTTCTATTGCAACCTGTTACATAGATTTCAAATACATAAATACTAAGGATGGGGCACATTTCACTGTACGTGAAAAGTGCCCCTTTATGTTGTGTGAAATGTGCCCCACAAGAGGCCGTGCCACGATTTACGACATATATTTTAATCTAAGTATTTCAACAAATTTACAATGATCAGAAATGAAAGTCGTGACTGTGTTTAATGGTGGCAATTATAACACAATATTAAATTCAGTTGAAAAAGCAAAAAAAAAAATATACAAACCTAAACAACAAATTTTTTTTTAAGAGATCACCTTTTAATAATTTAACTCGCACTTCTTTCACATTTAAGATACAACTGTCAAACTTTGTCAGCAGTAAGTGCTGTACTGAACGAACTTACCATAGCAATTAAAATTATTAATAGTTGCCGTGCAGTCATAAAATAATCAATGTGATATGTGCCCCACTGTGAAATGATCCCCCTTCTACCCTACGCATCTTTTTATATATAATACATTTATTCCCCGCAGACGTTGTTCTGTCACAGGACGTTGTTCTGTCACAGATCGCCTTGCTGCCATATACGAAAATGTCAAGAAATGTCAAACTTATTCACCATTTTCAGTATAGCTGCCGAAAGTAACCATATGAACTAAATAACCAAATTTTAGACTAATACGATCAAAACTATGCGAAATAAAGCATTTTTGTTGTTTTGTAAGCGGTAAAAAGGGGTACGGAAAAATTATTTCCTTTAAACCATCTCGTAATCAAAACAAATCGACTGCCAAAATTTCAGCTCAATTAAGCTTAAGCCTGGCGCACATTGCTTCACTCCAAGCTGACCCACCTAAAAGTGAGTTTAACTTAAGTGCGACAGGCCCATTTTTAGTGCACTTGCCGATAGTAATCAAATGAAATAAATTACAAAATTTTTGTCTAATACGACCCAAACTTTTACTAACTAACTACAAACTAATACGAAATAAAACATTTTCATTGGTTTGTGGGTGGTAAAAGGGGGGGGGGGGCGTGAAAACCAATTTTAAGTACAGTTGCTGACAGTAACCATACAAACTAAGCCAAAATTTTAGCTCAATCGACCCAGTATTCAATTTTAATGATTTCTGAAAAAGTGGGTGTGGCTATATAGCGATAACGCCCATTTTACGTACAGTTGTCGAAAAAAACCATACAAACTTAAGTGTCAAATGTTAGTCTTATATGGCCAAAACTGCTTGAAATATAGCATTTTCACTGATTTGTTGGCGGAAAAAAGGGCCGTGGAAACCAATTTTTCATACAGTTGCTGACCGTAACCACACAAACCAAATTTAAGTCTTATACTATCAAAACCGTATTAACTAAAGTATTTTCATTGATTTGTGGGCGGTAAAAGGGGGCGTGGAAACACATTTTTTGTACAGTTGTCGACAGCAACCGTACAAACTAAATTTTAAAATTTTAGCCTTATACGACCCAAACCGACTGAAATATAACATTTTTATTGATTTGGGGGCGGTAAACCTTCTCGTACCTGAAACAAATCGATTGACAAAATTTCAGGTCAATCAGTTCAGTAGTTTTAGAGTCTATAGGCATCACACCCATAAACACACGTCGTTTTTCTTTATATATAAATAGATAATGATTTGTGGGCGGTAAAAGTGGGCGTGAAAACATAAATATATAGTGACCGCCTTTTGGAGCACCTACACAGCAAGTTTAACTATAAAATGTGTTGAACTCCGGAATTACCATGATTTCGAAAAAGTGGGCGTGTATGTATTGCGACCACGCCCATTTTTTATACAGTTACCGACAGTAACCATCTTAACAATATTACTAAATCTCAGTTTTTTACGACCGAAACCGTCACATATATATCCTTTTTTTTTGTTTGTGGTCGATAGCGCAAATTTGGCTTCTATGGGAAGTACCACGCCCTTTCGTCTAATCGTTACCAAACCTCACAGGAACACTCTCGAGATGTGGCTTCAGTTTCCCTGAAAATTTCTTAAAGATCGGTTCAGCGGTTTTGGAGTCTATACATCCATTTTTATATACAGTGTTGCGCAAGTCAATAGCAACATTATAAATGCCCTACAACAAAAGCGTGTATCTTTTTTAATATTGGGGACACACAAAAATGATTATAGGAATCAAAGCATATATTCATACATCATATATAAAACAAATCAAATTCAAATTTAGTTTTGTTTTTTTTTTATTAAATTCAAAATTAATTTGACTACATTCAATTTGTCTGTGAGCAAAACAATAGCAACAAAACTTGAAAAATGTAAAAAGAGAACAGGAGTTTGAAGAATTATTGGTAAAAGTTCCGTTATTGTAAAGCACGTGTTGATTGTAAGTCATAAACATTTAAGTTTAGTTTTTTGTGCTAGTTGTGATATTGACTGTTCTATTTATAATGGCACGTTTTAAATACTGTGAAACTCTTAAATTACAAATTATTTCCGAATATAAAAACGAAAATTCGCAAATATCTAACGTGAAACAGTTAAACAGATTATTAAAGAAATATACCTTCACAAAAACCGTAACAACGGTACAAGCACGTTGGATATACATCTCACGCCCATTGTTTTGGTCAATACTTTTACGTATCGAGACTATAAATCGATTGACTCTGAATCTTTATTTTCCGATTTATCTCGCGAAAATTGGTTTGACTGTTGGCTTTTAAGTACAGTTGACGATAAATTAAACTGGTTCATTAACAAAGTAACTAACTTATATGATAGTCACGTGGAATAACCTAAAGGCGATCGGAATAGGATATAAGAACAAAATTGCAGGGTGTCAATTAGATCCAGATGCTCTAAATTCGTTCTTTGCACCCAGCCCCGATGGCCAAATCTCTTATCCGTCTATTAGTCCGAATACCGCTAATATGTTTCAGAAGTTTGAGTTCACTGCAGTTGATGAATCTGCTGTTGTAAGGTGTATCTTAAAGATTAAATCGAATGCTGTCGGTGAAGATGGAATAGATATAAGGTTTATTAAACTCATACTTCCTTACGTTATAAGTTCCCTTGTGCACATTCTTAATCACTGTCTAACAAGTTATACATTCCCTTCCATCTGGAAAGTCGCGACAATAATTCCAATAGGAAAAAAAACTCCAGCTGCCATCCCTAGTGATTTTCGACCCATAAGTCTGCTATCCTCAATTTCAAAAGTTCTTGAATCTCTAATGGCAGAACAAATTTCTAAATATCTCCTTGAACAGAATTTACTCTCTCCTTTGCAGTCTGGATTTCGTCCTGGGCATAGCTGTTCTACCGCAGTCGTAAAAATTCTGGATGATATAAGAACTCCGTTTGACAGGGGACAGATCACCTTGGTTTGTTTGTTGGATTTCTCGAAAGCGTTCGATAGTGTCAGTCACCTCTTGCTATGCAGGAAGTTAAAAATGTTCTTCAACTTTTCAGATACTGCTGTAAAACTACTGAAAAGTTACTTAGAAGGGAGGACGCAGAGAGTTAAATTAGGGAATGTATTTTCAGAGATCAGGCGAATTAGTAGTGGAGTACCCCAAGGATCAGTACTTGGGCCGCTACTCTTTACAATGTTCTTAAACGACATTTGTTCGGTCTGCAAAGATGTCTCAATGCACGCGTACGCAGATGACTTGCAACTGTATCTTTCCCGACCTTCAGGTCTCATTGAAGATTTATGTGCCAGAGTAAACGATGACCTGCTAGAAATCGCCAAATGGGCCAGAGAAAACAACCTCTGCTTAAACCCCAAAAAATCTCATGTGCTACCTGTTATGAAATATAGATACCCATTTACTGAACTGCCTCATATCTTCCTTAATGGAACTAAACTTAGCCTTGTTAGCAAAGTAACTAATCTCGGTTTTATTATGAAGTTTATTATTCCTTACGTAACCTAAGAAAAACTACAAAATTTATTCCAACAGAAACGAGAAGAAGACTGATAGTACAATTAGTCGTGCCCATAATAACCTACTCTGAAGTTGTATATAGCAAGCTCGATTCGAGGTCATCACATAAGCTATTAGTGGCATATAACAACGCAGTTCGATATGTTTACGGTATCCAAAGGTTTGATCATATATCAACACACAGTAATCGCGTTCTTGGCTGCGGTATTATAAGCTTTCTCAATGCAAGAAACTGTATTTTCCTTCATCGACTTATATATTCAAAAAGTCCTTACTATCTATTTGAAAAACTTGAATTCTGCAGGTCCGCCAGAAGCCTTTTTTTCCTAGTTTCCCCCTTCAAATACAGTGAATCTAGTAGACTGTTTTTCATTAGTGCAATTAGACTTTGGAATACCCTTCCAAATAGTATTAAACGCATTAGCAACAAAACAACCTTTAAGCGCCTCATCTATGACTATTTCTCCTAACTATTTTTTTCAAACTTTCTCATTATTTATTTCTTACATATACTCTATACTTTAGCTTCTAACTTAACCGTCTAACTTTAATTTCTCACAATAAATATACTTAAATCATTTAACTTAAAATTTTATCTAACACTAAGTTTTTTTTACGAATCTGTTGTTTTTTATTTAAATTGTTACTTTGAGTTTCTGTTGTAAATTATTGTATTGTTGCATTTAAAAGAATCAATCTTATATGCTAATATTTTTTATCAATAAACTAAACTAAAGAGGGCGACCGCGGAAGACATCGCTGCGTGATGACAGGAACATTTGTGGTATGTTCAAACGAAATGCATTTGCCACATCCAAATAGGTTGTTTGGACACTTGGATTAAGATAGTCACCACAGCACTGTTTGAAGACGAGCCGTTGAGAACGATTAAAGAAGTTACAGACCGGCAGAGAAACCTTTGCTTACAGCTAAGCATAAAAAACAAGGTGAGGTGTTACAATTTAAACAATTCTGTCTGAAATTGTGACAACGAGTTGCAATTTATTGTTTTTTAGACTCAGTCTTCCAAAGGAGCACCTAAATTGGACCGTTCAAAAATCGAAAACCGTTTTTTTAGCGATGAATCAAAGTTCAACTTGATTAATTCAGATGGGATGTGCACGGTACGGCGCCACGAGGTACACGAATTGAAGCCCGAAACTGCAAAATAAATTTTAAACACGGAGACGATGGCATTATGGTCTGGACTTGTTTTTCCTATAATGAAGTTGAACCATTTCAAAAAATCGATGGAATTATGGATCGATATGTATATAATGACATTTTAGAAAGCAAGATGCGACCACATTCAGAGTGGAATATGTCGCTTCAGTGAACGTTTCAGCCCGATCACGACCCGAAGCACACTTCAAAGCTCATCAAAGATTACATTATAGGCAATGGGATTCAAGTCCTTGATTAGCCGGCACAGTCACAATGACTTGAATCCTATTGAAAATCTTTTTGGGATTTTGAAGGTAAAAGTTTCTGGTCAAAGGTCTTCCAATAAGACTGCACTGTATGAAACGCTGAAACTTAATTGGGAACATATACTAATACTAACATATCTACTTTAATAGAGTCGATGCCGCTCAGGTGTGCAGCGGTTATCAAAAATAATGGATCTTACACTAAATATTAATTATGTTTCTTTTATTTTGCTCTCAAACAAACTGAATGCAGTCACATTAATTTTAAATTTAATAAAGAAAACAAAACTAAATTGGAATATGATTTGTTTTTAATATGATGTATGAATATATGCTTTGGTTCCTATAATCATTTTTGTGTGTCCCTAATTTTTAAAAAGATACACGATTTTGTAGCAGCGTACCGATTTTGTTGCTGTTGTTTTGCGCAACACTGTATATAGATATACAAGATATTCTTACATCTAAAACACACCCACTTTTCCAGTAATTTTCCGATGTATCTTTTGTAACCAATCATAATTCTTTGATTACAAAAAAAAATGTTGAAACTTTCACTTTCAAATGACATAGTTCAAAATGTCAGTGCTTCTTATTCTGATTGATTTCATATTCATATTTCAAGATTTAAGAAATATACCAATTAAGAAGACAATCATTTCATCAGTTGCTCTACTCTAGTTGAACTATTCTAATGTTATTGCACTTCTACACATTTCCCAACATACTGACCCAACATATGTGCACACTACGATATGATCTTGCCTTTTGTATTATTTTTTTTTTCAAACTAAAGTAGCCGCTTGCGCTAACCCACTGGCTAATTTATGATTCATTCATCATTCTTCTTTATACGTTTTGTCGCTATTTAATCGAGATCATATTGCACTCACATGTGCTCAGCATTTCAAGGTTCTGACTTTGCTTGTCAATTGGTTTGTTTATTTTATTTTAATCGTTTTATTTTGCTTACTTTGTTTATTGTTTTGGGTTGTGCACACAACACTCTTATCCTATAAAAAAAATTATTTTGTCATCATAAAGGACAAAAGTATTTTCAAAATTTATATTACATATTTCTTGCTTTTATAAGATATTATCGTATATTTCTTTTCTTATATTATCCATGATTAAAGTACTATTTGGTCCATTTTGTGATATTATTTTAAAAGGACCTTTGAAATGTTTATCAAATTTCTTCTTATTTCCTGTTTTTATACATAAGTAATCTCCTATTTTAAAATTTGCTTTATTTATATATTTTTGTTTTTCTAATACATTATGCTTATTTCCTAATAGATTTTCTTTAGCTTTACAATGTGCATATCTTAGTTTAATCTTAAATTTTCTGCATTGTAAAATATTTCTTTGTTATTGATTATTTCACACGGTAGAGCACAAAATTTTGCATATATTAATTCAAATGGTGTATAATGCGTTGTACTATGAGGTGTTATATTATACGAGTAAGTGTAGTAAGGTAACTGTTCATCCAAGTTGTCTTCTCAATTCATTGTCATTAAAAAATCATTTAAAATTCTGTGGTGTCTTTCAACCGAGCCTAATGTTTCATGGCTAATTTGATAGCTCTAATACTAATTTGCTAGCGCTAATGTATTTATATGTTCATGCACTGAATAAGATAACAATTTTTTTCAAAATCAATTTTAACTCTGATAATTTCGTATGTTCTAACATGCAACATATTTTTAAATTAATATATTTCACAATTTGGGTCTTTCTTAATTTCTTTCATATATTCAAATTTTACCTTTTTTTCCTCTAGTATCACATATCGATGTACACTAGAGATCTGCAACGGATAGCTTTTTTGCGACTCTGAGTTTTAAAAAAAAAAAATAAGTACAAAAACCTACTTACCCTCAGCACACGCAACTCTACTCATATTCTCTTCTACGAAGCTAGAATGCGGCGGCTTAAATAAATATGAGTATCCTAAGTCATGAGTCGGATCGGGAAAGATCGGGTTTTTTCGGTTCATAAATACTATTGTCGTCTTGCTGATACTCATCCTACTTGCCGAAATACTCATAATCGACACAAGCAGCCCAATCAATCGGCTCATCCGAGTTTTTTGTATTTGTTTTGTGCTATTATTTCCTGAGCATTAAGATAGTTACAGGATGTGTTCTTCTTCTGCTGCTTTTTGTTTTTATTTTACACAGTGAAAACCGCGTATGAGGTTAAGCTGTTGAGGCTTGAAAAATACGCACTTTTCTGCTATCAGAAATTATTATTAAAATTTGTTAAGTATTTTTTTTCGGTCACCTCAAGTTTCCAAATCACATGCGCATAATTTAAATTAAACTTATAAAGTACTTATTTACGCACAAGAAGCAAACAGACACTGGCGCCGGCCTTTGTTTTCTTTTTGTTAATGCCTAAAAAACCAAAATCACAAGAGTTGTTGTTGTTGTTTTTTCTTCCTAGAGTGCAACAACAAAATACAAAGAACGAGTTTTCAAAAAAAACAAACAAAAATGAGAGGTGACATTGCCTGCAGACAAGTGCTTACAAAAAGTGCATACGCAAAAAAAACACGCAAACAAATAACCAGCAGCGCGATCTATTGTGTGTTGAAAACAATTACAAAACATTGAATTTTTCAAATTTAAAAAAAATTGATATAAGGCAATCCAAAAATTAGTTTGCATTTTCAATACCATTTTATTTCAATAAAAGCCTTACCTTTTAATAATTAACGCTAAGAGACGTTGGCAGAGAAGGAACAGTACTCAGAGTACACCCAAAATACATTCGGATCGAGGGCCTTTCTAATAAACTTACTCAACGCACTCATTGAAAACAGCTCGAAGTGGTTCGGGTCACGCCGATCTCGGATATGAGAATGTACTTATACCCGAAAAAATGCTAATGAGCCGAATGCCTAAAAGTATTTTACACTTTTTATTGAGTATGGATAGAGTTAAGAACAGAACGACACTCGGGAATGATTTGAGTATTCGAATTCTGTCGGATAGTCATTGCAGTTCTCTGATGTAAACTCCCATATATGAAGCTGATCAGTCTTCACTGACGATGTATCCCGGCGTATTTCTCTTATTGCATCAAGTCTTTCTCTATTTTTCATTGCTCTCGTCAGCAATGGTACGTGTCGGTACCATTTCCTTTAATTTTTCTGAGCCTAATTCTACTCTTGATCACGCATAAGCGTTCGTTTACATACCACCTTTTTGAATATGATGTCAAAATCATAATCCATTAAACCTAATCTTATTCTGGTTAATCTAGAAGATGGGTATTTATGAGTAAATAAACTTACTAGTGACCTGTGGTCGGTATACACTTTGAATCTTTTGCCATACAAATATGGTATATAATGATTTATTCACCAATGTATAGCTAATAATTCTTTTTCAATCACTGCCTTATTTATCTCATGTTTGTTAAGGGATTTACTTGCAAATGCTATTGGTCTGTCATTACCTATTAGGCTGTTTCACATTTTCGCGAATTCAAAAACACACAATTTCTGGGACTTTTCTGAGCTTAGAACCTATTTTTTCCGTTTTTTGGATTTAAAAAAAAATGTCGCCGGAGCCAATTTCGATTTCATGTCTGTTTCGTGGAGTTTTGAATTTAGACTTTCACTTAAAAAATCATAACTTTTAAGAGGCTCAATATTTTTCAATTCCGTAAAAAAACTTTTACTCAAAATTAACCCTGAAATAATCTTTAGGTATGGCTTCGACAAGGACTTAACAAAAATCGAGAAAATGGACCTCAAAGTCAAAAGAGTAAATAAAACATGCTGAAATTCTGACTTTCAAGAGCACGAGTTAGCACATACTGGCGCAAATGAACTAGTTGATATTGAATAGTACTATCCATTTTTAACATTTTTGCCCTTTACACTACCCAAAAATTCGCTACATAGAGTTTTCTATGATTTTTCAAACAAAAATCAAATTTTCAACAATATTAAAAAATTAAGACTTCACAAGTTGATATTTATTTATCAAATAATAAGGTTAATAATAATCAGACAACAATGTAAATGTTGAAAAAAGAAAAGTTTAAAATAATTTCTGTTATGATGTCGATACAATCTCACTTTGTATCTTTCTCTCATCTTTAAAATTTGTATCTTTAATGCTACATAATGCTCGTTCGGCAGGGTCGTTTATGACTTTAATATATGATATCTCTTTTTTAGCTTTATTGTAAGTCAGCATCAAAGACATCCCCTTGCTGAGGCTAGGCACCGTTTATTGTTTATATGCTCAGCCTTACCATAACAACGAAGAGCATCCAAGTATTTCACACAAATTGCCACTGGTTTATGACAGTCTTGTCCTTTGATTTCATACAACTTTTGTATGGCCTTCTCATTGTTGGCATTGCAGGCTAGACCATAAACAGTGTCGTTTGGTAGAGCTGTAACTTCGCCCGATTGTAAGCAACTTCGTGCTTGATTACAGCATTTGTAAAATGTGGTCATAGGTTCATCAGCAGGGCGAGTTTGCATCTGCATAAAATAAGTATGTATGAGAGCACAAGCCGGACAATCAGCATCAGTTGAATCTACGTTCTCCCAAGCAGCTGGCCCATAAAATGTTCCACTCCCTATAACATTGCAGGAATCTTAATAATAGTTCGTCTCAATTATTGGAGCACTACTCACCTTTAGCCGTGGAAAGGTACGTGTTGAAATGTTTGATGAATTGATGAATTGAATTGATGTTGCAAATGTAAGGACATGTATTGCATGAAAAGCGATGACCTGTAGTATCTTCCTCTACCATTAAAATATTACCACAAGTCGGACAGAACAACATTGTGAGCTTTGAGTTTTGGTCAGTTTTGGTTATTTACAAAAATGACAGCTTGTGATACGATTTCTTAGATTATTTATCGAAAAAACTAGTACTGACACCGATTGCATCTTAATTTAAATGGTTATTTATGATAAATTACTTCACTTCGAAGTAATTTCATTGACAGTTTTTCCACGGCGAAATTACTTAATTTGGTCATGATTTATGCATAAATTAAGAATGAGCCGTAAATTACGATAAAAAGAACATGGTGTTAGTTTTACTGATTGTTAATTATATTATTGTAACCTGGGAATGGTTATTTCTTCTACTAATATCCTCTCTAAAATTATTATTATACACACCTCTGTTATTACAATAGCTGTTATTTGTATGATTGGTTCTATTATTAACATAACCTCTATTGTTATTATTATAATGCCATGCTACGCTATTTGTTCCGTTATTGTTAATTCTGCCTTGATTATAATTACGGTTATTGTTTCCATTACCAAAATTTTTACTAAGAAAATTATGATGCTTACTTTGATTAAAATTTAATCTACTTCTTGATAACCTATTAAAATGCATTACTCTACTGTTATTTGTTGTATCTACTTCTGTAGCTATCCTGATTGTTGTTGGTCGAGCTGCTAGAACGACTGATTTAAAAACCATTCTTAAACGTTGTCATACCTATTTGATCGTTCAGCTTTACTATTAATTCACGGTGCTCAACACCTTGCTCATTTATCTGCAGTTCATTCAATGATGCTAAAATATTTTCTATCTTTAATGCAAATCCCGATATCCCTAAATTTCCTTGATATATTTTCGTTTAATCATGCTGTATGCTTTTAAATATTTCTAAAGTCTCAAGTTTTGTTTCACTTAATTTTCCGTTTTTTACTTTTTCCGACAATTTCGTGGCTAATATGAACTTAATCAGTGTTTTCTTCTGTATGTCATCTTTTAACGTATCATGATAAAATTCAGTTAACCCTATGTAATTGTTTAAATCACGAAAATCTCCTTGGAACTCAGAAATAAACTTAGAAACAGTAACTAAATCAAATTAAGCCATTTTTATTTCTAATTCTTTTTCCTTTGATTTTAACAACAATTTGATTTTTTCTATTATGAGATCAAATGTGCACTCTTCTTGCCCCTTAACTAGTTTAACTCTTAAATTTTTTTGGTCAAGTAAGGTCTTTGTTATAAATTCTGTCGTATATGTTCTATTTGGGTTCTTTTTTAACTTCGTAAGTATTCGCAATGCATATTCAATTTCCATCTATTATATATCTTTATATGTTTTCAATTGCTAACATTATTTTATTCTTAATATACGTCTGAAATAATAAAATATTTTATATAAAATAACTGAAATTATTATTGCAATAAAAATAGTTATAATTATTGTTCTAAGCATTCTGTATTCTACTTATTCTATTATATACATATGCCTTAAAATATTGACTAACTTTATATGCTTTATTGTGAAGGGCAAAATCTCGAGACGGGTTTTTGTCAAACACGCGCGTAACACCAATCACTAAAAACAGAATAAATTAATCAATAATCCATTATAGTGACTAACTATATAATAATAATAATATAATATCTAAATAATAATATATTAACTAATAATATAATAATAATGCCTAATAATATAATAATAATAATAATAATAATAATAATAATAATAATAATAATAATAATAATAATAATAATAATAATAATAATAATAATAATAATAATAATAATAATAATAATAATAATAATAATAATAATAATAATAATAAAATTCTAATAATCATAACAATAAAAATTTACATAACAACAACAATACTATCATCTCACCAGAGCCTCATCCCTTCACGCAGTCTGGGATAGTAGTCTGGGATGGTAGGCTGGGATTTCCAGCCTCTTATAGGTTGAGAAGTATCGCAACTCTGAAACAATGATAATTACGATAACGATAATAATAATAATAGCAAGAATGCCTTAAAATTATAAATACAATCAAGCAACCAGTAAAAACCAAATGAACCTCCCAACAAACACACAACATAGGCATGCAACTACAAGAAAGGGGAAACAACACCACAGCAGCCAACACAAGCCACACCCGAATATGTTACAAATACAACAAACGACCAAAAAGCAATGACGTGAGACCATGAACATGCAGTCAATATAAACGTATATACGAAGAAGCATGAAACACACAGAAGAAGCATGCCGCTACAGAAAAGGGGAAAACAACACGACAGCTGCCAACACAATCCAAATCAGAGTATATTACAAATACAACAAACGACCAAAAAGCAATGACGTCAGACCATGAAGATGCAGTCAATATAAACGTATACACGAAGAAGCATGAAACACACAGAAGAAGTATGCCGCTACAAGTAACGGGAAAACAACACCACAGCTGCCAATACAATCCAAACCAGAGTTACAAATTACAAACACAAGCAACCAAAACGCTATGACGTCAGACCATGAAGGTGCCGCCAATATAAACGCATATACAAACACGCTCAATAAGCACACCACCACCACGACAGAAAGAAACGACAGGCAGCAGCCAGCACTTACCAAGCATGAGTAGGGCCCACAGCAACTAGCTACAAATACACAAGGAAACAGAATCCACAGTGCAGGTAGCCGCTAACACTAGCGCAGCAAGTGAGGCAAACAACGACGATAGTGAACAGCAAGTTCAAATGGTGGCTGGCAAAAAATGAGTTGTCAGTTTTCGGCGAGCCGTGAAGCAGTGCAGACGTGCCAAAGAGATAGTTGCTGGTAAACATCGAGGTACGGATTAAGCAAGAGTACAGAGAAGTGCATAGGAAATATCATCGCAGTGGGATTGTTAAGTAGACCAGCCAGAGCTCAGTTGCTAGCGAACATCGAAGCAGGAAAGAAAAGCTACAGAAAAGGGGAAAACAACACGACAGCTGCCAACACAATCCAAATCAGAGTATATTACAAATACAACAAACGACCAAAAAGCAATGACGTCAGACCATGAAGATGCAGTCAATATAAACGTATACACGAAGAAGCATGAAACACACAGAAGAAGTATGCCGCTACAAGTAACGGGAAAACAACACCACAGCTGCCAATACAATCCAAACCAGAGTTACAAATTACAAACACAAGCAACTAAAACGCTATGACGTCAGACCATGAAGGTGCCGCCAATATAAACGCATATACAAACACGCTCAATAAGCACACCACCACGACAGAAAGAAACGACAGGCAGCAGCCAGCACTTACCAAGCATGAGTAGGGCCCACAGCAACTAGCTACAAATACACAAGGAAACAGAATCCACAGTGCAGGTAGCCGCTAACACTAGCGCAGCAAGTGAGGCAAACAACGACGATAGTGAACAGCAAGTTCAAATGGTGGCTGGCAAAAAATGAGTTGTCAGTTTTCGGCGAGCCGTGAAGCAGTGCAGACGTGCCAAAGAGATAGTTGCTGGTAAACATCGAGGTACGGATTAAGCAAGAGTACAGAGAAGTGCATAGGAAATATCATAGCAGTGGGATTGTTAAGTAGACCAGCCAGAGCTCAGTTGCTAGCGAACATCGAAGCAGGAAAGACGTGCCTTAAGGAGATCTATTAAAATAAGGAAGCCGAGTCCGGAAAGTATACAAGAGGTAAGGTGTGGACAGGCAAGACAATAGGGCGTTAAACTTTGAAGAACGTACTTAAGGATATATTAAGGAATATATTTTAAGAATTCGTTTGCTCGGAGTCGTCAGATACCGAAAGTATTTAAAGATATATTAACTAATATATTTTAAGAAGTAGTTTGCTCGGAGTCGTCAGATACCGAAAGTTTTTAAGGATATATTAAGTAATATATTTTAAGAAGTAGTTTGCTCGGAGTCATCAGATACCGAAAGTATTTAAGGATATATTAAGCAAAATATTTTAAGAAGTCATTTGTTCGGAGTCTTCAGATACCGAATGTATTTAAGGATATATTAAGTATTATATTTTAAGCAGTAGTTTGCTCGGAGTCGTCAGATTCTGAAGTATTTAAGGATAGGTGACCAACTCGAGAGACGTGACTCCAGACCTGACGAAACACCTCAGCCGCAGCTCGCAACCGCTACAAGGAATCCCGTCATCATCGTTTACGTTCCGATCCAAGATTTTGTACACATACCCACCTTATATTGAATAAAAGTCTCAATAAAACATTCTGAACTAAAATTCTGCACGCTTGCAATTTTTATCTATAAATTTTGTATCGGACCTCGGAATCCCGGCGAGCTTACCTCAGCTATAGACCCGGAAGACCGGGAACTTCATTACATGGCGCCCGAACAGGGACGTGCAGAATCAGAAAAATATATAACAAAAGAACTGAGTGAACACTACGTGAGTGAAACAGTGAGTGAAACAGAAAAAAATAAAAAAAGTAAACAAAACATAAACTAAGAGAGAAAATGAAGAAAAGTGAAAACTTGAACGATAATAGACAGTGAGTGAAAGTACGATTTAAACGGGACAAAAATCAACAAGATGGTGAAAACCACATGGATTTATTCGCTACGGCGCGAAGACTTGCTGGGCTTTGCAGAAGAGTTTAAATTAAGCGGAAGGCTCAGTCGAAGGGCTCAGAAAGCGCTTTGCAGCACTGGTCAACAATAGCCAGTTGACCGAAGATACGGAAAAACGGCTGGTGGAGCTCGAGGTAAAGCAAAAGCGAGGTAGCTTCCCTGCGCCGATAGGCCTACCCCCAGCAGGAATAGCTCCTCCTATGACACTCACGGTACCACCACCAAAGGTTAACGCCCCTCGCAAGAACGAGGAGGGCTTGCAGTGCATGGAAGAGTAGCTGGAAACCAACCGCCATTATGGACGCGCAAAGGTTTACAGGCTGCGGAGAGATCACGGACCGAATGAAAAGATGGGCGGTGCAGTATCGGGGTGACGAGGACCCGCTGTCATTAATCGAACTGGTGGAGGAACTGGCAGAAGATTATAACATATACCCCAACTGGCTGCCACGAATAATGCCTGAATTGCTTAAGGCACAAGCGCTATGGTAGCCTCGCAACAATAATCAGAACTGGAGAAACTGGAAGGATTTTAAGACAGATTTTCTTAGTTTCTTCCTGCCAGCAAGGTTCTTTGAAAGACTAAAAGATGAAATCTGCCGTTGCAGGCAATAGCCCGACGAGATGTTCAAGGACTACGTTATCGCCCTACCGAACATAATGCGACACGGCGGTTTGAGCAGGCAACAACAATTAGAAGGGATCTATCGTAATAGTCTTCACGAACTTCAATTTTACGTCAAGCGCAGGGAGTTTGCGAGTCTTTCAGAAGTGATTAGTTTGGCCGGAGATTTCGAGAATTTGGAAGTACCACGACCAAAGCAGGATCTGTCAGTACACGATAGGCAAGAACGAGTACTGAGGCAATGTTTTACCGGCAACGCCACCCACGTCGACCCACGCTTGGCGTGTAGATGGTGTGGACAGACCGGGCACCTAGCCTATGACAGCCAAGGCCCGCCAATGGGAGTGCGGCCGCAAGGGTATACGGACGCAGAGAAGTCAGCAAGGGCCCTCTCATCGTCGAGGACAGCAGGGCCAAGGCTTTAAAAATCCTCGACAACATTAGACGACCTACGAGCTGAGGGAGACCGTATCATCGCCATAGTCGCGCTTGATGATGCGTGGATGGAGGCTACGTTTGATACTGGTGCAACCCGTAGCTTCATAAAGCGTAGCCTCTGTTCTGTATTCTGATCCTACCCAAACTACCTTATCCTGGGTATGCATTTTCTGGTCGGCATCGGCACGACGATCCGGTGAGGTGATTTTCAGCTTGATCTCCAAACCGGTCCTAGGGTGAACGTAACACAAGAGACTAGCCATCAAATCGCAGCATCACCAACGTCACCAACTGCCACAGCAGCAGCCACTGCATCACCAACGGCCATCGCAGCAGTACCTGCGTCATCAACTACGGGTAAATCCAAGCGAAGGAGGTCACGAAGAACCGCAGCAGCACCTTCGTCACCAACTGCCACAGCAGCAGCCACTGTATCACAAACGTCCATCGCAGCAGCACCTGCGTCACCAATTGCCACAGCAGCAGCAACTGCGTCACCAACTGCCATAGCAGCAGCACCTGCGTCACCAACTGCCACAGCGCCACCAACGGCCATCGCAGCAGCACCTGCGTCACCAACTGCCACAGCAGCAGCCACTGCATCACCAACGGCCATCGCAGCAGTACCTGCGTCATCAACTACGGGTAAATCCAAGCGAAGGAGGTCACGAAGAACCGCAGAAGCACCTGCGTCACCAACTGCCACAGCAGCAGCCACTGCATCACCAACGGCCATCGCAGCAGTACCTACGTCATCAACTACGGATAAATCCAAGCGAAGGAGGTCACGAAGTACCGCAGCAGACACTGCAATTTTTTTTAAGAATGTATCTAGGCTTCTTTTGTGATTTTTTTTAATTTTTGCACAAAAAAAATTTATACAATATTGATCTCACGCAACCATATGTACAATAAAATAATTGAATTAAATTGCAAGCTTTAGATCAAGTCAGTTTTTAAGAAGGCAACAACAACAACAACAACTCTGTATAGAGTCAATCACTTAGCTGAGAGTCTGTTTCGGAAATCGCTACACTTTCTCTTCAGTAGTCTTTGAGTAATTAAGCTGTGAGTTGATCACTGTTAAAAGTTGCATATGATTTCACACATAAGGAATTCATTCATTTGAATTTAAAAAAAAAAAACTTACATGATCTAAGCCTCGCTTGCAATATAATTCATGTAATAAATTATTAAATATTTTTCATTTCAGAAGCAGTCAAATCAGAGAAACTCGGTTTTATCGATTTCGAAACTGCCATGCGGAAGGGGTTTCGCAATGCAAAAAATAATATTTATAAACATCAAAAATCTGATCCTGCTAACGCATCTTCCACGCAAAAAAATTAAAATTCAAATTGGTTTTTTAAATTCTGTCGTCACCATTTCTTTTTTTTTTTTAATTCTTATTTATGATATGTGCAACAAAAATTTTAATAAAACATAAATATTATAGTTAAAACATTTATTTATTGAAGGAAAAAATGTAAACTACCAAAGGAAATTTCGATAATTTGAGCTTTGTTGAGCTTGAGTGCCACAAAAAAACCTTAAAATTTTTAAATTTCAAAATAAATAACGTTTAACAGCGACGAAAAGTAAAGATGTTTTTGTTTTCTGAAATTTTCTTTGCCGCCAACCGCTCGCCGCTTTAGTGCTTGTTCATCACAAAAAGCGTTCGTACTGGATCCACAGCGCTGTCCTTTAAAGCGGATAAAAGGCGCATGCTTTGCAGACATGCTTTAGGAAAAATTAGGTTTCACCGAAAAAGCTGCGCATTAGGGTGTCCCAAAAGAATATTTTTTTTTAATTTAATAGTTGCTCAACCTTTGTTCGAAGGCTTATGAGGTCAAGTATTTTTGAGATTTTTTTCAGATTTGTTGGAAGAGGTTTAGAGGTGGCGCTAATCGGTTTTTCCCTAAAAAACAGGTTTTTTGGAGATTTTTCGAATTCGAAGAAAATGTTGGTCAATAACAGACATTTTCAAAGACTTTGAGTCGTCATTTTGAAAGACAATTGTTCAAACTTCATTTTAATGTACATAAATCAGAAGTTATGGCAAATTTTTATGTCATTTGGGTGACACATATTGCATTTTTTCGTGAAATTATCGAACATTTTAAAAAAAACGGTTCATAACTTTTAAAAATTCCAAAAAAATGAAAAAATGTAGTGATGCAGTTTAAATAACGGTAAAATTTTAAACAATTTAAAAAAAATTTGTGATATTACTCTTGCCATTTCAAAGTTAAAGCCTTTAAAGCTTTTTTCATTGCCTGAAAATTTTTCGAATTTTAACAAGGCATTTTTTATTTCATTCAACAAAATGTTCATTCAAGTTTAGTTCAGTCATATTAAAAGTGTCCGGGAAATTAGCTGCCTTAGTCTTCGCCGTTTTTGATGAGCGCATAGAAACCAAAACTTTGCGGTTAATGGTAAAAAATATAAATACGCCAAATAATGAAAACGATCTTGTACAAGCCAATGTAACAAAAAACATGCTAAAAAGTAAGCTAATCCAAAATATTATTTGTAAAGCCAGTCTTTCTTTTTTTGAAGCCTGCAATATATCAATTGATTTTTCACAAACCTACCCAGAAGAATGGAAAAGCACCATACCGTTTCAGGAAGCAAAGCACATTATTCAACAATGACAAGTAGTAAACGATGTCGCAGAACTTGGTGTTGCCTTGGCAAGCAGTTACATTAGTCTCAAAACTTCTGAAACAGACTTTCAAAATTTTTTCCAAGGCATAGATTTACATCGTAAGGAAAATATATTATTTTTTAACAAAAAGTAAAGATTTTTCTAATTTTTTATTTTTGATTTTTTTGTGGATTCGATGGTAACCTGCAGAAAGAATATGTTTTTATTTTCGACTTCCTCGACTAGCTGATTATTAGAGTAGGTTTTTGGATCCTATTCGAAATGGTGTAGTTGTCTGTTTTTATGTAACTTGAAAAATGCACGTCTCATTTTTAACAAAAGCCAATTTACCGTAAATTGAAGGTCCCAAATACTTTTATGAATAAAAATGCATAAAAATTATCACTACATTTTTTCATTTTTAAAGAATTTTTAAAAGTTATGAAGCGTTTTTTAAAAAATTTACGCAAATTTTACGAAAAATGCAATATGTGACACCCAAATGACATAAAAATTTGCCAAAACTTCTGATTTATGTACATTAAAGTAAAGTTCGGACATTTTTCTTTCGAAATGACAACTCAAAGACTTAGAAAATGTATTGACCAACTTATGCTTGGAGTTCGAAAAATCTCCGAAAAACCTTATTTTTTGGGAAAAAACGATTAGCGCCACCACTAAACCTCTTCCAAAAAATCTGAAAAAAATCTCAAAAATACTTGACCCCATAAGCTTCCAAAAAAAGCTTGAGCGGGAGCAGAGTTTTCGAATTCCGAAAAACAAAAATACTCTCAGTAGTGAAAGCACTTTTCGACACGAGCTGCATCCTTCACGCTTCTTTCCAGCACAGTACAAATGCGCAGGTTTTTGCGCACATGTAGTACAAAAAAAGAAATGAGCTTTCCACAAAAAAAAAAAATGCGCATAGAGCTTCAGACGATGCGCATCATCACGAGTGTTTCAGCGCTGTTCTGACATGCTGGAAGTCTACTCACTCACACAACTATACTTTTATTATTGATTACAAAAATATATTTTATTTTACTTTATTACACTTACACATATTCACTACATATGATTATATTTACATTTTAACTAATCTGAGTACAAAAACAATTTTTAAGTAGTTACAATTAAGTAGTTAAGTAAGTTTTAAGTAGTTATGTAAAACAAAATACTGTTATTCTTACTATAAAAGGACGACAAAATTAAAAAAAAAAGGCAATTAAGTTTTGAGTTTCAAACAAGCTGCCACTTTAATTCAACCCAGGGACCGAATTACAGCATCCGTGATCGAGCAAAATTGTACAAGATTGATAGGCACTTGTCTTGTCGTGCCCTTCGTAATTTTGCTCGATCACGGATGCTGTAATTCGGCCCCAGTTTTTGAGCTTTCCATAAATCTGGCAAACTTTTATTATGTTTTATCCTGAATGCACTTTTCAGTGACGGCTTAAAAATTTATATTAAAAATGTTACTTAGTGCCAGTGGCGAATATACGCCGGCAATCCATAAGGCAGGTCCTAATAATAAATAAATATAAATAAATTCCTTTTTAAATTATCGCGAATCCGTACATGGCGATGCCATGTCCCTAAATTTACCTTAATGTACATACAGAACCACTTTTTTATGGAAGCGGTATAAAATATTAACATTTGCCGTTAAATTTTAATACAAAAAGTTAATTCTAAAAAAAAAACAACATTTTCGATACCTATATTGTATACTTCGATATAAAATAATAATTAAATTTTAATAATCAATATTTACACAATTGTGCATTTTTTAGAATTAATTTTTAGTTAAAAAACTTTAAATCACAAAAAAAAAGGAACTAACCAAATTATATAAGGATTCACCTACACAAGCATGGTACAGAAACGGTTACGTTATCAATACAATATGAGTCAAAATTTGTTAAAATTAGCAACAACAAAAACATTTTATTATAATACCAAACGACGTGAAATTTCAGAACCTTTCATTTGATGCCTAATTTGTATATATTTCAATATGTAAAATTAAAGTTATTGCTAAAAAACGTAATTTTTGAAATTTTTGAACGCCATTTTGAAAGCCTTAACCGTTAACTTAGCAAATATAAAAAAATACGTCAAACTTAGAAATTTGTCCTCTATCACATATCCAAAGCTCATTAAAATCAGAGTGACACTATCCTTGTGAGTAATAATTCCAACGCTTTGGATATAAATGAAAGTATTACAGATGAACGATTTTTTGATGCCGGTGATTTATTCACCGTGATTCAAAAATCACTGTTAACTGCGGTTATCAAATACTTTCAAAACCGTGATTCGTGATTGATCTTTTTACTTAATTTTTAACTTATGTCGTTTTCAGCGATTCGTAATATAACCAGATTTCTTGTTTGCGAGAACTTTTTGTCTCAGTTTCTCAAGTAAGCATACCATGCGCAATTTTGTATGAGTTTTAATGTCGTTTCAGTAACCTCTCATAACTACACAATTGGATATATATTTGTTTAGGTATAAAATAACGTGACTGCAGTCACCATATAAAATAACGGCGATTTTAAAATCACGTTCACTAAGAACGCCGTTCCTGAAAAATCACTGGATCGCTCATCTCTAGAAAGTATAGCTATCGGGCTGTACTCATTATGAGATTTTGGTACTGGTATAATTTTAGCTTTCTTGTATCGAGTAAGTTGACTTGGAGGTGTTAACAATAAGGGAGGATCTTCGGAAGCAAAATTTTCAAGTAAAATTGGACTTATATCATCACACCCTATAATTTGATTGATAATATACTTTTGAGTGCATCAGCCTGGCAAACACAATTGAAGCTGAAGCAAAAGTCGGCATTAAAAGAACTGTCAATAGTCTGGTGCACATTTTGACTGACCGAAGGCATAAGAATATTAACAACTTTTTATTTATATTCTCAAAGTCCACGTTATCAATAGAATCAAATTATTTTATGCAAAGACCTATATTGCGAATCTCGCCTTACTTTTGCTTACTGTTCACCACTGAACTTAACTTTGTTACGAACCTCGTGGCGCTACTTAGAGTTTTCCAGCCGGGGAGCACTCAGCGGCTGTCCAGGGTTCTGTCGCAAGAATTTTGAGGTTTTTGATGGGTCCGCCTTGTACTCCTTGGCATCGCGGAGATGCGTGATTGTTGATCCACTTGACTATGGCTTTAAGGTGACTGCCGCCCTGTCTCGTTAGTCCGTCCGTGCGTTGCGTTTGAATGGAAAGTTAACCGGGTGGTCGGCTCGTGTAGAGCTGGCAAAAGAAACTGCAGGGCTCAGAGGTTCAGCAATCCCTCTATGCCGCTGAACTGGTCTGTAAAAGGATTCTTTGGTAGGTCGGCTCGTGCAGAGCTAGCAAAAGATACAGCAGGGCTCAGAGATTCAGCAGTCCCTCTATGCCGCTGAACTGGTCTGTAAAAAGATTTTTTGGTGGGTTGGCTCGTGCAAAGCTAGCAAAAGAAACAGCAGGGCTCGGAGGTTCAGCAGTCCCTCTATGCCGCTGAACTGGTCTGTAAAAGGATTCTTTGGTGGGTCCGCTCGTGTAGAGCTAGCAAAAGGAACAGCAGGGCTGAGGTTCAGCAGTCCCTCTTTGCCGCTGAAATAATCTGTAACAAGATTCTTTGGTGGGTTATTAAGGTAATTAGGAACAGTTACCGTCGTGGTGTCGTTCGACAGCCTAGTTTGCCTTCCAGAATTATTGAATAAAAATGCAGCACGTCTGTTCAGCTTCGTGTCTCTAACTCGATTCTTTATTTCAAGCTCTCGACTTATTCTAAATGGTGGCTGGCACCAGCGTCATGCAATGCATACACTTATATTTTATTTAATTTAAACGAGATGGCTTTACCCGAGCTCAGTTGCGTGAGCGAGCAGCTGTTTAAGTTATTATTTCATTGTGAGTATACGCAGTATACGTGTGACACACAGTGTCGCTTATGCGGTATTTTAGTATGTGTGACATATTTTAAGGGGAAACTAAATGTGTTGTTTGTGTGTCTCAGCATGATTGAGCTGCTACCCAGTAGTTCGCGGTATCATTGACGAACTTTTCGTGATGATTTCTTAAAGAAAGTTTCTGCATGAGCTGCTGGACTTAAAATAAATTCATACAAAATATAATGCAAAGTACTGGTTGTCAGGGCCTAACTTTTTCAACTTTTCAACAACAACTTCAAGATATTCATGATTGTTGTAATCGTTGAATCGTACAGAGACTAAACAGTAGAGTTAGCAAACTATCGATGACAGTATCGATATTATCGATGATTTCACACTATCGTGACTATAGATAGTTTTGGGTTGACTATCGATGGTTTTCGATAGTATTTAAATATTCATTGACACCACTGTTTAGGTGTCATTGCCATTGCTGCGAATTCGTTTGATTTTGACAATTTGGTATACTTTTTTTCTGTTTTGTAGAGTGAAATCTCAGGTGATGTTTCTTATAAATGTATGAGCATTGTGTTGATTTAGAAGATGGGTGATAGTTAGAGGTTGAAAAGATGGAGTAGTTTCGTTGAAGATTTGTTTGAAATTTGCACAGCTCAAAACTGACGGGAAACACGCTCACAGGGAGACAATTCCAATTTACGAATTATCACTACAACGTGAGGTTCTGCGTGGCAGCAAGGCAATGGTAAAGGAGTGGGCTTGGACAGCTGCCCGAGTGAACCTGTAAAACATACAGTGTGGTGGCGTCAGGCCATTATGAAACCAACATTACGTCGATTTCCAATAGACTTGAGAGAGGATGAAATATTTTTATCCCCTATCAAATATATCGCACGAAGTTGAATTCGGTCCAGAAGCACGTTTTGATTTTAATTCCTTCACGAATTATTTTTATTTTTCTGTCTACTTTTCGTTAACGAAACTTCCTCAATATTTCGATATTATGTTCGTGCATGATAAATCACGACGTTTCTGCATTGCGTCTTGCATGGATTTAGAACATTTATATGAAATTTTCGTCAATGAAATGTATGGCCAAATCAGCATGTTTCGTCAAGGATCAAGAAAAATCGTACATGATTCATTTGAGATTTCTTCAAGACTGGAACTACTGGGTAGGTAAAGTATGTATGTAGCTATATTAGTATGTAAATGTTCGAACTGAAGGTCCGATATAGGGTGAGTAGCTATAATTTGAAACTAGTGCTCAATTTTTGAAAAGTTAAGTTAAAAATATTCGTAAGTATTAAATATGTTGTATGCTTATTGTAGGCATTAATTCAATGTTTTACTTATTATACTAACGGCTATCTTATACAGCTAAAATATTTATATTTGTGTGTTTAATATCAGTAGTAAGCAGAATAAAATTAATAATAAGTGTTTAAAAGGTAAAATGTTTTGAAGTGACTGTACCTGGGTAGCAGTCAGATAAAAATAAAAATATAATAATAAATACCAAGTGGAGTGATTAAGCGGCATTTCGTGAAGTTGATGCAGCTGCTGTTGTATGTATGTCTGTGTGCATCGCGTTCTTGATGTGGCTGTGTATTTGCGCTGCTCTAAGGCAAAGTCAGTAGTAGTGGTAAACTGGTTATTTATAACTGTTGGTGTAAGTAGGTAGGATATGAGAGTTCTGGCTCAAGGATTAAGGATTACGGATTGCTATGAGAGTTCTGGCTCACGGATTAAGGATTAAGGATTGGTATGAGAGTTCTGGCTCAAGGATTAAGGATTAAGGATTGGTATGAGAATTTTGGCGCAAGGAGCAGGAGCAGGATTTTGTATGAGAGTTCTGGCGCAAGGAGCAAGAGCAGAATTTTGTATGCCGGTTCTGGCTCAAGGAGCAGGAGCAGGATTATGGATTGACGGATCAGGATCAGGATTAAAGCAAGTGGTAAAAAAGTGTAAGTGAATTTTGATGGTGGTGAAAATGTGAAGCGGAATTTTAATTGGTGATGAGATCGTGGGGGAAATTTTGATGCATTGCACACAGGAGGACGTAAAAGTAAAATTTGTAGGAAATTTTTATGGAGCAGGAGCCAAACCTAAGAATTTTTATTTAACATAAAGTAAACTTAGAAGAAGAAGTAAGAGCACAACTAAAAGTATCAAAATCCATTTCCTACACACAAACGAAAAATGATTTTTCATACTTACATCTATTTCATCATAATATGCAATATATGTGAAAAATTTTTTCATCCCTTATGCTAGAAAAGTAAAATAAGATAAGCATCAGAACCACAAAGCAAATAAACATCAAACAAAATACTTCTTACTGATGTTTTTAAAAATTTTATAAAAGTCTGTAAATCAATTTACAACCTCGATTCTTGTCAATATTATACTGCACCTGGTCTTTCTTGGGGAGCTATGTTGAAATATACAAAAATAGAATTAGATCTGTTAACAGACATTGATATGATTAAATTCATTCAAAAAGGTATAAGAGGAGGTATAGTTCAATGCTCAAAACGACAAGCCATAGCTAAAAATAAATAAATGAACGATTTTGATAATAAAAAACCAACGAATTATCTTATGTATTTAGATGCCAATAATTTGTATGGTTGGGCTATGTCTCAATTTTTACCTGAAGGCCAGTTTGAATGCGTAGAAGATATAGATTCATTTAATTTAGATAAGCAAACTAATAACTCTGACATAGGATATATTTTCGAAGTTGATTTAGAGATACCTTCTGGAATTCATGATTTACATAATGATTTACCTTTTTGCTCCGAAAACAAAAAGATAAGTATAATTTATTTATCTAATAAATTGAATTATATTATACATTATGTGAATTTAAAACAATGTTTAAGACATGGACTCAAGCTCAAAAAGATTCACAGAATTTTAAAATTTAAACAATCCTTAATTATGCCGAAATGTTGCTAAAAGCCTCCGATGTGGGTGAACCGTGGAAACTCGAAATAATAAAATGGATAGAAATTATCAACGCAGTTTTATTGAAGTAAAGATCTGATTTTTATTGTTCTTCTTCGACAACTTACCACGACGAGCGCACAGCAATAATTGCCGACATAAATTATGAACTAAGCTTACGAACCTAATGAGTTACAGAAAGCCATTATGTTTTTAACGTTGACCCCTGCCGCGAAGGCTTAATTCAACGGTGATCCAAAGCTTGGGACAAATATGAAGCGTTGGCCAACGCCCCTTCGGAATTCAAGAAAGACCACTTTGAAAGGTTCCCCTAACAACATGCCACAGAACCCCCAACACTGATGTCAAAAAGACACTATTCTTGACCGTGACTCATTCAGCCACTAGAATTTAAATATGGCTTGGTTATTTTATTGGGGTTGGAATTAATTTTAAAGGTTTTTTTTCGGTTTTTGAGCATTTATTTAGAAACAACGGTACAATGTATATTATTCAAAGTATTGTCCATCGTTAGCTACAACATTTTCCCATCTTTCTGGCAGCATATGGATTCCGCGCCGGAAGAACGATTCGTCTTTTGAGGCAATCCACGAATCGACCCATTTTTTGGTATCCTCGTAAGAAGTGAAGCGCTGCTCAGCCAAGCCATGCGTCATCGATCTGAATAGGTGGTAGTCGGAAGGGGCTATGTCTGGGCTATAAGGCGGGTGGGGTAGCACATCCCAATTCAGCGCCTCCAACGTTTCCTTGACGGTTCTTGCAACATGTGGCCGTGCGTTGTCATGTTGAAAAACCACTTTGTCTTGTCTTTTGGCATATTCCGGCCGTTTAACCTTTAATGCTCAGCTCAATTGCATCAATTGTTGTTGGTAGCGTTCCCCAGTGATGGTTTCGTTAGGTTTTAGCAGCTCATAGTACACGACACCCTTCTGATCCCACCAAATACACGGCATAAGCTTGGCGCCATGAATATTCGGCTTGGCCCTCGATGTTGATGCATGGCCGGGTGGTCCCCACGATTTTTTTCGCTTAGGATTATCGTAATGGATCCACTTTTCATCGCCAGTGACAATACGATGCAAAAAACTCTTCCTTTTATGCCGTTGAAGCAGTTGTTCGCACATGCAAAATCGCCGTTCAACGTCTCTCGGCTTCAACTGGTACGGCACCCAATTTCCTTGCTTTTGAATCATTCCCATGGCCTTCAAGCGTTTGCCGACCGTTGATAAGTCGACTCCCAATGATTCTGACAATTCTTGAAGGGTTTGACACGGGTCTTCATCGAGCAAAGCCTCCAATTCCTCATCTTCAAACTTTTTCGGCTGGCCCGGACGCTCTTTGTCTTCCGTATCAAAATCACCACTTTTAAACCGACGGAACCAGTACTCACAAGTAGAAATCGATGGAGCATAGTCCCCGTAAGCCTCAGTAAGCGTGCGTTGTGCTTCAACCGCTTTTTTCTTCAAATGGAAGCACAAAAGTAAACCTTCCCGCAAATTGCGTTTTGTTGGAATGAAAGTCGACATGTTCACAGAGAAAAAAATATATGTTGTTTACAATTCAGTGGAATGACACATACTAAAAAATGAAGCTTAGACAATGTGCTTTGAAATGAATATAGTCACAGTTGTGCCCGATGCGATCTATTGATAGTTACGCCATCTCTTAGAAAACCTTTAAAACTAATTCCAACCCCCAATAATAACCATGGGTTATCTCAGTATCAATACCAATAATACAACCCATTATTTTTGGCTGCTACAAAATCATCATATCCATATCAAAGGTCATCACTCTCTGACATGAAAAATTAAGGCAACATACTAGGCCTGTCACTCATGCAATCAGGTTCCTCAATCTCAGTGGACACAACTCAGACTATTTAGGTTTCCCCGTCGCCTGTACTCAAATTCCAAAGGACACAGTATATTGATCCGGTAGTTGCTTACCTTCATAGCATTTACTGTTTGAAATTAGCGAGATTTAATCTACCATCATTCTCTTAGTAATGTAAGGGAATCACTAGCCCGAGTTCAACTTAAGTGTAACTCACACCGGCCTTTCTGGCCTAACCACAGCCAGAGCGATTTGAAAACCCCACGTGGGCCAAACCCAACGACAGTCAATACCTGGGCTCAAGGCTCCACCTGACAAGGCTCTTCAACATCCCGTCCTACAGACCAAAAGTTCTTAGAACATTTATATTTGACTGTGACACCTTCAGCCACTAGAATTGTGCATGACTAGGTTAAAAAATAACCATTGGTTTCCAAGTAAAACCGGGTAAACCACAATTCTACTTATGCAGCTTCGTTAACCTAATTAAGACTTAATAAAAAGCCTCTTTCGGAAAACTAGGAAGCATGAGCCGTTGTATACCAATTGGCTTATACAACGGTCCAAAGATTAAATGTTTCCTACATAAAACCTTTATTCTAAGATAAGGTCTGCAGAATAACGATAGATCAGGTCTCTTCATCATTGATGGATGACTGTCCCCGCTCTTCAAGTTATGTTGGATTGATCGTCCATCAAAAGCATATTACAATGACGGTGTTATGATAACTTAATAGCAAAACCATGCTTTCTCGAAGAATTTGGCAACCAACAAACAAGGCTCAAGGTAAACTTTTTCTTTTACAGTTATCAGATGAACATTCAAGAGCCGTGCCTCAAGAATTAACTCATTATGAGATGATAATTCAATAACAAACAACGGCCCATCCAATAACAAACCCTCACCCTTTTTCCTGGCTTGGGACAGGCAGATTCCTCGAAGTTCCTCTGGCGGGTTTCTAATGAGTTACAATAATATTACTTAACATTAGCCTTAACATTAGTTGAACAAAAGCTCCAGCTGCCAGGGTTATCATGCCTTTTGACATAAACATAGCCACCCACCTTGCAGTATGGCTGCAAAGAAAAAGTTTGTCGGGATGACCGCTCGGCATGAAATGAGAAAATAAAGAATCGTTATTTTAAGGTTTAAAAAAAAAAAGAGGAATGTGCTGTTCAGATACAAGGCTGTTCAAATTATTAATGTTTAAGAATAAAATTTTAGAAATTAGAATTCATAGTTTATTGTACGGTATAATTCACAATCGTATATACAGGGTCCGCCATCTAACTTTTTTTTCAACTAGTGCTTATTTCGTGAATGGTAACACTAAGCTCATGTCTGATTTGACAGATAATTAGTTTTATCCTTCCGCTGATATAAATACAACGCTGGGAAATATTGCGACATTACTTTGAAAATCATGGTAATGTTGCAGAATGTGTGCGAAAATTGCGTATGGATTTTGGAAGAAGAGAAGCACCGTCAGCTCCGTATGTTCGTTATCTTGTGAAAAAAGTGAAAGAAACTGGCATCCTCATCGATAAACCAAAGCGTGAAAAGCCAAAAGCAGTGCGTACACCCGAGAATATTGCTGCTGTGGCAGAAAGTGTGCGTGAAGCGCCATCAACATCAATTCACCGTCGTTCTCAACAATTGAACATTTCGGAGACATCATTGAGACGAATTTTGCATAAAGACCTTGGTATGACGCCACACAAAGTCCAATTGGTTCAGGAGTTGAAGCCAACTGAGCATCCAATGCGTTTTCGCTTCGCTAAGTGGGCCTGCGATCGACTAACAGAAGATGCCGATTTTGCCAAAAAATCATCTTTTCAGATGAAGCTCATTTTGATCTTGGCGGGTATGTAAACAAGCAAAATTGTCGCATTTGGGGCATAGAAAACCCGCACGCATACATTGAAAAGCCGCTGCACCCAAAACGAGTCACTGTTTGGTGCGGATTTTGGTCCAGAGGCATAATTGGGCCATTTTTCTTCGAAAATGAGCAAGGAGTGGCCGCTAAAGTCAATGGCGATCGTTATCGGGCCATGTTGAACGAATTTTTGTTCACAAAAATTGAAGAGGAGGATATTGGCAACATTTGGTTTCAACAGGACGGCGCTACGTGCCACACAGCCGAAGCTACACTCGATGTTTTGCGCCCTGTTTTTGAAGATCGCATTATCAGCCGCAGAGCTGATGTCATTTGACCACCTCGGAGCTGCGATTTGACACCGTTGGACTATTATTTGTGGGGTGCCCTCAAAGATAAATTTTACGCCGACAAGCCAGAGACAATTGACGCTTTAAAGGACAATATTCGTGAAGCCATTGGTGAAATACAGCTGCACACAATCGATAATGTGCTTAAAAATTGGACCGATCGTGTAGGCTACTTCATGGCCAGCCGAGGCAGCCATTTGAATGAAATTATTTTCCATTATTAACCGGAAGGATTGTACTTTCAAATAAAAAAAGAAATTTAAAAAAATATTTAGTAGTTTTTTTTATAGAATTTTCAAAAAAAAAAGTTATTTGGCGGACCCTGTAGTTATTTGATATATTTTGTCGTTGTCCCTTGTATGAGTTGTTAAAATTGTTATTGAATTATCTGTTATTTATTCTAAAATACATTAATTTATTATTTGTGTTTACATTCTTTTCTAGTTCTAAAGCTAGATTTGTTGCGTCAATTAATGTTTTTGGTTGATCTGCAAAAATTGTGTTCTTTAAATCATCATTCAGTCCATTTTTAAAAATTGTTAAGGCGTAGCTTTCGTTCATTTTAATGATGACATTTCTTTGTGCGTCATCGCCTGTTGTTTCTGCTATATGTAGATTGTTTAGTTCAGTGATGAGGTTTATTAGTTTGTCTTTGAATTCTGTTACTGAATTGTTTTTTTTGTGTCAATGTGGCTAGTTGTGTGTGTATCTGAGCTGTGGTTAGATTGCTTTTGTATGTATTTTGTAAAAGTGTCTGTAGTTTGGGAAAGGTGTCAATGTTAGCTGTATATCCTAGAGTGGTTTTCATGTTTGTGCTTAGTTTTATGCTCACGATTAATTCTATTAGTTTCTTTTTATCATCGGATGAGTAAGTGTTGTATAACAAGTGATAAGCTTTAGAAATCCTTCTAGTTCTTTATAATTTCCTGAGAAAATGGGAATTATCTTCATAATTGTCTCTAAGTTAAACTTTGCCATTTTGGGTTCTGTATTCGTTAAATTTGTCTGCTTGTTAGTGTCTTCTTTGTCTAGCATTTATTTTAATAGTGATCTTGATTCCTTTATTAATATATAGAACTCTTCCGTTAGTCTTAGTAGTTCGTGGTTTGTTTTTTCTTCTTGGAGAGTATCTATTTCCTTTTGTACTTTTTGTATGTATTCTACCAATTCGTCGTATTTCTTGTGGAATTCTTCATCCATTCCGTGTTCTAGGTTATGTTGTCCAACGTAAGATTTAGAATTTTTTGGATTGATGGTTCGCCGGTTGTAGGTTGATAGGATCAAAGTAAGTTGCAGGATTACAGGAACGAAGTTGTAGGATCAAAATATCAGGATTACGAAGGTGAAATTGCAGGATTACATGATCGCCATGTGGTGTAGGAAGTTGGATGTTGGATGTGGGATGTGTGTGATAAAATGTAGAGTATGAGTGTATTAGAGGCGCACACGCCTTTTTAGTCAGCCACAAGGCTTTTGATCATCTAAGCCACAAAGGCTATTTTCATTAACCCGCAAAGGCTAATTTCAATCAAACCACAAAGGCTATGTTAAGAATTTTTAAGCCTCAAAGGCTAATTTTAATCCAGCCACAAAGGCTAAGTTTTTGAATAGAAAGAAATTTAATTTGGGCTCTTCGCCTCTTCCTTCCAAATTTAAATCTGTCTTTATTTTAAAATATTTTAGTTTATATACAATTTTTACCAGTATTATTCTTAAACTAATTTAACCACTGTTTCCAAGACTCCTCCTTTAATTGCAATGTTTTTTTACATTTACTTTGAAAAATCAGTAATTGACTTATCACTTTAAGTTTATTAACCTTTCCAAATTTTCCCCACTAAATTAATATTTTAAACATCATTTATTGGTTCGCTCGAATTCTTGGCCTTGACTTTAAAGTGTCATCGGCACTTGTTCAACTTATCGCTTGTTGTTGTTGCTTTGTGTTTTTCTGTGCAATGCACTTGTAACACGACTCCCGCTGTCGCTGTCGCATTTCAGCTTGTACGGTATCTAGCGGCATAAGCGTAAAGGGGTGCTAAATGTACTTAATGAGAATTCGAGCTGCAATTAAAAATTATTATGTTGATATGTTTATTGTTGTCATATGTTAGACAATTACAGAGAAGATCTTTTTGATGGTTGTTTGTCTTGAATGTGTGTACGTATGTAAGTACAATACAATGTCGAGAAATGTGTTATAGATTCACCATTTTCAGTATAGCTGCCGAAAGTAACCATCTGAACTAAATTACCAAATTTTAGTCTAATACGATCAAAACCGTACGAAGTATAAAGTTTTTGTTATCTTGAAAGCGGTAAAAAGGGGTGCGGCAAAATTATTTTCCTTAAACCATCTCGTACTCGAAAAAAAATGGATTGTCAAATTTTCAGCTCAATTTAGCTTAAAGCGTGCTTTTCTTCACTCCACGCTGACCCCCCGAAGAGTGACTTTAACTAAAGTTGGACAGGCCCATGTTTAGTGTACTAGGCGAGAGTAACCATATGAACTAAATTACAAAATGTTTGTCTAATACGACCCAAACCGTTGAAATAAAACATTTTCTATGGCTTATGGGTGGTAAAAGGGGGGCGTGGAAACAAATTTTTAAAACAGTTGCTGACAGCAACCAAACAAATTAAGCCAAAATTTTAGCTCAATAGACTAAATAAACAAATAGCTCAAAAAAAAGGTGTGGCTATATAGCGATAACGCCCATTTTTAGTACAGTTGCCGAAAGTAACCATACAAACTTAAGTACCAAATTTTTGTCTTATGCGGCCAAAACTAAAACAAAAGAAATAAAGCATTTTCACTGATTTGTTAGCGGAAAAAGGGGGCGTGGAAACCAGCTTTTCGTACAGTTGCTAACAGTAACCATACAAATCAAATTACCAAAATTAAGACTTATACAACCATAACCGTCAGAAATAAGGCATTTTCATTGATTTTACGGCGGTAAAAGGCTGCGTGGAAATCCATTTTTAGTACAGTTGCCGACAGTAACTATACAAACTAAATTACCAAATTTAAGTCTTATACGAGAAAAACCGTATGAAATAAAGCATTTTCATTGATTTGTGGCGGTAAAAGGGGTGTGGAAACCCAGTACAGTTGTCGACAGTAACCATACAAACTAAATTACTAAATTTTAGCCTTATACGACCAAAACCGACTGAAATATAACATTTTTATTGATTTAGGAGCGGTAAAAGGGGGGTGTTGCAAATTTTTTTTATTAAAATATCTCGTACCTGAAACAAATTGACTGCCAAACGAGGTCAATCGGTCCAGTAGTTTTAAAGTCTATAGCATCATACACACAGACAGACAGTACTTTGCTTTTTATAAATGGGCATTTCCAAACTGGCGTTACGGACGATTTTTATGAAGAAATATAAAAAAAAAATAATGAAAATGTCTTATTCTTAAAAAGCCTTTTTTATATTTTCCTAGTAATTAAGTAGCACTATATTAAGTAAAAACAATGACCATCCCTAAGGATTTTAAGATATAAGCAAAAATATTTGCTGGCGTTACGTTACAAAAAACGGAAGTGATTTTTGATTTGGATTACAGAATTTGCAAACTTTCTGACTTGGGCAAGACTTTTTGAATACAAATTTTTTAGAAGGGCTTAAAATAACATAAGTTTATTTTCTTTATTATAAAAAATCTTTTCTGGTTTTTTTATTAGGCTTTTTGATCTGGCGTTACGTTACAGGCGTTTCAATACTTAAATTTCCATTGCAGCTTAATTGGGTAATTAAGTAATTAGGTAGTTAAGTAATTATGTAATATAGTAATCAATAAACAAATTTAATATATTGTCCTTTCCTTGCCCCAACCATTTTTTCATTACCTTTACCAAATGCCTTCCATTTTTACTAAAGCAAAAGCTTACGAAGCATTTACTAAACATTTACCAAAAAAACAACTATATTTGTGAAACAGAGCAGACGATTTGATCATCATGGTAAATGAATTTATGTAGAAATTGCTTAAATTAATAAAATTAAAATGTTTCTCTTAGATAATATCATAAAATAATAAGTTTTTAATAAGTTTTAATTTTTTGGTCACGGTAGACTTTTTCGTTTAAATGGCCATATATAGATTTCATAGTTAGTAGTAAGGTAATATATATAGATAGTAGTAAGGTTGTTTAGTAGTAATTGGTTAAGTTTATTATAATTTAAAAACTATAATAAGGAAATTTATAGAAATAATCTGCCAAATTCCAATTAATCATTAATACAAATTTCATAAATTTTTGTTTTCTAAAATTGAGCTTCTTGCTTCTTGTAGACGAGCTTAAGTTTTAAGAAATGAATGCAACAAAACAAAACAAAACTGTTTTGTTACAAATTGAAATTGCAACTTCTGCTGAGATATAAACTAGTATTAACACGAGAGCGTTAAGTTGTGAAAAAGGAATATATTTGGAGTTTAAATTAACTGAATTATCTTAAAAAATACTGTATGTAGGAATGAAATGAACTTACTTGATAATCTGCATCGATGAGCTCAACGACGATGATTTTTTCATGTTGTTGTTTGTGCGTATCTATTCTTTGCGCATTATAATCTATTTAAATGCTCATTAGCACGTAAGAAAAATTATAATTTTTGAGTTATTTTCTCTTTTAAATTCATATTTTTAAATTACTTGTATCTTATTCTTAAGTGCAGAATAATGACGTACTGCAGAATAATAGAACTTTCAAATCAATCTCATCAGTTGGTGGCTAAGTACAGACTGACTGATTCTCTGGAATGCATAAAAAGTGAGCTTTAAAAAATTCATAAACTCTTGATTTTACTTGAAAAATCGAGTCGGAGCAAGTGCTCACTTTTCATGCATTCCAGCCATTGTCTTCTCATGCTCACGTATATATTAAGGAATAGAACACTTAAAATTTTTTCAATTTTAACGAACAAAGTTGCTGTTAAACTTGGTAAATAATATAATACAGAGTGAGGTACTAATAGTAAAACAGAGTGAGGTAGTTATAATAATACAGAGTGAGGTACTAATAATAATATTATTATTAGATCACAGCTTAATCACTCAAAGACTACTGAAGAGGAAAATGTAGCGATTTCCGAAACAAATTGCCCAGTCAGCTAAGTGATTGTCTCTATACAGAGTTGTTGTTGTTGTTGTTGTTGCCTCCTTAAAAACTTAAAGCTCGCAATTAGATTCATGAAATTTTTTAATTGTTTTATTAGTTTTTGCGTGCACTTTGAATGAAATTTTGTAACTTTTCACAGCACGATAAATGAAGCATGAGTGAGGAAAGCGAACAACTGACCACTCTCAACGAACCGAAAAATCTAAAACTTCTGCTTTCAACGTGTTTTTGAGTTCGAATATTATTCCCGATTGTCAAATTGGTCGACTGCTGCACTTGAAGACAAAATCACTGCTCAACTGAACGAACAGTCAGTATTTATTTATATATTATATAGCTCTTATATATTATATAATCTGCTGTCGGCAAAACCAAAATGGAGAATTTTTATGTTTTCCACAAAAATGTAAAATTGAGATGGAAGTCAGTGCATTAAAACTGATATAAATGCATTTGTTGTTAAAATCAACTCTTTTAATATACCTTGGTGCTCTTACCTACCGCCGTGACGAGTTGGAGAAAATTAGATTAGAGTAGATAAATAACAGCAAAAATACTGTCTCAGATGCTTCATCGGATGCTGTCTTGTTTGGAGTACCGTGCTCGAGTGATGAAAATTTGAAAAGTATTTTCAACAAAATCTGCCTCTTTATAGAGTTTCAGCCATCCCAAATTAAAGACATAACCCCCTATTATGGATTTCCATACGATACACGATGGACGCTTGCAAGCGTATCGAAAAAATCAAGCTTTCGTATTATCGTTTTTATACGCCCGATAGACTATTGTGAATGACAGTGATTTTTGTTTACATTTTATTGTGAATTCAAGAAAAACAATTGAAATTCTCAAAATGAAGTCACTTCAATATTTTGAAAGTTCAAAAATAAAATATATATTAGTGGATAAAGCGTTGAGACACGTATATATAGATGTTGTGGAAAGAAGGAAGTTGAGGGAAGCTTCCAATCTCGCGATAAAGAAGCTGTGAAGGAACTCCATATTCATCAAAAGACTTCAAAAGAAAACAAGATCGAAGTTGGAGCTCCTATGCCAGGAACAGTCATTGATATTCGTGCTAAGGAAGATGACAAAGTCGAAAAAGGACAGCCGCTTGTGATTCTATCTGCCATGAAGATGGAAATGGTCGTGCAGGCGCCAAAAGCAGGCATTTTCAAGAAACTCGGAATAACCAACGGCATGCCATTGGAAGGTGTCGATTTGCTCATGACGGTGGAATAAGTTTGTTGAGGTTATTTAATTTCAACATTTTAATTTAACTATGTCGTTATCAATAACTCATGTATAATTTGCGTTTTCTTCCATTTAAGTGGCAAGACGTCCCAGTTGAGTTTTTGAGCTCGCAACTCTTGGCCAGAAAAATCGCTTAATTTTGATCAAATCCTTTAAAAAACTCATTTTTATCTCTTTATTATGATGAATTTCATTTAAAAATCGAGATAAAACTGAAATTTTGAACCCGACCACCTCAGATATCGATGAAATTTTGTTCATAGCTAAATTTGATCAATACAAACAAACTCTCATTTTTAGAAATGACTGTTTTGCGATTTTTTGGGAGTGGCACAGTGGGAAAGTTTTCGAAAAAACGCGAAAATGGTCAAAAAGAGCTCCATTTAAACTACAATAACTCAGAATCGGCTGAACCGATTTCCATGATCTTAGTATCATTAAAAATATATTTTAACAGGCTTTATGACACGTTTTATGACACAAAAAAAATTACACTGTAAAAAATTTATAAAAAAAGAAAATTTTAACTAACGAAAAATCCAAAAAGATCAAGGGTTTTTTTACAGTGTATTACTTTTTTAGAAAGGTTTATCCTTCACCTTTACCATATCAAAAAATAAAAATGGGTTCTTTTTTAGTTTTTTTTTATATAATTTTTTAAGTAGTGTCACTTCTAGTAATTGCCCTTATATTTTATATTTACAGGTAAAAGAACACAGTACAACACATGATTTGCCAACTCAATTCTGAGAACTGTATGTGAAATTAGACCCAAAAAGAAGAATTTCTGCATCATTCGTTTTGTCTTCTTACCTGCCAAAATATTTTTAATATCGATTTGAAGTTAGTACTATCGTATTGGGGAATTTATCACGTTTTAGGCCCTGTTGTTTGACATAGCTCGACAACCACTAGCCCGATTTAGTTGAAATAAATTTTAAAAAATTAAAAATTACAATTTCCTTAATCTGTTCATATATTGTTTTCCTATAAAAGCCACAGTTTCCAAGTTAAAAATAAGCGCATGAAGAAAAAAATATTTTTTTTTAAATTCATAAAAAATACAAAACGGAAATAAGTTTCAAGTCTAGTTACTTTTTCGCAAAGTCACATAACCTATGAGCAAAATGAGACAAAGATCATGAAAATCGATGCACGAGTTTCGCTTTTATTCGCAATTGAGTAAAGGTATGAATTTCAAAAATCAGTTATAGCCACCACCCTTAAAATAAAAAAATTTTGAATTGCTCAGTAAACAAATTTTTTCGATCTTTTTTCTGTATTTTTTTCACGATATGACCACAAACGTAACAAAATTCATCCAAATTTGGGCACTTGTTGTTTTCCATATTGATATATTTCATGTTTTGTTGTTATTCACTTTTAAAAAACTGGAGAAAAATCACTTTCACTGTTCGCGTTCGTCGGCACTGCCTGAATGACAAAAATCGATCAAATACTACCTATAAATACTACGTATTTTTCAATATTTTACGGCCAGGTACTTATAAATGGGCGCATATTTTAAGGGTGGCTGGCTATATACCTGATTCAGCACTTGTACGTTTCAAATTGTGCAAAACTTTCCAAATAATCAGCACCCTTAAATGTGGGTTTATTTATTATTTTGTTTATTCCTTTTTTTTAATTCTCAGAATCATAAAAAAGGTGTCAATGTTTTCTCCAAATATTGTTGTGCATAAAACGTGAAAAATTCCCCTATACGATAGTTATTAACTTCGAATCAATATTAAAAATATTTTGGCAGGTAAGAAGACAAATTGAATGATGCAGAAATTCTTCTTTTTGGGTCTAATTTTACATACAGTTCTCAGAATTGAGTTGGCAATCAATGAACTGAAAAATGTTGTACTGTGTAAATAAACATTGTCCCAGGAAAATTATGAATATGTTTTAACCCCAAAAAGTTCTTGCTTGCCTTAAAAATTGCTATATAAATGCACCTGATGAACGTACCGAAATTCATAATTATAAACAGTTTCGAGAAGCCAAGATATCCCATTACAATTTTTACGCGTATATTTTAAAAATTTGAGTGAATATGAATTCAAACAATAAGTACAGATGCATAAAAATATCTAATAAGTGTTGCGCTTCGCTTCGTAAAATAAGTGAAGACGAGGCTGCAAATATAATTGAATATTTTCCAGCTGTCGCCAGCATTCATTGTAGCCGTATTTGCGAAACTTGCCGGAATACACTGAGAAAAGCGCGCAGTCGTAATGAATCCAACGTGGAGCAGAATGAAGTCTCAAATTATTTATCAACAACGCCCAGCGATGAAATTAGGGAAGAATTGAATGAACTTCCAACTTGTACCAGCCGTAATGCAAACATCGAAAGCAACGAACTCATTGAAAATATAAATGATCATATTATTCCTCATCTACCAAACCAAATGTCGCCTCTTAAGAGGAAATCACTGCAAATTTTGGAAAATGTAGCAGATTCACTTGGAACTGATCCATTGTCTGATTTGTCAGCGCAACTTGAAAACGTCAAAGCCATTTACGAAGAAATTTTGCAAAACATCAAATATCAAATAGAGAACAGCTCAAATCTTTTGGAAAAGCAAAAACTTTTATCTCTCTTACCAATCAATATGAGTCACGCAGAAATTAAAGATCGTTTTGGGGATGATATATCTCACGATTGTATCAAAAAAAGTAAAGATATCCAAAGGAATAAAACGAAGTTTGCAGATATCAATCTTTTAAAAATGAGCACACGTAGTTTACCAACCGAAACTCTAAGCACAGTCAAGTTATTTTATGAAGATGATGAAATTAGCCGAATGATGCCAGGATCGCAAGATTCAATTACTGTTAAACAAGGAAACTTACGTGAAAAAGTTCAAAAAAGACTGATGTTATCTTCACTACGCGAATCTTACTACGAATTTAAAAAAAAAATCCCTTGGCCAAAGTGGGTTTTACAAAATTTACAATGTTAAGGCCAAAAAATTGTATGAAACTTGGAGTTGGAAACCAGCAAAATATCTGTGTATGCACATTGCATCAGAATATGAAATTGATGTTTGAAAAAAGTGGCTTAAAATCAATTTGTATTGAAAGAGAATGCACATTTACCGACTACAAAGATGTTCTCAAATTCGTTGTTTGTGATGGTGACATAGAAAAAAGCGAGTGTTGCGTTTCAATGTGTGGTCACTGCTTCAAAAATTTAAATAATCTAAAAACGCATATGCTAAAACATTTTGAAAATAACCAAACTGAAGAAATAATATACAAAAAGTGGAATACAACGATTAGATGTGTTCTGGAAACGTTAACCACCAACCCAGAATCATTTGTCAACGATTTTACTAAACACATCAAAGTTCTGATTCCGCATCATTTCATAGCAAAGCGACAATCTGAATTTATCAGCAATAAAAGAGCGGCGCTGTTATCAGGAGAAATGTTAATTCAAATGGACTTTGCTGAAAATTATGCATTTCTTGTACAAGATGCCGTGCAAGGATACCATTGGAATAATGATCAGGCTACAATACATCCGTTCGTTATTTATTACAAAGGTAATTATTTTAATATTTTGGTATTAGTAAGCACATCCATCCACACTCATCAAAATATTTAATATTTTTTATTTATTTTTTTTTTCCTTTGTTTGTTTATTTTCAGATAACGATAAATCGACTCATAAAAGCTTCGCCATAATATCTGATTGCAATACCCATGATAGTATAGCAGTTCATCTATATATTTAAAAAATGATACAGTTCGTGAAGGCCAATATAACCAACAATATTAATAAAATCATTTACGTATCAAATGGTGCAAGAGTACAATATAAAAATAAATATAACTTCATTAATTTATGCCATCACAAATCTGATTTTGGTATTGACGCTGAATGGCACTTTTATGCTACCAGTCACTGAAAATCTGCATGTGATGGAATCGGAGGAACATTGAAGAGAGGTGCTCGAAATTATAGTATTGCAAGTAAAAATGAAATCCAGACAACGAGGCAACTCTATCACTGGGCATCAGAAACATATAAGACTACCATACAAGTTGCTTACGCAGATGCTGACGAATACAACAACGTTAAAGAAAAGCTATTTTCAAGATATAAAGAAGCTCAAACTATAACAGGAACTCAAGGCTTTCATTCATTCATTCCGATAAATGAAACTTTTGTACATGTGCGCAGATATTCTGACTGTGCCAAATTTGAGCAGCGCAAAATTTCTTACAAATAATTAACTTAAAAAAAATGTAAATAAAAGAAAACACAAATTAATAAAAACATGGCAAATGATATAAACAATTGTTGATGGTTTTTTATTTGTAAACATTTAAAAAATGTTATAATTGTTGAACTATTTTGTAAATGTGTAAGAATGTGACCTGATATTTTCGCTGTTATTCGAATTATTTCGAAAACTTTCGGTACGTATTACTAGAAGTGACACTACTTAAAAAATTGGGGTTAAAACATATTCATAATTTTCCTAAGACTATGTTTATTTATTTAACCAGTAAATATAAAATATAAGGGCAATTACTAGAAGTGACACTACTTAAAAAATTATATAAAAAAACTAAAAAATAACCCATTTTTATGTTTTGATATGGTATAGGTGAAGGATAAACCTTTCTAAAAAAGTAATACACTGTAAAAAACCCTTGATCTTTTTGGATTTTTCGTTAGTTAAAATTTTTTTTTTTTTTAAATTTTTTACAGTGTAATTTTTTTGTGTTATAAAACGTGTCATAAAGCCTGTTAAAATATCTTTTTAATGATACCAAGATCATGGAAATCGGATCAGCCGATTCTGAGTTATTGTAGTTTAAATGGAGCTCTTTTTGACCATTTTCGCGTTTTTTCGAAAACTTTCCCACTGTGCTACGCCCAAAAAATCGCAAAACAGTCATTTCTAAAAATGAGAGTTTGTTTGTATTAATCAAATTTAGCTATGAACAAAATTTCATCGATATCTGAGGGGGTCGGGTTCAATGCATCTCGATTTTTACATGAAATTCATCTTATTTAAATATTTTGAAAAAAGATTAAAATTTTATATAAAATTTCAACTATCGGACAAGAATATTCAGCCGCTTGCAAGGGTATGAAATTCAACAGCTGATCTGATACGAATCGTTTCGTAATACCATTTTTTTCAGATAAACGATAAACGCTAACTGTCGGATATTTCGTGTCAAGCCAAACCCTCGGTATCCAAACTCTCTTATCATCATAAAATATTTCTCTCCTTAAGATAATAGTGTTCTTAAAGCCTTTAGTGCATATCGGAGACGTACCAAATCTGCCGTTAATCTGAGAGCTGCACGATTTGACTCGGATTATAATGTGTTTATACACGAAAGTTTGGACGCTGAATGTCGTAAAATTTTACGAGCTGCCATTGCTTGTAAGCGACAGAAAAGCATTTATAATGCGTTTACGTTTCGGGGCTCAGTGTTCATTAGAATGGAAAAGAATGCTGCTGGAATACATATATGTAGTATGGATGAACTTCACAGTGCAGTTCATGGCAACAACCTGCAAGTTGGGTCACCTGCCAGTTGATCTGTTTCTGCTTATGTTTATTTTAAAAATTTATCTATTTTATTTGATCTGGCAGTCTTAATTTCTCTCTGCTTTTCTCTATCTATTTATCTTTTCTCTCTATTTTACTTGTTTATTATTATGAATATATTTATTTTATTTCACTTTTATTTATTTATTTATTTTATTTATATATATCACTCAGGCCTGATTTCTCGGTTTATATCTCTCGTTATTTTTCTTTTCTTTACTTCTTCATTGCCTAAAAATCTCCCTCGATTCAAATATTCTTATGTTAGGCTCAAGCATATTTTCAACTGGCACTAATGAAAATCAGAAAATCTTAATTCAGTGGCGACATGTTGTAACTTCACTGTTACTGCACGCAAGCTTTTTTCCTGATGCTTGGCATGCTAAATAACGTGAATCAATTTTTTTAAAAATTGTTTTATTAATACAAAATGTAATTTTAACTAAAAACTTTAAATTAGTTATTTTAAACAAATAACATTGTTTGGAAAAAAATAAAGTCAACTTAATTTGAACAAACAGTTCTAAGGTAATCATATACATTAGGGCGGGTCGATTTATTTTTCGACAATTTCCCTATGATTTCCGTATTCTATGGGTTATTCCATGAAAATTTGCCAAAGGAACCATACCTCTATCGTTAAAATCGAGTCCCTACTTTTTGTTGGTAGATTTTTTCCCAAATTGACGTTCGTATGAAATATTACCTACACGTTCACATCCATAACTCAAAAACTATCGATCGGGTTTAATCGCCAGTAGGCGCGTTATAAAGGTGAGCTCATTTTGATCAATTTGATAAAAAAAAATCTCCAACATTGGTCCAACGGTTCAAAAGTTACGGGCATTTTTGTCCAAATTTTGGAGCATTTTTCCATTTTTTTCATGATTTTGTCCAGGAATATTACTTTCATGGCCATTTTTTTGCTGGCATGTCCAATTGCTGGCTGCCACTGCTAAACGAGTTGCAGGAAAGAATGTAGAAGGCGCTATGGCGACAACATTAGAGAGCCGTACGAAAACACCAAGACTTGAAAGCCAACAAGACTTTCAGAAAAAATAATGGTTTTTTTTCACATTTTGTCTTTTACTACACTCAAATTGGATATTTTTTTTTTTGATAATAGGTTGATAGATACTTTATTATCTCTTAATTTGAATTTTTGTAGAAAAAAAAATAAAAAGGGAAAAAAAATCAAAAAGTTGGTTTTATGTGTTATTTTGTTTTAGCAATATCACATGAATTAATCAACCGAATTCGATAAAGTTGGGCTTAAACTCTTCGTTTTTAATTGTAAATTGAATTAAATAATGGCTTGAGCCAAAAAAATGGCCATGGAAGTAATATTCTTGGACAAAATCATGAAAAAAATGGAAAAATGGTTCAAAATTTGGACAAAAATGCCCGTAACTTTTGAACTTTTTACCAACAAAAAGTAGGGGACTCGATTTTAACGATAGAGGTATGGTTCCTTCAGCAAATTTTCATGGAATAACCCATAGAATACGGAAATCATAGGGAAATTGGTGAAATTTTTCACTCCCTACAAATCGACCCGCCCTAATATATATATATCACTATTAAATTATGTTTGTACATCTTTAAAAGATTCACTTATTTGTACAATGAGTTATGTTAAATAAATTACAAATAAATTACAAAATTACAAATATACATATACTTTTATTAAAACCACTACTTTTATCATTTCACTAACTTAAAATCATTGCTCAACACTTCTATGTTAAATAAATAATATATTATAAATGCTTAAATGGATAAATATTTCCATTTTTATTTACTTCGCTTCTCGATCACTGCCATCAAAATAAAGTGATATTTTAACGCATATATCGCCTGTCGAAAGTGTTACAACATACCGACTTTCGATAATTTCGACAACATCGAAACTTTCGAAGTTACAACATGTTGCCACACTTTAAAGCCCGAAGTCTGAAAATTGGTAAATTGGATTATATTAAATAAATCTTTGGGGAGTCTTTAGTTGATATTATTTGTGTAACTGAAACGTGGTTGTCTTCGAATATAAGTGATAAAATCTGTCATATAAATGGTTATAATTTATTTAGGAATGCTAGATTTAATAAAAAGGGTGGAGGAGTTGCCGTTTACTGTAAAAATAACCTCAATGCCAAAGTTCTTAGTAAATCGTGTGGACAGAGAATTGAGTATATTAATATATGTTAATCTGATAATAGCAATAAGATCGACCCTTTGTTTACTGTTTTGTCAAACTATATCCTTAATCATGACATCATATTCTTATGTGGCGATTTTAACATCAATCTTTTGACAAACGACTCTGCTCAACAGTGTATGTATGAAAAGATATCCTCTTTGGGTTTTCTGTTGTAAATGATACTGAGCCCACTAATAACTAGGGCTCGGACAATTATGTACGGACATGTTGCATGCCTATTTGCATATTTTTCCTATTTTCAGCCAAAGAAGTCTTTTTCAGCGAAAAGGAATACTCCGGCTCAAAATTCATGTTTATGTTTATTTTTAACACGTTCGTTAACATTTTTATTCATATGTGCTTTTATGAAGCTCCTGGTGCACCCTGCGGTTCGTTATCCTAATTTGGCAGCACTTTATTTGTAGTACTCAGCTATTATGTCTGACAGCCAGTATTTTTTAACGAAGAAAGAAAAAACGCAAGTGTGAGCGGTTAAAATTCAATTTTGTGTAATCCGTTCAGCTTGCGGGTCAACATTTAAAAAATTTAGGCATTATGACGAAAGTTAAAGAGACGAACAGCGAGTTTATTTTGCGAATGTCACAAATATTTAACAAAATATTCAACCAGATCGATCAGCCTTGTTTTGTGTGTTCTGCAGTCATAGTGTTTAAAGCTAAGAAAATGCTGAAGTGAAACAGCACATTGAATCAGCTAAACACAAAGAAGCCGAAGAAAAAAATCAAAGTTCCGTGTCTAGCTCGAGTCAATCGTTGATGTTGGTATATCAATCTAAGCCTGGACCAAAGTTATCGGAATTCAACACGGATTTATGTAAAACTTTACTTGAAGCCAACATTTCATTGTTCAAAGTTAATCACCCGTCAGTAAAAAAGTTTATCGCGAAACACACTTTAAATTCAACTCCAGCTGAAAGCACATTACGTCGCAAATATGTGCCTATTTTGTATGGAGAAATGATTGAGAAGCTTCGTTTAAAAGCTGCTGGAAAACACATTTGTGTGTCCTTAGATGAAAAGACTGACGTCGAACAAAGAATGGTAGCCAATTTAATTTTTGGAATACTAGACGACGAAAGTGAGCGCTGCAAATGTTATTTATTGAACGTCATGGAACTGGAAAAAGTTAATGCTAACAGGGTTGCAACATTTTTTACCGGCTCACTATTATTTTTATGGCCTTACATACATATATCTGTTTTATTAATTTTGTTTTTTATATCAAGGAGTAAAATACGAGAAATTATTACTTGTTACTACTGATGCTGTTGCATACATGATCTCTGCAATAAATTCTTTAGTTTTTGTTTTTTTGTTTTCAAAAATGTTGCACGTTACATGCTTTGCTCACGGATTACACCGTTTAGCAGAAAATATTCGCCAAGAATACCCCGAAGTGAATGAGTTGATATCATGTGTGAAGGCGTCTTCGTAAAAGTATGCATATTGCACTAAGTACTAAAGTGTAATAGTTTAACTTTTTTATGTGTTACAGTCACCGGCTCGCCGACATCTTTTTACAATTACAAATCCTTCAATTCCGTTGCCTCCATAACCAATTATTACTAGATGGGGAACGTGGTTGATTGCCTGCGAATACTAAGCCGATAATTTTGAGGCTGTGAAATCAGTTGTCGATGGTTTAAATGAAAATGATGCAGAAAGTATTCGAAAAGCAAAGAAAATTTTTGTATTAGCCAATATTCGAAAACAGCTGGCTTTCATCAAAGCAAACTTTTCGTACGTCGCCAAAGAAATACATATTTTAGAATCGAAAGAACTTGAACTTAATGCATGTTTGGGCCTAATTGACAATATTCTGTCGACTTAAGGCTCAATTAAAAGAAAACAATTTTTAGAGAAATTCGAGTGAGTCCTAACTCGTAATGTTGGTTACCAATCATTGGTGAAAATAAAATATATTTTGTGTGGCAATTTAAAAACCGATTATGTTGAAGATGAATACATAACAGAATTGTCACCATCGGAGATTGCGATGTTTAAATATGCTGTTGTTACATCTGTGGATGTAGAGCGTTTTTTTCCAACCTAGAAGTCAATTTTAACTGAGAAACGGCGTTCGTTAATTTAAAACATCTTCTTTTGATAATTTAAAACATCTTCTGTTTGCGTCTAATATAGAATGTTTGTAAACGTTTTTAAATATTTTGATTAAAAAATAAAATAAATATTATGTGCATAATTTTGTAGATTTTAGCAATTTTGCATATATTTTACTTTTTTAATGCATTTTGACGAGAATATTTTAGCGTTTTTTTCGGGCATATTGCATGCATAATTTGCACTTTTTTCGAGCATAATTATCCGAGCTCTATTAATAACACTACTCCCAGCCTTCTGGACTATTTCATTATTTCTGATCTCTCCTTAGTTTCAATATTTGATCAAATATATTTCATATCTGATCATGACTTGATTTTTTGTTCGCTAAATGTAAATTTGTGTCGTAATGGGACTCCAACTACTTATTCGTATCGCGATTTTAAAAACATAAATTTTCCATCACTGTATCATGACTTGTCTTTGTTTTCTTTTAATGACTGTTGGCATCTTTCCACCGTAAATGATAAGCATGTCTCTCTCTTAAACCCTGTCAAATATCTGTTTGAAAAACAAGTTATACTAAGAACAATCAGAGTAAAAAATGCATCTTGTCCTTGTGAACCAAGGTTCACCTATAATGTACTAAATGGAATAAAGAAGAGAAAAAAATTTCATAAACAATGGAAAAGAAACCCTACATCTGCAAACTGGGAAATGCATACGTCAGCCACAAATGATGCTATTCTCTTGACCAGACAGTCTAAGTCTCGCTATTTCGATTCGAAGCTAAATCTTTCCTTTCCTACCAAAACATTATGGAAAAATGTAAATAATCTTGGCGTTAGCAATAAGATTTTTTCTGAATGTCAAGTTGATCCAGATAAACTAAATAATTTTTTTTTGGATTGTGCTGATTCTACTCTTAGTTATAATAATAACAATTTATCTTTTATTTATCTTTTATCTGTGGAAAATTGCAATTGTGTTACCGGTAGCTAAAAAGTGAAATCCTTGTGGGTTGAATGATTTTAGGCCAATAAACATATTGTCCCCATTATCTAAAGTATGTAGGAAATTAATGAGTCAACAAATAAATAAGTTCTTAAATGAATCTGCGCTTCTGTCGCCTTATCAGTCTGGTTTTCGGTCAGGCCATGGATGTGCCTCGGCTGTCGTCAAAGTTTTAGAAGATATTCGTCCCGAATATGACGCTGCCCCAATGACCTTGCTCTGTTTGCTTGACTTCTCTAAGGCTTTTGACAAAGTGAACCATAAATATTTATGTCTGAAACTGAAGTATATCTTTGGATTTAGTAATAGTGCGGTCAGCTTTATATCTAGTTATTTGTCGAATAGACTGCTAAGTTGCTCAATCATTTTCTCAAAATAGACCAGTACTAACTGGAGTTGCACAGGGTTCAATACTCGGTCTCTTATCTATATTTATCAATGACATATTTGCTGTATCCAAACATGCTTCTGTACATGCGTATGCTGATGATATACAACTCTTTATTTCGAGAAGGACTGGTTTATTTGATGATCTGTGCTGCAGACTGAATGAGGATCTCAGCAGTATTGACCAATGGGCTAGCAGCAATGGATTGCAACTTAATGCTGCCAAGTCAGATGTACTTCCTATTTGTAAGAATAAAACTCACCTTAATGTAATCCCTGACCTATATATTGGAACAAGAAAGTTGAGTGTAATATCAAAAATTGTAAATCAGGGTTACTGTATAAATTCTTCCCTTTCCTGTGTTGATCACGTTAACAGTTAAGTCCAGAAAGTTTATTATATCCTACGTAATTTAAGAATGTCTGCTAGTGTTTGTCCTCTTGATCTAAGGCGTATGCTGGTGAAGCAACTTGTCTTACCAGTAATTATATACTCAGATATAGTGTACAGTAAACTAGATTCTTCCTCTCTGCTAAAACTAAATGTTGCATATAAATATGCTACGCGTTTTGTGTAAGAAAACTTGACCACCTTTCAAGCTTCAGAACTGCAATATTTGGTTGCGATTGGAAAAGTTACCTTAATGCTAGAAACTGTATTTACCTACATAAAATAATACATGAAAAAACTCCACACTATCTTTATGAAAAATTACAGTCCAGCATACTTATCCAGAAGAAGTTGTGTTCTTTTAGTTCCTAGACATTGTTCTTTGACTACTTCCAATCTTCTTTCATTAATGCCGTAAGACTGTGGAATGCGTTACCTAGTTCTTTGAGAAAGACAACAGGGAGGGGAAGCTTTAGGCAATCAGTATTTACTCACTTTTCTTTTCATTAATTTCTTCTATCACTATTTTCTTATTTTTTTTTCTTTATTTCTGTATTTTTTACTATTTGAAACATAGTTAGTTATTAAGATTTTTATTAATTATTAATCACTTTCTGTCAAAGTGATATATATTTTTTAAGAACTATTAATTTGTTGTTATATCCAACCAGAATTGTTTGATACCTATCTGTTCTACTGCAAAAAAACATAGTTCTAATTGAACTAATGTATACTCGATAAATTCAAACACATTATTTTACAGCTTACAAAAATCAATACCAAATTGGTTAAGTTTTGTTTGGGCTTATTTATATTCAATAACTTCAAGTCGAGCACTAGAATTCATAGAACCTTCACGATTGTCTTAGCTATTTCGTCACTGCGCGATTTTCGACTTTTTTCCGTCGAAAATTTTCAAATTTGAATCTTTAAATAAAATATTTCTTTTCCCCATAATTTACCTTGTTCATATCTTTTTATGTCATGCTCAGCACCTTTCTGTCTGTATATTTATTAGATTCTGTCACTTACTGGCTGCTATTCTTAGTAATCAATATATTAAATAACTTTTTACTGCACTGCAGTACGTGGTCCTGTCACGGTCGCAATATAGAACTCTCATATCAAGTTGGTGGTTAAGCACAAACTAGAGCTCCCATTTTCACGTGAACACGTGTAGTATGAGACAGTAAGAATATTTTAAAAATTCACGTAATCGAACTGCACGTGTTCACGGGCTTACGTTTCCTTTATGGGTTTCGTGGACGCTTTCGTCAAAATATTTCATTCGATAGACAATTGTATCATTCATCCCGGCACTATAAATATAAAACTATAACTAAAACAATAAAACTGCGACCATAAAAGTATATATTTCTTGTCCAAGGTTTTCATTTAAGCCATAATTGATAAAATAACTTATCCCGTATGTGAGTAATCCCAGTGCAACCGATTGGCCATAATATCATTCACTTATGAATATAATCTACTGTCGCAATAATTTGAAAGCCAATGTTGTGAAGAAATCTACTGAGAGTAGATTAATCTTTGTGTGTCAGATAATTGTTACGGGTAGGAAACGGTTGGGCAGGCAACCCTATCCTCTTTAAGCTGCTAACCCCATCTAGCAGTGAACAGCCACTACCAACATTCAGAAGTTAATTTTTTTTTATGTATGTTGGCACACGACTTTCGCTTCCGTCCGGCAAATGCCTTTCTTTCCCTTTTATCTGTCATCGCACGCGGTCGTTATTTTGCAAAAACTCGCAAAATCGTGAAAAAACAGAGAAAGTTAAGTTTTGAAAAGGGTAAGTGTTCGAGCCTGTGTTCGTTTTTTCGTTTTTGTGTCCTCTAATCGCCTTCTTTGAATCGTAGTGCGGATTCCTGGTGTCTGAGCACCACACTGGATGAAGTCCTCACATGGCCATCACTTAACTTGCCAACCAGCACTCAATAAAAGTAGCGATTCCAGAACATTTTAGCACTGTACAAATTGGTCGCGTAGACCGTCGCATTCGTGCCAGCAGCGCAGCGCTAGCACAACAGCGTATTCCAGAGTATTCTATCACCTCCGATTTTGACGTACCGCACGCAGCTACCAAGTGCACCGCACCATCACATTGCAATTGCAACGGTGTTTGCTACCAAGTGCACCGCACCATTACATTACAATTTCAACGGTGTCTGCTACCAAGTGCACCGCACCATCACATTACAATTTCGACGGTGTCTGCTAAAAAAAAGGCACCTCACCAACTCAACTGGAATTCGAGCTCCCAGCACGCTCCTTTAGAACGTGGGCAGAGATATCACCCACCACCGCATCAGGTCATCCGAGTTAATCCGCCGAAGGGCGCAATAAAACTCAGATTTACTCCGTACACAATATCGTTGGACTGTTTGTTTATAGTGCGTATAAGGCATCGAGATGGCGTGATCAATGCTTGTGATGATAATTACACTAACATAAACTTTACCTGGCTAAAAGATAATTTTGTTCATTAATATCGTTGTTGCCAAGATTTTTGCGTTCCACGAGTTTTGATAACGCCGTTTGGAAGCCTTTTGCGAAAGCAGCTAAGCTGCAACTCAGTCGATCGATATCTTATACTGCTTATGTTTATATTTTAAAAATTTTATAACTTCATGACCCTGAGGTACTGATATAATTTTCTTTTATTTTTTCTCTAAATTTTGTGTTTCGCATAGCTTCACCGTCATTCCGTCTGGCGTGAACTTCATCAACCTTCGCAACGAGATTGAGCGCTCAACTTCAGCTGGGTTCATGATGCAGTTTCTAAAGAATTAATCATAAAAACTTTAACACCCATACTAGTAAATTCAACACACCATCCATTTATGGATAAATACAAGTAAGTTTATTTTTAAATTGCACTCATATTGAGGACTATTGAGGAAAGCCAAGAAAAGAAAAGGATATCGGTACAACAGTTCTTAGGCCCCTGTCCTTGGACCTATTTTGAACATAAATGTTTTTTTTGTTTTCTTTAGAATCACTATGAATACGATAAGAATGAATTTAATAAACACTAATGATAATTGAATGTATATTCAAATTATATAATAACTTTAATAATATGAACTGTTAAGATTAATAAATAAGTGTGAACATGAACTGGAGTGCCTGTCTTATTGCGACACAGAAAGAACCTTACGTTTAGTAACAGAAAGGGGCTATGGTCAACTAGATCATACCATAGCCAAGGTTGTACAGATCAGTACATCGGGGGTAGGTAGGTTCATGCAAGCTGTCCAGCCTGGCTTGCCAGATCGGAGAGTGAGTGTTGTTGTTCTTTTTTTGTTCCCAGTAGATAGATACCCGGGTAAGATTTTGGTTTTTTTTTTTTGTTTATCGGTTACACGAATGAAGAGTGAAGCCACTAGTCGGGCAAAACAACCAGATGCCAAACTTCACCACGACATCCTCTGAGTTTCATCTTTCATTTCAACGTACACGATAACAAAATGGCGCCCAACGAGGCACAAATATAAAGTAGTCACAACTGAAGGATACTGAGTTATTGTTTTGCGACGTAACCTTTGCGCGTCACGATTGACATCCACATAATGGATGTTTTATATACAAATTTTAAAACCAACAAAAGGTTAAGCTCGTTCTTAAAATTCTTATTTAGGTTTCTTTTATAAATTTATTCGGTCTTAGCCAGTTTATACGAATTGCGTCTCGTATACGGTTTTTATGACGGAGCGCATTGCACAAGTTAGTTAAGCCAAACCAAGGCAGGAAAGTTTGAACAATTCAACTGCACTCAGGCATTGGGTAAAGGCAGAAAATAGTTGGCTCATCGATTCGTCATGGACGGACATGTAATGCGCAAAATTTAAGGGTTTTAGCTCTCAAGAGTGAGACAAATCCGCTGCTTTCATACTTGCAGAAGCAAACTCAATCACGATCTGAAACTCGCAATGGGAATTCCACTTCGGGAAGGGTTCACACTTATAATTCATAATATTTTTTTTTTTTATTATTACATACGATTCTTACTAATTTAAAAACTTTTGAAATTGTTCTAAGTTTAACAAACATGTTTTTCTTTTTTATTATATAACTTTTCTCTGTCGATTAATTGGGTCGTTTGACCCTTGACGAGGCAAGCCACTAGAACTCAGGATCAGTCGAAAGACAACGCTCGGTCAAGCACTCCCGGTTCATTCTTAGACTCTACGGGTGACAAATCAGGGTTTCTAGGTTTTGATAGTAGTGTAACCTCGCGAACAGTTTCTGAGGGTGTTATTAGTGATACGGTCCACGGTAATCAAACTAACTGCATCACAAGCAGAAACTTAGAAGTTCTGGGAAACACGAATGCTGGAAATTCCGGCCAGCAGGAATATTTCAATGGAACAAGAAATGAGAGGACGGTGCAATCCATGCAGGATCCGATTGGTTTAGAGGAGCGTCTTTAACAACGTTTGTCATCGTCTATGTCACAATTGATTGAGGCACGGTTACCCAGTCTTCCTCAAAATATGCAATCTTCACGACGTTCACGGCGTTCTTCAGACGCGCTGTCAATAACGCGAGATCATAACAGCTAGAAGAAAGAAATGAAGCCTCAAGTCCACAACGCCCATCTACTGATCAGGCAGGCCACTTAGTGGAATTGATGCACCATATGCAGCTAAGTGATCCTTCGCACTGCGTATCTTCACGCTTAGATGTGCATCGCTGGAATGTTTATTTTTCGGGTGATGGAACCGGCTTACGAATCGATGATTTCTACCGACGGTTGAATATATATCGATTTCCCATAGCTTTTCTTTTGAAGAGGTAGCTTCAAAAATTAAGAGGCCATGCCGCTGGCTGGTAATTTCAATGGATACCCAAAAATCCTGGATCCTTATGGTGTTATCTGAAAAAGGCTCTGGAAGACCAATTCCGCACCGCCGAGACAGATTGTGACTTGGAACACCAGCTGATGAATCGAATGCAGAAACCAAATGAAGCATTTGACCAGTTCTATCATGATTTGACCGACCTTAATGCTCGCATGCGTCGTCCGAGGACCGATGCTGATATGATAGAAATCATAAAAAGGAATGTCAATAGCAAAATTTTAATCTACGTCCATAGCTCGGTAGCAACTACCTTGCCGGATTTTATTAAGGTTTGCAGACGAGCTGAGCGAAACGTTGTCAAAATCGAGGGCAATGCTACCCGGACGCATTTTAAACCAATATTAACGAAGTAAATTTTGTATATGAAATGCTGACACGGCAGGAAGATGAAGATTACATTAAGGCGTTGCATGAATCTAGCTCACAACAAAAACGTACTTTGACCGACCATTCTCGATTAGTATGTTTTTACTGTACGAATCTTGGCCACATCGCCATTAATTGTACTCAGAAAAGCAATAGAATTTTCTGCTATCGATGTGGTGAAGACAATTTTGTAGTAGCCAATTGTCCAACGTGTGGGGAAATTTTCGGAGAACCGGAAGGCCAGGAGAGCCCCCTCAATAACTGTAAGCAGACTTAATACTTTTAGCGATAATTATAAAACCTGACCGATATTAGTTATGATTGCTTAGACTGTACAGATTTATTACCAGACTTTCAAGAACTATTTTTCGAAAAATGGAAAAAATGTAATGAGGCAGGGAGACGTATTATAGGAGAAACTTGCGAGGTAGAATATGATAGTTTACAAATAAGATATCAAAGTCAACGTATAATAAAGACCCGTTTACGACATAAAGCTTTGAGAGCGGAACATCACCGAATAGAAAGTGCTATACTGAACAGTGAGCCAACTCTGAACAATGATCCTAGGCCATTTGCAGAGGTCCGGCTATTTAATGAGCCTATATTAGGATTATTGGATAGCGGGGCCACGATTAGTGTGTTAGGTGTTATCAGCCTTGAATTTCTTGAAAAACATCACGCCACTACATCCGAAGCATTGAAGGCCATAGAATAGATAAAAAGCGCTCTTACTTCGGCGCCGGTTCTGATTCATCCAGACTATACCAAACCATTTGTTTTACAATGTGATGCCTCCGGGTCTGGGATAGAAGCAGTGTTATGTCAGGTTCGAGACGGAGTAGAACGTCCAATTTTCTATTATTCCCACAAACTGAATAAAGCTCAAAAAAATTATACAGTGACGGAACTCGAATGCCTGGCAGCAGTTAGTGCTGTTAAAAAGTTTCGTCCTTACCTCGAAATGCAACCGTTCAAAATCATAACCGACCATGCCAGCTTGAAATGGTTGATGAACCAGCGAGATCTCACAGGGAGACTAGCCCGATAGACCTTTGCGCTGGTCGGTTATGATTTCGAGATTGAGCATAGAAAAGGTTCGGAAAATGAAGTCCCAGATGCACTGTCGCGAGCATTCACTGACGTAATCTCCTCTATAGACCTGTACATGATAGACGTGGATCTGGAATCGCCCGAGCTTCAGACGAAGGAGTACGTGGAACTGGGAGAAAACTGCAAAGCGAACGAGACATCATTGCCGGACGTCAAGGTCTCAGGAGAGTATGTGTATAGAAAATAGCATTTTGCGACCGGACAAGACATCCCAGACACGCTAGCCTGGACACTATGGATACCGACTGGACTAACAAAAAGATTAATCGAATCAGCTCATACTCCTGCCCAAGCAGCCCATGGGGTATTGCTAAGACATTATTCAGGCTGCAAGAGATATACCCATATGGCAACCCAAGTGCGCGAATATGTCAGCAACTGTCAAGTTTGCAAGATGTCAAAAGCTCCAAACTACGTAACCAGACCACCCATGGAAAAATCAACCGTAACCTTAAGACCTTTCCAAAAGCTCTTTGTGGATCTGTTAGGACCGTACCCTCGCTCCAAAATGGGTAAGAGCTGCATTCTAATAGCCATCGATTATTTCAGAAAATTCACTTTTATACATCCCCTTCGCAAAGCCGACGCTAGTTTTTTAAAGAACTAGTCAAGGTTCTTTAAAACAACATATTTTCTATATTTTGGTGTCCCTGAGATTATTCATAGTGACAACGGACGACAGTTTACAAGCAAAGAGTTCTCTGAGATGGTGCGATTTTATTCGATTAAGCAAGTTTTTACAGGTGCTTACGCTCCACAAAGTAACGCTTCAGAGAGGGTTAACCGCACAATCCTTGCTGCCATCCGGTCCTACATCAAAGAAGAGCACACTAATTGGGATCAGCACCTGTCATCAATCGCGATGTCTTTACGTAGTTCGGTTCATTCCGCTATTGAGATGTCACCGTACTATGCCCTGTTTGGACGAAACATGATTACACATGGATCGACATACCCGCTACTTCGAAAGCTTAATTCAGTAAATGATTGTGAATTAGAAATCATATCGAAACCAGATCAGATGCAAATTGTCAATGCCACGATAGTACGAAACCTAGCGAAGGCTTATAATAAAGGCTCAAAGGTTCATAATCTGCGAAGTAATGGGCAGTGCAAGTATAATAATGTCCAGGAAGTGTATCGTCGGAACTTCCAACTGAGCGATTTTGGAAAAAAGTTTAATGCCAAGCTGGCTCCTAAGTACTTAAAAGCGCGTGTACATTCCAATATTGGGAATAATCTTTATAAATTGACAGATCTCTCTGACAAAGTGATTGGAGTATTCCACGCAAAGGACTTGCAAATTTAACAGTCCATGCCCAGCTGTTGAGTTGAGTGCGAATCGTGGGTCGAGCCAGACGTTGGCACTATGAGATAGAATAGATTGACAGATCTTCCATTTCCAAAACCTGACTGAGATTAGTGGGTCAAGGTTTGTGTTACGGGTAGGAAACGGTTGGGCTGGCAACCCTATCCTCTTTAAGCTGCTTACCCCATCTAGCTGTGAACAGCCACTACCAACATTCAGAAGTTAATTTTTTTTTATGTATGTTGGCACACGACTTTCGCTTCCGTCCGGCATATGCCTTTCTTTCCCTTTTATATGTCATCGCACGCGGTCGAATTGAGCAAAAACTTGAAAAAACGTGAAAAAACAGAGAAAGTTAAGTTTTGAAAAGGGTAAGTGTTCGAGCCTGTGTTCGTTTTTTCGTTTTTTCGTTTTTGTGTCCTCTAATCGCCCTCTTTGAATCGTAGTGCGGATTCCTGGTGTCTGAGCACCACACTGGCTGAAGTCCTCACATGGCCACCACTTAACTTGCCAACCAGCACTCAATAAAAGTAGCGATTCCAGAGCATTTTAGCACTGTACAAATTGGTCGGGTAAACCGTCGCATTCGTGCCACAAGCGCAGCGCTAGCACAACAGAGTATTCCAGATTATTCCATCACCTCCGATTTTGACGCCGCACGCAGCTACCAAGTGCACCGCACCATCACATTACAATTTACACGGTGTTTGCTACCAAGTGCACCGCACCATCACATTACAATTGCAACGGTGTCTGCTACCAAGTGCACCGCACCACCACATTACAATTTCAACGGGGTCTGCTACCAATTGCACCGCACCATCACATTACAATTTCGACGGTGTCTGCTAAAAAAAAGGCACCTCACCAACTCAACTGGAATTCGAACTCCCAGCACGCTCCTTTGGAACGTGGGCAGAGATATCGCCCACCACCGCATCAGGTCATCCGAGTTAATCCGCCGAAGGGCGCAATAAAACTCAGATTTACTCCGTACACAATATCGTTGGACTGTTTGTTTATAGTGCGTATAAGGCATCGAGATGGCGTGATCAATGCTTGTGATGATAATTACACTAACATAAACTTTACCTGGCTAAAAGATAATTTTGTTCATTAATATCGTTGTTGCCAAGATTTTTGCGTTCCACGAGTTTTGATAACGCCGTTTAGAAGCCTTTTGCGAAAGCAGCTAAGCTGCAACTCAGTCGATCGGTATCTTATATTGCTTTTGTTTATATATTCAAAATTTTATAACTTCATGACCCTGAGGTACTGATATAATTTTCTTTTATTTTTTCTCTAAATTTTGTGTTTCACATAGCTTCACCGTCATTCCGTCTGGCGTGAACATCACCAACCTTCGCAACGAGATTGAGCGCTCAACTTCAGCTGGGTTCATGATGCAGTTTCTCCAGATTTCATCATAAAAACGGTAACACCCATACTAATACACTCAACACACCATCCATTTATGGATAAATACAACTAAGTTTATTTTTAAATTGCTCACATATACCCCTATTGAGGACCGGGTTCTGGTTCGGTGCGAGTGTTGATGAAAAAGTTACATCCTTTTAAAACAAACAAACTAGCACATATCAACGTCGAGTATTGCAATTCTGTTAAGTCGATTAAGTACATTTGCAAATATGTCAACAAAGGAAGCGATATGGCAGTTTTCGGAGTGTCAGATCCAAACAGAAACGACGAAGTAACTCAGTTTCAAATGGGGTGTTATATTAGCAGCAATGAAGCCATTTGGCGTATATTTGCATTTCATATTCATGAGAGGTATCCAACAGTCGTCCACCTTTGCGGTACACTTAGAAAATGGCCAACGTGTTTATTTTACAGCTGCAAATGCTGCTGAAAGAGCTGCATCACCTACAGATACAACATTGACAGCTTTTTTCAAGTTGTGTGCAGTTGATGATTTTGCCAAAACGTTGTTGTATGCTGAGGTTCCAACATATTTTACTTGGAATGCAACGAAGAAAGAATTTCAACGACGAAAACAAGGAAATCGTGTGGCAGGTCATATGAATTTGTATTCGAGTGATGCTTTGGGACGAATATACACTGTTCATCCAAATAATGCTGAGTGCTTTTATTTGCGTTTGTTGTTAGTTAATGTTCGTGGGCCAACATCGTTTGGTGATTTGAGAACTGTCGATAGTGAATTATGTGTGACGTACAGAGAAGCATGTCAGAAATTGAATTTGTTGGAAAATGATGCACATTGGGATCACACTTTAGCTGATGCATCTGTTGTTGCTCATCCGCATCAAATTCGGAATTTATTTGCAATAATTTTGTCTACGTGTTTTCCATCAAATCCGTTGGAGTTATGGATAAAGTATCAAGATTTTTTGTCGGAAGATATTTTGAATCGAATGCGCCGAATTAATCATAATCCAGAGATGGATTTTACTCCAGAAATTTACAATGAAGCATTAGTTATGATTGAGGATTTATGTTTGGCAATTGGAAATAAGGCTTTAGTTCAATTGGGAATGCCATCACCTAATCGTCCAATGCATGCTTTATTCGAGCAGGAGTTACAACGTGAGTTGCAGTACGATTGTGTTTTGTTGAATGCATACGTTGTTGATAATCGTCCGAAATTAAATTTTGGAACAAAAAGTGGCGTATGATTCGATTATGCAAGTTGGTAATAGCGGAGTCGGTGGATTTAATTTTTGGATGCACCTGGTGGTACCGGAAAAACATTTTTGATTTCTTTGATTTTGGCAACCATACGTTCTGAGAATAAAATTGCATTGGCATTGGCTTCTTCTGGCATAGCTGCAACTTTGTTGGACGGTGGAAGGACAGCACATTCTGTTTTGAAATTGCCTTTGAATATTCAAGTTATTGAACATCCGACGTGTTATATATCGAAAACATCTGGAACAGCTAAACTTTTGCAGGCATGTGATATTGTTGTGTGGGATGAGTGCACTATGGCGCATAAGAAATCAGTTGAAGCATTCGACAGAACAATGAGAGATATTCGTGGATGTACTGATTTATTTGGTGGTGCATTGGTGTTGCTGGCTGGTGATTTCAGGCAAACACTACCTGTCATTCCCAAATCAACTGCAGCTGACGAAATTAATGCATGTTTAAAATCATCCTGTTTATGGCGTTATATCAAAAGATTGAAATTAACAACTAATGTCCGTGTGGAATTGCAAAACGATCCATCTGCTGCTAAGTTTTCAGCGCAATTGCTAAAAATTGGTAATGGTTCAATGCCTGTTGATGAATCAGGATTGATTACTTTGCCAACTGATTTTTGTCATTTTATGCAATCAGCTGAAGAATTGATTGAAAGTGTTTTTCCGGACATTGCACAACACTATAAGAATCATGCTTGGTTGAGTGAAAGATCCATTTTAGCAGCGAAAAATAAGGATGTTCATTCTTTGAATTTTGAAATACAATCTAAAATTCCTGGTGATTTGATTTCATACAAATCTGTTGATACCGTTACGAATGATGAAGATGTGGTTAATTATCCAACTGAATTTCTGAATTCATTAGATCTACCAGGATTACCTCCGCATAATCTTCAGTTAAAAGTTGGTGTCACTGTAATTATGCTTCGAAATATTAATCAACCGAAATTGTGCAACGGAACGAGATTAGCTATCAAAAAATTAATGAACAATTTGGTTGAAGCTACAATTCTGACTGGAAAATTTAAAGGTGAAGACGTATTAATTCCGCGCATTCCAATGATACCGTCTGATATGCCGTTTGAATTTAAACGACTGCAATTTCCAATTCGTCTCGCAATTGCAGTCACCATAAACAAGGCTCAAGGCCAATCGTTAGGAGTTTGCGATGTGAATTTGGAGTATCCAGTGTTTTCACACGGACAATTGTATGTTGCCTGTTCACGTGTCGGCAAACCGTCAGTATTATATATATTTATACGGAAAATAAGAAGAAGAAAAATGTTGTATATCAAAGAGCATTGCAATAAAAAAAATTCAATTATATTTAATTTTTCTTATTTTATTTATGTTGTTTGCGCTACGAAGTGTGCAGAGGGGTACGCTAATTATAATATAATATAATATAATAAAATATAATATAATATAATATAATATAATATAATATAATATAATATAATATAATATAATATAATATAATATAATATAATATAATATAATATAATATAATATAATATAATATAATATAATATAATATAATATAATATAATATAATATAATATAATATAATATAATATAATATAATATAATATAATATAATATAATATAATATAATATAATATAATATAATATAATATAATATAATATAATATAATATAATATAATATAATATAATATAATATAATATAATATAATATAATATAATATAATATAATATAATATAATATAATATAATATAATATAATATAATATAATATAATATAATATAATATAATATAATATAATATAATATAATATAATATAATATAATATAATATAATATAATATAATATAATATAATATAATATAATATAATATAATATAATATAATATAATATAATATAATATAATATAATATAATATAATATAATATAATATAATATAATATAATATAATATAATATAATATAATATAATATAATATAATATAATATAATATAATATAATATAATATAATATAATATAATATAATATAATATAATATAATATAATATAATATAATATAATATAATATAATATAATATAATATAATATAATATAATATAATATAATATAATATAATATAATATAATATAATATAATATAATATAATATAATATAATATAATATAATATAATATAATATAATATAATATAATATAATATAATATAATATAATATAATATAATATAATATAATATAATATAATATAATATAATATAATATAATATAATATAATATAATATAATATAATATAATATAATATAATATAATATAATATAATATAATATAATATAATATAATATAATATAATATAATATAATATAATATAATATAATATAATATAATATAATATAATATAATATAATATAATATAATATAATATAATATAATATAATATAATATAATATAATATAATATAATATAATATAATATAATATAATATAATATAATATAATATAATATAATATAATATAATATAATATAATATAATATAATATAATATAATATAATATAATATAATATAATATAATATAATATAATATAATATAATATAATATAATATAATATAATATAATATAATATAATATAATATAATATAATATAATATAATATAATATAATATAATATAATATAATATAATATAATATAATATAATATAATATAATATAATATAATATATATAATATAATATAATATAATATAATATAATATAATATAATATAATATAATATAATATAATATAATATAATATAATATAATATAATATAATATAATATAATATAATATAATATAATATAATATAATATAATATAATATAATATAATATAATATAATATAATATAATATAATATAATATAATATAATATAATATAATATAATATAATATAATATAATATAATATAATATAATATAATATAATATAATATAATATAATATAATATAATATAATATAATATAATATAATATAATATAATATAATATAATATAATATAATATAATATAATATAATATAATATAATATAATATAATATAATATAATATAATATAATATAATATAATATAAATAATATAATATAATATAATATAATATAATATAATATAATATAATATAATATAATATAATATAATATAATATAATATAATATAATATAATATAATATAATATAATATAATATAATATAATATAATATAATATAATATAATATAATATAATATAATATAATATAATATAATATAATATAATATAATATAATATAATATAATATAATATAATATAATATAATATAATATAATATAATATAATATAATATAATATAATATAATATAATATAATATAATATAATATAATATAATATAATATAATATAATATAATATAATATAATATAATATAATATAATATAATATAATATAATATAATATAATATAATATAATATAATATAATATAATATAATATAATATAATATAATATAAATATAATATAATATAATATAATATAATATAATATAATATAATATAATATAATATAATATAATATAATATAATATAATATAATATAATATAATATAATATAATATAATATAATATAATATAATATAATATAATATAATATAATATAATATAATATAATATAATATATATAATATAATATAATATAATATAATATAATATAATATAATATAATATAATATAATATAATATAATATAATATAATATAATATAATATAATATAATATAATATAATATAATATAATATAATATAATATAATATAATATAATATAATATAATATAATATAATATAATATAATATAATATAATATAATATAATATAATATAATATAATATAATATAATATAATATAATATAATATAATATAATATAATATAATATAATATAATATAATATAATATAATATAATATAATATAATATAATATAATATAATATAATATAATATAATATAATATAATATAATATAATATAATATAATATAATATAATATAATATAATATAATATAATATAATATAATATAATATAATATAATATAATATAATATAATATAATATAATATAATATAATATAATATAATATAATATAATATAATATAATATAATATAATATAATATAATATAATATAATATAATATAATATAATATAATATAATATAATATAATATAATATAATATAATATAATATAATATAATATAATATAATATAATATAATATAATATAATATAATATAATATAATATAATATAATATAATATAATATAATATAATATAATATAATATAATATAATATAATATAATATAATATAATATAATATAATATAATATAATATAATATAATATAATATAATATAATATAATATAATATAATATAATATAATATAATATAATATAATATAATATAATATAATATAATATAATATAATATAATATAATATAATATAATATAATATAATATAATATAATATAATATAATATAATATAATATAATATAATATAATATAATATAATATAATATAATATAATATAATATAATATAATATAATATAATATAATATAATATAATATAATATAATATAATATAATATAATATAATATAATATAATATAATATAATATAATATAATATAATATAATATAATATAATATAATATAATATAATATAATATAATATAATATAATATAATATAATATAATATAATATAATATAATATAATATAATATAATATAATATAATATAATATAATATAATATAATATAATATAATATAATATAATATAATATAATATAATATAATATAATATAATATAATATAATATAATATAATATAATATAATATAATATAATATAATATAATATAATATAATATAATATAATATAATATAATATAATATAATATAATATAATATAATATAATATAATATAATATAATATAATATAATATAATATAATATAATATAATATAATATAATATAATATAATATAATATAATATAATATAATATAATATAATATAATATAATATAATATAATATAATATAATATAATATAATATAATATAATATAATATAATATAATATAATATAATATAATATAATATAATATAATATAATATAATATAATATAATATAATATAATATAATATAATATAATATAATATAATATAATATAATATAATATAATATAATATAATATAATATAATATAATATAATATAATATAATATAATATAATATAATATAATATAATATAATATAATATAATATAATATAATATAATATAATATAATATAATATAATATAATATAATATAATATAATATAATATAATATAATATAATATAATATAATATAATATAATATAATATAATATAATATAATATAATATAATATAATATAATATAATATAATATAATATAATATAATATAATATAATATAATATAATATAATATAATATAATATAATATAATATAATATAATATAATATAATATAATATAATATAATATAATATAATATAATATAATATAATATAATATAATATAATATAATATAATATAATATAATATAATATAATATAATATAATATAATATAATATAATATAATATAATATAATATAATATAATATAATATAATATAATATAATATAATATAATATAATATAATATAATATAATATAATATAATATAATATAATATAATATAATATAATATAATATAATATAATATAATATAATATAATATAATATAATATAATATAATATAATATAATATAATATAATATAATATAATATAATATAATATAATATAATATAATATAATATAATATAATATAATATAATATAATATAATATAATATAATATAATATAATATAATATAATATAATATAATATAATATAATATAATATAATATAATATAATATAATATAATATAATATAATATAATATAATATAATATAATATAATATAATATAATATAATATAATATAATATAATATAATATAATATAATATAATATAATATAATATAATATAATATAATATAATATAATATAATATAATATAATATAATATAATATAATATAATATAATATAATATAATATAATATAATATAATATAATATAATATAATATAATATAATATAATATAATATAATATAATATAATATAATATAATATAATATAATATAATATAATATAATATAATATAATATAATATAATATAATATAATATAATATAATATAATATAATATAATATAATATAATATAATATAATATAATATAATATAATATAATATAATATAATATAATATAATATAATATAATATAATATAATATAATATAATATAATATAATATAATATAATATAATATAATATAATATAATATAATATAATATAATATAATATAATATAATATAATATAATATAATATAATATAATATAATATAATATAATATAATATAATATAATATAATATAATATAATATAATATAATATAATATAATATAATATAATATAATATAATATAATATAATATAATATAATATAATATAATATAATATAATATAATATAATATAATATAATATAATATAATATAATATAATATAATATAATATAATATAATATAATATAATATAATATAATATAATATAATATAATATAATATAATATAATATAATATAATATAATATAATATAATATAATATAATATAATATAATATAATATAATATAATATAATATAATATAATATAATATAATATAATATAATATAATATAATATAATATAATATAATATAATATAATATAATATAATATAATATAATATAATATAATATAATATAATATAATATAATATAATATAATATAATATAATATAATATAATATAATATAATATAATATAATATAATATAATATAATATAATATAATATAATATAATATAATATAATATAATATAATATAATATAATATAATATAATATAATATAATATAATATAATATAATATAATATAATATAATATAATATAATATAATATAATATAATATAATATAATATAATATAATATAATATAATATAATATAATATAATATAATATAATATAATATAATATAATATAATATAATATAATATAATATAATATAATATAATATAATATAATATAATATAATATAATATAATATAATATAATATAATATAATATAATATAATATAATATAATATAATATAATATAATATAATATAATATAATATAATATAATATAATATAATATAATATAATATAATATAATATAATATAATATAATATAATATAATATAATATAATATAATATAATATAATATAATATAATATAATATAATATAATATAATATAATATAATATAATATAATATAATATAATATAATATAATATAATATAATATAATATAATATAATATAATATAATATAATATAATATAATATAATATAATATAATATAATATAATATAATATAATATAATATAATATAATATAATATAATATAATATAATATAATATAATATAATATAATATAATATAATATAATATAATATAATATAATATAATATAATATAATATAATATAATATAATATAATATAATATAATATAATATAATATAATATAATATAATATAATATAATATAATATAATATAATATAATATAATATAATATAATATAATATAATATAATATAATATAATATAATATAATATAATATAATATAATATAATATAATATAATATAATATAATATAATATAATATAATATAATATAATATAATATAATATAATATAATATAATATAATATAATATAATATAATATAATATAATATAATATAATATAATATAATATAATATAATATAATATAATATAATATAATATAATATAATATAATATAATATAATATAATATAATATAATATAATATAATATAATATAATATAATATAATATAATATAATATAATATAATATAATATAATATAATATAATATAATATAATATAATATAATATAATATAATATAATATAATATAATATAATATAATATAATATAATATAATATAATATAATATAATATAATATAATATAATATAATATAATATAATATAATATAATATAATATAATATAATATAATATAATATAATATAATATAATATAATATAATATAATATAATATAATATAATATAATATAATATAATATAATATAATATAATATAATATAATATAATATAATATAATATAATATAATATAATATAATATAATATAATATAATATAATATAATATAATATAATATAATATAATATAATATAATATAATATAATATAATATAATATAATATAATATAATATAATATAATATAATATAATATAATATAATATAATATAATATAATATAATATAATATAATATAATATAATATAATATAATATAATATAATATATATAATATAATATAATATAATATAATATAATATAATATAATATAATATAATATAATATAATATAATATAATAATATAATATAATATAATATAACTAATAATGACATCAACCAGTTCGCTGATGAAGATCAAAAATATTCCATAGGAATGGATATCAAAAACAAAAAACTATATAAAAATCAATCACATTCCACTCAAAAGTATAGTAACAATCTTAAACTCCAAGAAAAAATTACAACATGGGATACAAAGAAAAAAAGACGCTTTCATGATTTGACTTTAAGTAATAATAGTATCTTAGAAAATCCACCCAAAAAAAATTGGTTTGATGAAGAATTTAAGCAGAAAATATTTAGCTAAAAAAATAAAAAAGTATCGAGTGTTAAATAATCCATATAAGATTAAAAAGGCTCAAAAGTCTACTCAGTTATGACATAATATCGTGGAGTGGCTAACGTTATAAAATAAAACAAAATATTGGAGAATATACACAAATAAACGGATTATTCAATATACGACATTAAAATCATGAACAATCTAAATGAATTTTTTGTAACGCTTCTTACTAATAATTCAATGAACGTTTATACAAGCAATGTAAAATCAGCATTTACGAATATAATTATTATTCCTACTTCAATTTCAGAGGATTGGGAAGTTGGAATTACTGAAATTTTTCTAACTAATCGAACAATTGATATTGGTTCTGTACGTGAAGTTTTAGTTCCAGAGGTTATATTTATTTACACAGATATAATCAAACCGAGATGTGTTGGCGATTGCAATCTACAATGTTTGAGGATCATACCATATAATGGAAATAGACAAGTATTTAAATTTCCTTGCGTTGAATATTATGCAATTGAAACAATATCGATTAAGGATATATCAATCCTAATAACTGATATTAAGGGAGAAAGAATTAGTTGTCAACCTTCTGCAATCCCAATATATCTTACATTACATTTCCGGAATGTTAAAAAAAAAAAACCTATAAATGAGAGTGATATGTAAAAAATATTTCATATTAAAAGCATCAAGTCATGGAGCAGCTTTATACGCAATATTACTTAAATCAGTCAGGTAATGGAAGAAGTCATATTAGAACTTTATATATAGCACCAAGAATAATTCAACAGGGAAGGGGAGTTGGTTCATTTTTTGCAGGGCTTTATAGCAATCTTAAGCCTTTATTAATTTCAGGATTGAATGCTGTTAAAAACCAATAAAACAGTCTGTGAACTTTTTACAAAAGGATCACATCATAGAAATTTATCAGCAATTGATTGTAGTCACTCAAAATATAAAAGGTCCGCCAAATAACTTTTTTTTTGAAAATTCTTAAAAAAAAACTGCTATATATTTTCTCAAATTTCTTTTTTTATTTGAAAGTACAATCCTTCCGGTTAATAATAAAAAATAATTTCATTCAAATGGCTACCTCGGCTGGCCATGCAGTAGCCTACACGATCGGTCCAATTTTTAAGCACATTATCGATTGTGTGCAGCTGTATTTCACCAATGGCTTCACGAATATTGTCCTTTAAAGCGTCAATTGTCTCTGGCTTGTCGTCGTAACACTTATCTTTGAGGGCACCCCACAAATAATAGTCCAACGGTGTCAAATCGCAGCTCCGAGGTGGCCAAACGACATCAGCTCTGCGGCTGATAATGCGATCTTCAAAAACAGGGCGCAAAACATCGAGTGTAGCTTCGGCTGTGTGGCACGTAGTGCCGTCCTGTTGAAACCAAATGTTGCCAATATCCTCCTCTTCAATTTTTGTGAACAAAAATTCGTTCAACATGGCCCGATAACGAGCGCCATTGACTTTAACGGCCACTCCTTGCTCATTTTCGAAGAAAAATGACCCAATTATGCCTCTGGACCAAAATCCGCACCAAACAGTGCCTCGTTTTGGATGCAGCGGCTTTTCAATGTATGCGTGCGGGTTTTCTATGCCCCAAATGCGACAATTTTGCTTGTTTACATACCAGCCAAGATCAAAATGAGCTTCATCTGAAAAGATGATTTTTTTGGCAAAATCGGCATCTTCTGTAAGTCGATCGCAGGCCCACTTTCCCAGCGTTGTTCAAGCGTATACACAACTATATTCGTTCAGCAGAAGGAACGATAAAACTAATTATCTGTCAAATCAGACATGAGCTAAGTCTTACCATTCACGAAATAAGCACTAGTTGAAAAAAAAACGCTAGTTGGCGGACCCTGTATTTCATAAATCATCTCACACTAGAGACATTTCATTAAATCCTCGAGATAAACTACACTTTCAGCAATTCCAATGAGCTCATGAGAGTATATAAGGAGGTAACAGATGAGCCTCATGGATATTTGGTTATTGATCTTACTCAAAATATAAATGACTTATTGAGATATCGAACAAATATTTTTAATAGAGACTTTTGTTATTGTTATTGTGATACAAGGGAAAATGGTATTAAAAAAGAACCTAAAGCAATTGAAGGAAAACAAGCATATTTTGTATATGATAAAAATGTTAATTCTAAATTCTAAAGTAATTTATATGTTAGAATTTTAAACAAAATTTAAGGTAAAGACAAGTAGTATAAGATACATATTAGGAGTACTAGAATTATGAGAATAAAATATATATTATATTATAGAAGAGTTAGTAAAATTATAAAGGATAGATAATGTGCATATAAAACACAATTTTGAAAGTTTACAAAGAAAAATAAAAATAAAGAAGAGAATGTAAAGGTGAAAGGGAAGCTAATGAAAGGCGATATTACAAGTAAATGAAGAAGAGACAACTACTTACAATAGACAGATTTAATAAAGATATGTTGAATCAAGAGACAATAGAAATGGTTATAAATGCCAGCAAATTGAAGATATAAGAGAAAACATTTTTAGTGAAGATATATTTGAAATGATTATAGAGGAAAAAAAAAATAATAAAAAAGATAGTTAAATAAAATAGTTGAGAGCCAAGAGATAGCAGGAGGAAAAATATGAGTTCTGCAAAAGATAGTAGCAGAAAATTCTAAAGTAAAATGTAACTGTCTTGGCATCTCCAAAGTGAATGACGTAGTTACAAAAATCCCTCGTAAGGATTAAATTCTTGTGCAACACATTCTACTTGTAGAACCCAGAATAGTGCAACTTTATTTTAAAAATTACGATTTAAAAAAATTGTGTAATTTTTTTTTAGTGACTTAACTGAGTTTTTGGAGTAATTAAGTGTTATTAAAAAAACAAAAATAAATTTCGAAAGCTTCCAATGAAGATGCAGTAAAAAATAATAAGTAAAATGATACAGAAAGTAAAGGGGAAAAAATAATATAAAAAATTATTTTACAAAATGAGGAAACAAAATATGTTAATATGTAAATGTTAAATAAAATAGATTTATTAAAAACATGTACAATAAACAATGGTGTAAAAGGAAAGAAAAATAAAAATCAATTGAATGAAGAAGTAAAGAATTTTAGAAACTAAGAGAATTGGAAAATTAAATTTTTAAAAATAGTATGCTATTTTAATGACAATTGAAATCTTCAGAAAAATTAGAAGAATACATATATTAAATTAGGGTTCCTAAGAAAAAGTGCAAATATAGCACACATATATTGAAATCTTATAATACTAAGTGCATAATTTAAGAAAATAAACAACAATTAAATTTTAAATACAAAAGATTCATTAAATAATTAGGTTAATCGGTTATCTAAATAAAAAGATAAGTAGAAGTCAATATCAAGAAAATTAAAGAAGTGTAGAAATTAAATAAATAAAATAAAAAACTATAGTCCTTTAAAGTAAATGAGTTGCACTATTGAAAATAAAAATAAGTAGGTAATCGTTTTAGAAATACAAAAGCGAAGAGTATTTATTACAGTTGAATAAGAATATAAAACAAAGAAAAAAACCTAAACAAAGTAAATAGAGCAGGTTGAGTTTTAGCTTGAAAGATCGATTAGTTAAAATAAGTTAAAATAGACGCGAGCAAGCGAAATAGAAATTTTACTGTTTGATTTTTATAACTATTATTTCGCAACAATTTAGACTTTTATATTTTTTACATTTTTAAATATAGGCTGGCATTTTTTTTATGTGAAGCATATTGCGACGGAGGAAGTTCAGAGTTTTTTGATAGCTATTAAGCAAATTGATGGACGACATTAATAATAATGAGGTTTTCAACAACTTAACACATACTTCAACAAAACTATTTAGAAATTTCATTTTTTTAATACAACTAATTTGTAACCAGTACATAAAGAAAGCACTGCGTGAAAAATGCCTATTGACAACTTTATCCGGCACATCGATGGACAACGAGGGAAAAATCAAAGTCAACAGCAGCACAGCAGTAGCAGAACAACGAGGAAAAGATTACACCGGGTGCATACAAGACATAAGATTAATACAAACATTAATAAATAAAAGCATAGAACAAAAATGTTAACTGCTAATAGAGCATCTTGAAGTTTAATAGCGGTACACTAGGATAATTTAGAATGCTATAAAAAAGTGTACATATTGAAAATATTTTAAAAAAGAAGCTACGCAAAATTGACATATTAGAATAAATGAAATGAAGTCGTTGACAAGCATACAAACAAGAAAAATTTTTTAACGAAAATTTTAACCTCTTCCAGGGAAAAATTTTCATTGTAATTGGGGAAGGAATGTGACTCACATTACAACTCCAACCACAACCCCAGAAATTTTTCTGGAATTAATGTTCAAGTGCTGACAATGAAAACTGATCTACCTTAAAACCAAATCGGGCGATCAGCGTTCATTTCATTGCAGCTCAGTAATATATTTAATTCAATGCCAAGACCGGCACATTTAAAACAGAATAGACATTAAAATATAATAAAATATAATATAAAACTGACGCCAATTGGGCGATCAGCTTTCATACTAAACAGCAAGAGTCATTCAAGACACCAATCGAACAATTTACTTCTGTGCAATCAGCTCCAAAAATGCTCACAATGCATTTTCGGCACGAGTCGACCAAAGCAGAGGTAAATTAATTTAAATAATATTTCATTGTTGTAATGAGCATGCATATATTTTGGCTATGCGATTAACGTAGAGGTAGAATGATTTCATTTGTTGGTTTCAGCGCAATGGGAAATATGACCTAATTTCGCCATGCTGAACATGTTTGTACTCTTGTTCGGCTCAAGATGGCACTATTAAATAAGTATATGCGTAGATATGTATATTTTAAGAATGTTATGTTGAAAATTATTGAATATATGTTTATAGAACTAGAGTATATTCATTAGCCAGATAAAATCTCTGTCAAGAATTCAGGAAGTGCGAGAGTAGCATTTCCTAATTGTAATTAAGACTAAGAAATAATGAATGTAAAAATAAGAAGAAGAAGAAGCAAAGCCACATAGATTATAAATGTCCGCTTAAATAGTGTTAATTTTTGGTTTGAGAAGCAGACACAAGAACAAAAGAAGTATTCTGAGTTTATTCTGGAAATTTAATTAGTGAATATATCTTTCTTTTCAGATAAAACACATGTGGCAACGCGTGCTTTCCTTCGGGATAAAACGCATTTGGCAACTTTATGACCTCGAGCCTGCCCATAGGGACCGTTAGGTGTTAGGATCTACGTGTATCTTCGCAGAAGGATACAACAGATGAAGGAATGCATATAACAAAAGAACTTTTTGATAATGGCTACTTCATTTTAGCATTTGATTTAAGCGCAGATCAGTCAAGTACAACAATGTGTACTAATTTATTGAATCAAGGAACAATAAGAATTGAAGGGAGATTCTCAAAACCTTTGGATGAGGCTATTACTTATTTAGTTTATTGCGAATATGACTCAATGTTAGATATCGATAAAAATCGTAACATAAGAATAACATTATAAAAAAAGAATATATGAATACGATATAACTTTATTTCGAGACGTACGGACATGTTTTTGTCTCGGTCCAAGATTTGTGCATTTAAAATCGCAATAACAGTGTCTTTAATTTTGTTTTTATACACTGGCGCTAAGTTAAAATCGCGCTGTTTATTCTGCAGTAAAAAAATATACCATTCGCACAAAAAATTGAGTGGAAAATAATCATTAAGTCTTGGAAATACTAAGAATAGAAAAACTTAGTGAATAAACTTCAACGAAGTGAATTAGTCATCATCTTGTCGCTATATGGACTTTTCTTGGTTCTGTCAACTTCGTCTTCGCTTCTCTACGTAGTTCTTGGTACTAAAACTCGTCTTTTCCTTATGTCGCCGTCACCTATGCAAACTCGCCTTCGTAATAACTGTGGAGGCAACAACTTCAACAACAACAACAAAAGTGAAAGCACACTGATATCGTCTACTGGTGTGGGTGCTATTGGAGCTCAACTGCTTGCTGTTGAAGAGAGGCTGAAAGCGCATTCAAAGCAGGAATTCAAAAAACTTAAAGAGCGTCTCCGCAAATACACAGACAGCCTGTTCTCCCGACTGGTCAGCAGACTGGAAAGCGAGGTGGGTACGTTAACAAACCAACTGAGTGAAAGTAACTCTAAAATTCGCTCTCTTGAGTCCCATCTGATTGCATTAACTGCACGCTGTGATCAATTCGATCAGCAACTGAGTGCATCTACCAACAATAACTACACTAATACTAGTAGTAACAGCAATATTGACCACTCCTCGGACGCTGTTCTCTTCGGATTGCCTTTTTCCGAAGATGAGAATCTAAAGAGCAAGCTTAATTTAATTTGCCGATTTATTGGGTTTCAATCACCACCAGTCAAAGATATATTTAGAACAAAGAACAAGAATAAAAATAACAATAAAAGCTCTGTGGTGATTGTAAAATACTACACACCTTACGACAGAAATAGAGTGCTAAAAGCTTTTGGTGACTACCGACGGCTAGCAAAGAAGGCAATAAACCTAAGTGACTGTGGTATCGACTCTAGCAACAACGTGTACTTGCATGAGAGTATTTCTGCAGACACTAGAAGAGTTCTACAATCCGCTATTGTCTGTAAGCGGAATAAAAGCATCTTCAATGTATTTACATTGCGTGGAGCTGTTTTCATCATTCATAATTTCTTATTGTTTTCAAGTCATTTCCTTTTCTTCTTATTCTTTAATTCGTTATTTTTTATATTATTTTTTGCATTCTTAATTAAATTATCGTATGTAATGTTTTCTTGTCAATTTCTCTTCTCTGTCTTCTTACTTTCTTCTTTCCATCCTCTTGCTTTCTTTCATGCTTACTTTTGTGTTACTTTTATAAGATATGGTGTCAAATTTATCGCACAATAGCGACATCCATAAGAGTCTGATAAGCGTTCTATGTAAACAGCATTCAGGCTTGAGAGTGGTTCACTTTAATGCTAGGAGCCTGAATGATACTAAACTTGATTGTGTACGGCACTGCTTTCAAAATTCTGCTGTTGATGTCATTTGTGTCTCTGAAACCTGGTTTCACTCTGACATATATGACTCTTGTTTGAATATAAAGAATTATAAAATGTTTAGACATGACAGAATTAATAAAAAAAGGGGGCGTTGCAATATATTGTAGAAACAATCTTAATGTTAAATTGTTAGATATGTCCAGTGGTAATGAGGTGGAGTTTTTAAATGTTGAAATATATGATAATTCTACCAAAGTATTCTTGTCCTGTATATATAATCCGTATCGTTATTGTAGTTTGGACCGATTGTTTTCCACTTTGTCTGATTGTGCAATAGAGTACGATCATTTCATCCTGTGTGGAGATTTTAATATAAACATTTTAGCCCAAGATAATGTAGTTGATCAGTTATATGATCGTCTTTCCGAGGTTGGTCTCCACTTGGTTAACAATAGTTTACCCACTCGTTATGCGAATAATGTTTCACCCAGCTTATTGGATATCTTTGTTGTCTCTGATGTTTCCTCTGTTTTATTTTTTGATCAATTATCGTTTGTATCCGATCATGATCTTCTGTTTTGTACTTTTAATATCAATCTGTCACCAAATGCTATTGAGACTTCTTACACTTATAGGGATTACAAAAGTATAAATTATGACTCCTTGTGCAATGACCTTCTAAATATAAATTGGTCGGAGTGTTGGTTTTTTAGCTCAGCAAATGAAAAGCTGAGTTTTTTTAATAATTTAATAAGTACGTTATATGACTTGCATGTACCTTTAATTACTCGCCGTGTCTCCAACATAAGCTGCCCTTGGTTTACTGTGTTGTTAAATTGGCTCTAAAAAACCGGAATAAATGTTATAATCGTTGGAAAAGAAACCCATCAAATTTCAACTGGGAACAGTACAAAAGGGCTAGAAATGAAGCCAATTCTGCTGTTAAGTTTTCGAAACGTATTTTCTTTATGTCCAAACTAAACTTATTACAACTTACTAAAAAGCTCTGGAGTAATTTGAGACAAGCTGGAGTTTGTAAAGTAACGTCAAATGAATGTTGTATAGATGCTATAGTCTACACGAATATTTTACTGCAAGCTCAGTTAATTCTGTTAATTCGTCTGCTTATGATATGTACGTTCGTCCTTTTGAATGTCCATTTAACTTTGATTTTGTGGCTGTAGGTGAGTGCGATGTTGCTCGTTGTGTGAATAAGATTAAGTCGAATGCCGTGGGTGAGGATAGAGTATCTATCAAATTTATTAAAATTATCTTACCTTTTATTCTAAGTCCTTTAACGCATATATTCAATCATTGTTTCACAAGTTCTAGCTTTCCTGATGCTTGGAAAGCAGCAACAATTATCCCTATAGCTAAAAAGGCCAATGCACGTGAACTGTCTGATTTTCGTCCTGTTAGTCTGTTATCATGTTTGTCAAAAGTATTTGAGTCGCTCATCACTGCGCAAATCTCCGTTCATATCAGAGATCATGGCCTTATGTCCCCTTTTCAGTCTGGCTTTAGACCTGGCCACAGCTGCTCTACGGCCATAGTAAAGATTTTAGACGACATTAGAATATCATATGATCTGGGGCACTTAAGCTTGCTGTCTGCTAGACTTTTCCAAAGCTTTTGACTCTGTTGATCATTCACTACTTTGTCATAAACTTGTGAACAGTTTTGGATTTTCTAGTTCAGCTGTCCGTCTGATATATAATTACTTAACCGGGAGGTCTCAAAGAGTAAGGGTGGGGAATAGTCTGTCCGCCTTTGGCAATTTAACCTGTGGGGTGCCTCAAGGCTCTGTTCTCGGCCCTCTCTTATTTGCAATCTTTCTAAATGACATTTTCACTAAATGTCGTCATGTCACCATGCATGCATATGCTGATGACTTTCAACTGTACATTGCGAAACCTATTAGTCTTGTTAATGACTTATGTATAAAGTTGAATGAAGATTTGAGCATTGTTTCAGATTGGGCTAAGGCTAATATGCTTGAACTCAATCCTCTCAAGTCATGTGTCTTGCCGATTAAGAAACAATGCTACCCCCTTCATAATATACCGACAATTATTCTTAATGGTGTTGGGCAAAATTTTGTTACGAAGGTTAAAAATCTCGGATTCTACATTAACTCTACTCTCACTTGTGATGACCATATAAATTCCGTTGTTTGCAAGGTGTATTACATCCTTAGGAACTTGAGACGAACTGCATCATTTGTGCCTGGTGATACCAGAAAAAAGTTAGTTATCCCGCTCATAATGCCGATAATTTCATACTCCGAGGTGGTATACAGTAAGCCTGACTCCAGGTCAAGCCATAAGCTACAACTTGCATTTAATAATGCAATAAGATACGTTTATGGTCTTAAAAAATTTGACCGGATAAGCCATTTGAGCAATCAATTGCTTGGATGCAACATTTTAAATTATTTGGATGCCAGAAATTGTATTTTCTTGCATAATTTAATGAATACACAAACTCCTGGTTACTTATTTAGCAAACTTCAGTTCTGTAGATCAGCAAGAAACATGAATCTCATTATTCCTAGTCATAATTATTTAAATTCAAGCAGATTATTTTTTGTGAACGTGATCAGATTATGGAATTCGCTGCCCTTACCTGTTAAAAGTATAACGAATAAAAGTGAGTTTAAGCATGAAATCTTCAAAATTTTCTCCTAATTCTATCTCTTTCTCTTTTCTTTTTTTTTCTCTCTTAGGTATTTAATATTTATTTATATGTGATAAAAATTCTTTGGATATTAATTGATTTTTAATTTGAATTATTGGTTAAGCAAAAGTTTCATAAATTAATTTGTTATATATACCTTGTTGTTATTATATTTCTTATTCTTACTGCATTCAAAAGACTATAAGTCTTATATGTGAACATTGCCTTTAAATAAATAAATAAATAAATAAAATACAAATAGCTAATTCTTTACAGGGACATAATGTCAAAAAACTACTTTAGAGGAGTTTTCGCATCTGATCAGCTACCGAAAAAAGTAGTAAAGCCTGCTATTATAATAATAATGATAATTCAACTCAACCAGGATCTCATTGGGTTGCATTTTATATAAATAAAAAAAACAAAGGAGAATACTTTGATTCATCAGGACGATTCCCATATAAAAAATAATTTTCAAACTTTTTAAATAGAAATTGTAAGACGTTTATATATAATAGACAACAAGTGCAAGGACATTTCTCCAATACTTGTGGATACTACTGCGTGCTATTTTCATTTTATTAATGTCGGAATAAACCGTTAAAACCTTAACCTTTTTGATAAGAGTAACCTTAAGTTAAACGATAAGAACATTTTAAAATTGTATTTAAAAATGTATAAGAAACAAACCTAATTACCATAAAGTTTTTAACTAAGACGAACATTTTTATTTTATTTTATTTGTATTAAAAATTATTTCATTTCAGAGTCTGCTTTTTTGGTACATATAAATTCAAACATAGGCATATTCATTCTATTTTTATCTTTACCCCTATAAATAAGGGATTGAATTCCACTCCCCTTAAGCTTTTTGTAAGGATTCTTAACGTGAAGAATATTACTTAATTTTTTTAGAAAAAGTACCCACAGCGGACCAGCCTGTTCACCAACTAAATATGCTGCAATTTTATCACCGTATGGTGTTTCCTTTATCTTCAATCCAGTGATTAGACATTCCTCTCCTACAGTGAGATCATCCACTTTTGTATATCCTTGAACATCAGCCATTTTGTAGCAGTCGTTAAGTTGTTGCATTAAAGACTAATGTAAAGATATTGTTAAATTAATATTAATAGTTAAAATAAAACATCAAAATTACATACCATATTATTTTTTGGATAGAAAAAAAGAGTTTATCCCTGTATTATGTTACTTAGAAATCAGCAGTGTCTATCAGCAGTAGTATTCCAAACTAACTATAAATTTTTCATTATATTCTTTATATAGTAATTTTTTTAAACAAATCTATATAACGAGGAAAAAAATTGGGAAAGAGAGAGCGCAACTGAGAGAAAATGTAAAAGAGAGAGTAATCGAGATTTGAAGAAAACTTATCAAGTGCCTGCTTCATGTTAATAAAAAACCCTTGTTGTTCTTACATGTATCTGATTTTTATTCGTTCTATCTTTTGGACCCTAAATTTACTTAACCTTTTTAAAACATGTCGGATGTAAGAATCATAAATTAGCTTGACCTTTTTTAAAACCTATTGTACGTGTGTATCATAAATTGCCTTGAACCTTTTTAATACACATAAAATGTATAAGGCATTCATAATGCTATTGATACGTGTTGTTGTTGTTGGGATGATCATAAATTAATTTAATAAGGGTTCATTCCGATTAATGCAAAGAAAACATGTTCTAACATGCTGAGAATTCTTCCCACCTGCCATTTCTCATAGACCACCTGTAGTGACATACACATGACATTTTTATTCTTTAGAATACTTCTATTAATGCAAGAGAAAGATCGACCTGTTTTTGTTTGATGTTTATTTGCTTTGTGGTTCTGATGCTTATCTTATTTTACTTTTCTAGCATAAGGGATGAAAAATTTTTTCACATATATTGCACATTATGATGAAATAGATGTAAGTATGAAAAATCATTTTTCGTTTGTCTATAGATAATGGATTTTGATACTTTTAGATTTTGCTACATAGATACTGCTTTATAAAATGTGTTATTTTATATTTACATGTGTGTTACGTTTAAATATTTTGTTCGTTACATTATATTCATAGGGTGTGTTGTGCTCTTACTTCTTCTTCTAGGTTTCCTTTATGTTAAATAAAAATTCCTAGGTTTGGCTCCTGCTCTATAAAAATTTCCTACAAATTTGACTTTTACGTCCACCTGTGTGCAATACATCAAAATTTCCCGCACGATCTCATCACCAATTAAAAATCCGCTACACATTTTCACCACCCATCAAAATTCACTTACACTTTTTTACCACTTGCTTTAATCCTGATACTGCTCCGTCAATCCATAATCCTGCTCCTGCTCCTTGAGCCAGAACAGGCATACAAAATCCTGCTCCTGCTCTTTGCGCCAGAACTCTCATACAAAATTCTACTCCTGCTCCTTGCGCCAGAACTCTCATACAAAATCCTGCTCCTGCTCCTTGCACCAAAACTCTCATACCAATCCTTAATCCTTAATCCTTGAGTCAGAACTCTCATACCAATCCTTTATCCTTAATCCTTGAGCCAGAACTCTCATACCAATTCTTAATCCTTAATCCTTGAGCCAGAACTCTCATATCCAACCTACTCGTGTATGCGGCTGTTGGTGTATGCGGCTGATGTTGTTGTCGTCGTTTGTTATGTCACGCATATTGACGTACGAACGTTGATGGTTTACAGGGGCGCTGCAGGGCACTATTGTTGTGACAGTTTCGGTAGGCGTTTTCTATGGCTAGGCCAATAGGGTGAGGTCGCTGTTGTTGGCTGTTGAGAAGCCTGTGATTTCGAGTTTAAGCCTATTGTGAGGGCCGGTTTTGACCCTTGTCAAAAGGGGTCTTTACAACTTATCCCTATAATACTTACTCTTTGCAGTTTTTACCTCTTTCACCACTGTCGTACGCAATACTTCAAACTGTTCATATAATTCTGGGGTCTTGAAGCGTTTCCAGCGATCATATGCATTATTGCGCAGCAAAATACAATTTTCAACAGTTCTGTTGAGCCAGGGACGGTGCTCAAGAATTAGTATTTTTGCCGAAAAAACTGAATAAAAAAAAACTTTCACAACAATAGGTTCCGAGGTTTTAAATTTTTTGTCGGCCTTTGGAGTCTAGTGGAGAGTGCGCTAGACTATCAACCCAAAGGTCCCTGGTTCGATTCCGGGCTCGGGCATGGTTCTTTTCACTTTCTTTGTTCTTTCCTATATTTAAGAATGATGGAAAACTAAAAATCCACATCTAAATTGTGGAAAATATGGAATTAAAGGACAGGAACAACTAAGGGCTGGAAATGCTTGCCGAGGTTAAGGCATAACACTAGCCTCGGTTTAAAGCAATTCAAATTGGCTTTCACGGTTGTTTCTCGTAATCAATAATTCATGTATGGTTCCAATCATTTCCTCTTAATAATCTATCTCTTTCTTTTCAGGTCAAAGACCAAACCTTATTTGTATAAGGCGCATGCCTTGGTTCTTTGATCTTTTCTAAAAAAAAGAAGTTTTAAATAGCTTCCCAAAAACAATTTCTTAGCAGTTTTGGCCACTAATAGCAATAAAAAAATGTACGTGACCTCCAGACCCTACTTCTAAAATTGACCATCTCCTGGCTGGGTGTCTACAAATGTAGTCACCATATAAAATGTATGAAAAGTCATATCACTTTTTTTACCCAATAAAAAAATTTTGGATTCCAACGTGTCGAAACATGTCCTTTTGTCATTTTTGCTATTCTGTGCTTTCTTATGCACGTATGTGAGTGCGTGTGTGTATACACTTGCATAAGGGCATTTCCACCAAAAGATTATCAGCGACCAACAAATTATATGTCACTGAACATTTTTTTAGTCCTCCGTAATAGAGAAAAATATGTTTAAATTTATATTGCGACAGTACTAAAAGCTGATCTCAATTTGAATTTTTAGAAAATGGGAACAAATATTAAAAAATGGTGACAAAAGTTGATAAATTTTAAAGAAAACTGAAATTTCCTAAGTATAATAAATACTCGTATAATACAAAGTTTTACTTTAAATCGAGTCCACCTTTTTACACCTTATATAGTACATACTACTCTTTCTTTGCTTTTTTTAGTTTTTAACAACAAAAAAGGCATACGAAAGTTACGTGCGTGACCACGGATATGCCCATATGTGACTTTATTGAATATTTTCCAACAATTGGAGAGTAATACAGTGCAGTGATCAGTTTGGCATTGCTGCTCATGCTGATTGAACGCCACATAAAAATGGGACTAGGTCGCCGTCCTTGTTTTGCTTCTAGCACTATTTTGCAGCGCTTGACTGATATTTCTAATGACAAATAGCCCATGCATGCCGTCCGTTGTCAGTATTGTGAAATTGGAAAGCGTAAGACTACACGCAAGATTTGCAGTTGATGTAAAAAACCAGTGTGTTACTCACATGCTGTCACATATACTTTAGGTAAATGCTGTTTCATTTTAAGATGGCCAAAACTCTGGGAGGCAGTAGGATAACCTACTAGGCCTTAGTATGCTTATGTTAAGAAAACGGAAAATGTGCCCTTTCTATCATATTTTTGCATACGCAAGTATGATGTTGGCAGGTATGATGATCATTTGTAGAATCCCTATCATTTTCCCCATACAATAAAAAAAAATGCAAAACCTATACACAACTTTCGCACTAAAAACACTGATATCACAAATAATAATAGACAGAACCAAATATTACACTGTAATCGTTGTTAACATGATAAGCACGCAACACAACACGTAGCAACACCTGGTATTATGCATCACATGCAAAAACACATAAAACAATATCTTGCATTCACGAAAACTCTCGTGGTCTCTGGGGGACGCGTCAGTGGGTTGAAATCCCGAAAAGTGGAGATTAATTAAACTGCTTATCCGATTCTAAAAATTCTTTCACTATGAGAATGCTGAGTTATCACTGAATGAAATAGGCTATACATTTTTTGGAAAAGTGGGCGGTGCAACGCCCCTTTTTTAAAAATCGCTCTGGCGGCCATAATAATAGACCCATTGTCATGAAACATACCCAATGTGGTACTGTTGACTGGGTAATATTCCTATACTTGATTGTGATTGGGTAAAGGGGCGTGGCACCGCCCATATAACCTGAAACTTAGAACGGATATATCTCATGAACTATCAGAGGTATGAAGATGGGATTTGGTATATATATTGATCGTGCAGTATGAATTACACCCAAGGTGGAATAGGGCGGTGCCACGCCCCCTTTTAGATAATTGCTCTAGCTCTGTCGGAATTTTGTTTTTTTTGGAAAAATATTAATAAAAATGTTACATAGTAATAAATTTATTTTTTTAACAACTTGTTTATCATGATCTGATTTAGCTTGCCACTTTTTAAGTGTTAGGAGAAGACACTCAAAAATTTAAAAAAAAAATATAATTGTAATTTTTTTTTATTTACTTCATTTCGTAAACGTTATAATTATTATTTACTTCATAAATTAAAATTAGTTAAAATAATCTTCATCTTCATCGTCTTCATCATCTTCATCATCTTCATCATCTTTGTCACCATTATCATTTTCATTTTGGGGAAGAATAAGTAACTCCAATGCAGACTGCGGCATTTGCTCTATTTTCTTTTTACAACTCTTCCTCTTGCTTGAAATAAGTGGATCTGAACTTAAAAGAAATCTATTAAACACGTCTTCTATTGTACTTTCCCGACAGGATTTACGCGAAAAATGTTCCCTATAGCTTTTGAAGTCTTTATTTCTGGCTTCCTGAGATTCTTCAGTTAGCTGACCAATAGGCAATGGTGCAAGCGCTATAATTTCTGGCCCGTGAATAAAGTATTTATGTAGAGTTGGAGGCATATAATACCATGGATAATTTTTAACAAATAGTCTGGCAGTGTCATTAGCGAAATTTGAAAATTTTTCAATATTGACCTCAATACCACTTGAACCAACTATTAATATTGTGTGCATATTTTTTATCAACTGTAAATCAATTTTTGTAATTTCTGCAGATACTTCAGCATTCTTAAAAAAACGCATTGCCGAATTACCATCGTTTGAGTTTCCAAAGCCTGGTTTTGGTTGGTCAACAATCAATCCAATTTTTTCTTTGAATTCCCTTTGAATGCGTTTTTTTGTATCAGCAATAATTTTTTTTCATCATCACATCTAGTTTGCCATTTTTTAATCGGAAGTTTATATGACAATTGAATAAGACAGTCAAAAAATCTTATCCAGCCATGAAGGACAGATAAACCAAACTGCATGGCATCTGTATTTACAACTTTTGTAATCATTTCATCAATATTGTTGAACTTTTTGCTTGTAGCGCCACATATATAACACTTTTGTGTGGACTTTGTGTCTGTAATAGCGTTACAGACCTTACCGTCAATCATCACAAGAATTAGTTCGTGATTAACTTTCACTACTCTCTCTCCAACTACCACTACGGAATCGACAAGAGCCTTTATTTCAGTCTCCACTCTTTCTTTTTCGAGTTTAATACTGTTGACCGTTTCTTTCATAAATTCAATTTTCAAGGGCCTACAAAAACGAGTGGAAGACGGACGAGGATTTTGCCAAATTGTTTTATTTTCACAAACTAATTTCAATGGTACAATCGATGTTATAAATACTGAAGAATCCGAGGCGTTAATGTCATGAAAGGCTTGTTTATATGCACTATGTCCTGAACTTCCATCAAAGCCCCACTTAGTGTATAAAGTCATCTTAGACAGTTCTTCATTGTCTAACAAATTAAAATCCAAATTTTTTATTGAAAAAATACGCTCAGTGGTATGGTCTAATAGTGATTGTAGATTGACTTGCGCTAACGTTTCAGCAATTTGTATTTCGTCTCGTTCTGGATAACATTTTTTTTTAGCTGCTTGGATTATTGTATACGATGGAAATTTCTCTGGAGCGGCTTCTCTAATTATGTTATACTGGTGTCGAGTTAGCTTCGCTTCTATCAAGACGGAAAGAGCTTCCTCCGCACTTAATTGCTGTGGTGATACCTGTTCTAAACTTTGTTTGTATTTTTTTGCTCTTGTTGGAGATGATATTAATTCCTTAATTATTTTCGACGCATCTGCTTTTCCAGCAGCTCTAAAGCTCATTTGTGTAGCGTGCGCTAAAATAGACAATTTATTATTATCTCTTATATCTTTACATTTCTTTCCTTTAGTTTTTTCTGTACACTCATCAAATGAGAGATCATGCCGACCTCTTTTTTGTGTTGGTGCTGGTAGTGCATTAAAGGAAATTGCAGTATCAAGCCAATTCTTGTTATTTTAAAAAAAAAATGTATCCATTCTATGAGATTGTAGCCACCGAGTCTTATAGTCTGTGCAAAAATTATTAAATCTTTTGGTGAAATCTACCATATCTGAAGGGTCAACGCGTGTGATTAGTTCCCACCTCAGAAGATTAAATCGATCTTCAAGTGATTTAGGCTCTGAATTCTTCATAAAGTTATGTAACTCATGGCGAGGAATAAAAATTGTTTTGGGACTTGTTCCTGCAGTTAGTAAAATTTTTAATCGTTTAAAATTTGCAAAATACTATTCGTTTTACAAACACACAACACTTTCAATAAATAACATCACATTAAACAAATCATTGACAGCCCATACAAAAAATAAATGAACGTGGCTGTACTGAATCTTAAATACCCTAAGTATTAAATTCTTACCAATTAATTATCAATACATTGATCGATTAAAAATTATTTACGCACCCATCACTAATAAACTACACACTCAGTAGCTACAATAACAACTACCAAACGGAATATAAAGACAAAAAATAATAAAGACAACGTGATTTTTTGTTTGTTTTTTTTTTCACATAGATTTTTAGCAACGGGAGTTATTTTACTAAAACTTCAATAACTCAAAAAATTGTAAACATTTGCAAGAAAAGTTTCTGAGATTTATTAGCTGAAATCTCATACTTTAAGACTATATAAGCGGTTTCGCCCAATTTCACCCAAAAATTTTTAAAACTCAATACAAACATCAAAAATACACCAATTTTGGAGCAATTTCATTTATTTTTTTTTACAATATTTCCAAAACATTTATCTAACAAAAAAATATTTATCATATGCTCAAATACCTGACGTAGACGGCTCCATAATAAAACTTTCACTTTTAGAAGTCTTAATTAAAAAAATATCCACTTGAAGTATAAAAAATTTTCACTCATAACCAATGCGCGCAAAAATAATAACAATTATTGACTTTTGAATCGCAAAAATAATAACAATTATTGACAATTATTGACACTGCAAATAAAGTAAACAACTTAGAACTGTTATTTTTGCAATTAGTGATGTAGAATTTTATCTAGTTTCACCCGGTACCAAATACGGTTGTGAAAGCTAGAGCTAATTTTTTGAATTAATCTCCACTTTTCGGGACTTCAACCCACTGTGGGACGTCTGGTTTACTTAAGCCCAGTAGGTAATTTTCGGTGTTAAGATACTGCAAAAAGTCAAAAAGTTTCTGATCGATGCATCAAAAAATACTAAAGAAATACATGTTTAAACTGAAACTGGGCCTAGTTGCCCAGTTTCCCATCCTAGGGCTTATGAAAAATAAACTTTTTTACCTCAGTTTTTTATCAAAAACTTACTTTTTAAATATGTATAATATTTATTTAATATATTATTTAAAAAATAGATAAAATAATTTTTTCCTTTTATTTATTTAAAATTTAATGCTTTTTAAAATAATATACTTATAATTTGTATTAAGAGCGAAAATTTGGAGAAATGTAAGGTTAAAATAAAAAAACCAGCCACAGTTTTTAAAATAAAATTCTTTTTTTTTTGACCCTCCTGTCCAGAAAAAAACCCTGGTCAGGACCTTTTTTGACCCTCTTTAAAAATTTTACTTTCAGAATAAGTTCGTTGGAACATCATGTTTTTCAGCTATACACTCATTCTGGGTAGAAATAACAAGTATTATTTTTAAGAACTACTTTTTTGGAAAAAACTACCTTGAGCGACCTCTAAACCTTTTTCAAAACATTTAAAAAAATTCTCAAAATTGTATTTCGTGACGAACTTTCAAATTTTGCTTCATCCCGCCAAAATTTTTAAAAAAAAGTTTACGCTCTTATGCATATATGTTAAAATGTGCATAAAATTGTTTTCTTTGCATATGTTGGCAAGATTTCCCATATAAATTCATGCTTGCTCCAATTGTAGACATCCAACCGTCTACGTAAGTTTACAATCCCAAGCACATAAAGGTTAACTATGTACTCGATGTTTGTAATTTTGTAAAAAAAAACTTAAAAATCCGCCTACATACCAAACAAAGTGATGTCATCATAATAGCAAAAACTTCATCAATTCAAACTTCATAAAAAAAAAAAAATTATGTGTAAACTTGATATTTTACACATAATCATCAATAATAAAAATGTACTGAGTTTAAAATTTTAAATATTTGGATAAAACCACGCCCTAAAAGTGACGTTATCAAAATAATAAAATAAATTGGACATTTCAGAACTACTCTACCAGTAGACTACAGCCACCATTATCAAAATAATACAACATTCAAGACTTTAACAATACTAAAATACGGCTGTGGGGAATTTTACCTTCGGCACAATCGAAGATAATTCCTTACTAGTTTTTATTTTAATGGCTGTGTTTTTGTATTTTATTTATATGTAGTTAAATAATAAATATCAATAGCGGTAAGAATCACAAACCTTAATATCATGTTATGCATATTTTGAGCTGTAAGTGAATCTTCTGTTTCCATCCATAACTCTCCAGGTCCAATAATACTTTGACGACCTACCTCCATATAAAAGAAGCAATGGGAATCGCCACATCTAAAAATTATATAAAAATAATGTATGAATATTTTAAAATATTTTCTATAAATCTAATTTGCTTGGCTCAAATATAGCCACATATGTTTTATATGTATGTGTGAAAACTCTTCAATGTAGCCACCCAAAACAAAAACCGTTGCTAAAAATATAAATTATTAAATATTTTGAGTGAACAGGCCGCCACAAAAACAAAGTTCTTTACAGGACAACCACTAGAGACTAGACAGCTATTTGATACTTTCTTTTCAGTAATCTTCTGTGGGACCACTCACTTAAAACTGCGCAATTCTTTTTTTACAAAAAACATATATAAACCCAGACTTCCCAAACGTAATAAGTCAGCGAGGAATGAAACAGCACAGCTTACTGACGAAGAACAGAAATGGATAGCACAGCGGCGCTTGAAATCGAAAATATTCTTCTTGAGTTGCGTTTGTGAACTTGAAGGGTGTTAACGTGCGTCCATCCGTCCCTTTAATTTTAATTATTAATTTATATTTTTACTAGTTAGTTGTTTTTAATTGTTTGTTTAAAATGTTTCGTCGTGTGTTTGTTGTTGCTGACAATGTGTCAAACGTGTTAAAACTAAGTGTTTCCGTGAACTTTAATTAAAATAAAAAAAAACAAAAAAATTCAACTATAAGTGCCTAAAAGAAAGAAAAATAAATACAAAGAAAAAGCAAGCAATTAAATCATAAACTTAACGACAACAACTTAGCAGCTTCAACAATACCAACAACAACATCACAGCAGCCAAACCTGTTTTGCTGAGGGCCGCCAGATGCAGATCAACATCGCTGGACTGAATTAGTTTTTTTTTGCTGACCACGCGAGGGGCTTTTCTATGCTCCTCGCTGTGTAAGTTATTGTTGTTACTTTCGTGTCCGTCGTCTCCGCTATCCTCTCCCATTAGTTACGTTTGTAGGTAGGGTTGCACAGTGGGCTGAATTGTGCTGAAGTAAAGGCATAACACTTGCTTTAGTACTCTTTATATTGCTCATGTTGTGCAATTCTCTTGCAGCCGTAACTAATCACCTTATATGCCCTTATTTGATTGATGTTTGCATGGTGCGGAAATGTCAGGTCATTTTCGCATAGATTTCTGCAATATTCGTGGGCTGAGAGCGAATTTTTTCTCGGTCTATGTACATTGTACTCTTCATAGGCCTCAAATAATGACACTGAGCGAGACCCAGGTGGCCGAGGATGAAGATCCACTGGATTTTCATATACCTGGGTATCGCTTACTGCCATTGTTTTCTTTGCATAGGGGCATCGCGCTTTTTGTAAGAACGGATGTGGCGTACCACTGTGAAAGGAGTCTGAACGTGACCGATCCAGAGTTTAGCTCAATGTGGGTTAGGTTCAGGCTTCGCGCGCACTTGCTACATTTTTGTTTTATTTATAGAAGTCCGAATCTAGGGAGGGAGCCCACTTTTAACAAACTGGACTTTCTCTCTGATTCAATTACGCACATTTTGGGGTTGTTTCCTGACAGTGAGATCGTTGTAGCAGGCGATTTCAATGTCCACAACCCGGCTTGGTTACGTCACTCGGGCCCACTGACATCTGTTGGGCAATATGTTGAGTTATTTGCTGAATCGAACCAATTGATTCAACTAGTGAAGGAACCCACTTTTTTTCCTCAAAGTGATATGCATAGCCATAACATTCTTGACCTTTTTCTGACTTCGCATCATGAAAAATATGATGTGAGTGTCAACGCACCTCTTGGTAACTTGGACCACTGTACCATCTCCGCTGTTTTTCCATATTCTAACTCCTGCACCTCTTTGCCTAAAGCCCCGAAAAGGACTGCATGGTTTAATGGAAGGCCAATTGGACTGCGTTAAATAATTTTTATAGCAGCTTCAATTGGAAATTATGTTTCGCTGATAGAAATGTGAATGCCGCGGCTGTCATGGTGCAAGAAATTATTTTATTGGGTATGCGGTCTTTCATTACCAATAAGATGAGAAGCATTAAACCAAAAGATCACTCATGGTTTAATGAGACTTGCAGGATTGCAGTCAGGTCCAAAGAGGAAGCCTTTCAGAATTGGCGTTCTAACAAGAATACTAATACAAAAAGACTTCGCATTGAGGCAAGGAATCGCTGTAATGCAATTTTAAAACGCGAAAAGTTTCTGCACGAAGCTCGCATTCGAGAACAGGTTCTTCTCTGCCCCAAAGGGAGCAAAAATTTTTGGTCATTTGTTAAAAGAGTGAAGAATCAGACATCATCATCGATTCCAACTCTTTTAAAAGATGACCAAATCTTCACTGACTCGGCTGATAAAGCGAACCTATTGGCTAGATTGTTTGCTCAAAATTCCACTCTCTCAGATAGCAATCAGCCACTGCCCTTTGTTGGGGGTGGATCTTCTGCAATGCAGGAGATATACTTTCGAACGAGAGCAGTTAAAAGGGTCCTTACAAATCTCAACGTAAACAAAACCTCTGGTTCTGACGGCATACCGCCAATTGTGCTTAAAATGTGTGCTTCTTTGCTGGCTCGGCCTTTGCGCAACCTTTTCAACATCTCCTACAGAACAGGAGTATTTCCATCTTGTTGGAAGGTGGCAAATGTCCAGCCGGTACCAAAAAAGGGCGATGCCACGAACCCTGCAAACTACCGACCCATTGCGATATGCTCTACGCTTTCCAAAGTTATGGAAAGCATAAAAAACTTTAATATCATGAACTATCTGGAGCTCAACCAACTGCTTAGTGATCGTCAATATGGTTTCCGTAGGGCTCGCTCTACTGGTGATCTTATGGCGTTCTTAACTGAAGAATGGAACCAATGCGTTCACTTTTTCGGCGAGAGCAGGGTTGTTGCTCTTGATATTTCAAAAGCATTTGACCGAGTGTGGCATAAAGCGCTCGTGTCAAAACTTGTTGCATATGGTTTTGGTGGTAACTTTGCTGGATGGATCACGTGTTTCCTCAAAGACAGAACGATTCGGGTCGTAGTTGACGGTATTTCGTCAGAGAAGCACGCCACCAACGCAGCAGTACCACAGGGTTCAGTCCTATCGCCAACCTTGTTTCTGGTTTTTATCAACGACCTTCTGTCGTTGACGCATAACCCAATACATTCGTTTGCGGACGACAGCAGCATTTGTCATTCATATTCATTCAAAAAACTCCCAAGCTCTATGGAGATTGAGAGAAAAAGGCAAACTATGAATGACACACTCCTAAATGATCTACAAAAAATCTCCGAGTGGGGTCTTGCTAATAGAGTAGAGTTCAATGCAAGCAAGACCCAGTGCTGCCTGTTAACCCACAAGCGGATGGATTGCCCATTAGCTCCCCTCTATATGAATGGTGTGGATCTTGTGGAATCAGCCGCTCTTGACGTTCTGGGCATATCGATCCAATGTGATCTTCGTTGGAATGATCATATTTTCGATGTGTCGAAAGAAGCGGCCAAGTGCCTAGGTTTTTTAAAACGGTGCAAAAAATATTTCACTTCAGCTGATCTTCGCATGATCTACACCTCATATATAAGGCCGAAAATGGAGTACAATTCGCACATTTGGACAGGGGCTTCAAGATCTTATTTGGAGCTTCTGGATCGAATTCAACGTCGTGCGATATATTTGATAGGGGATGAAAGTATTTCATCTACTCTCAACTCTCTTGCGCATCGACGCAATGTTGGTTGCCTAAGCCTTCTGTACAGGTACTACCATGGGAAGTGTTCAAGGGAGATACATGGCCTGACTCCACCAGCTCGTGTGTTTCCCAGGTCCACTCGGGCAGCTGTTCAAGCCCACGAAATTGCCTCGATGTCCAACAGAACCTCGCATTACCGAGAGAATTCGTTTTTTAGTCGCACGGTAAGGTTGTGGAATAGTCTCCCTGCGAGCGTATTTCCCGGCAGTTTTGAGCTGTGCAAATTTAAAACAAATCTTCACCGATACTACTCCATCTATCCACCCTCCAACTAACTATTACCTATCTTTCGAATCAACACAATGCTTATGCATTAATAGGGGGCCATCCCCTGAGCGTTGGTTCAGTCTAAAAAAAAAAAAAAATTCTGCAAGAGTGGCCTAAACTTTGCGCACATAACATGACAAAAAATAATTTGGTGGCAAGATTATTCAATTAATTTGACATTAATTCACTAAATTACTTTGAATCACAGCTGAACCACTCAAGACTACAGAAGAGGAAACGTAGCAATTTCCGAAACAGACCGTCTAATCTGCTGTGTGCTTGACTCCATACAGAGTTGTTGGTGTTGCCTTCTTCAAAATTACTTGATCTAAATAGCTCACAATTAAAATCATGTAAAATTTCAACGAATACATCACAATTAATTATCAAATTTAAAGTTTTTTGTTCCTTATTTGACGCCGGTTATATTTCAACAAACTCTTGAGTCTGTTGTGTATACTTATCTCGCTATAATATAAAATGTTGCCATACTGCACTTTACATTAGATTACATTAATGTATAGAGTTGCGACAATCGGCCATCCTGACCCTATAATCGTCCCGATTACCACAGGTTAAGATTTGGTTTAAGCCATGATTTGATATTAGCCGTTTCACATATACCCTAGTAAGAGATCTGAGTTACTTTAAAGGCTTAAAATTCTGTTACTAAGTACCTATTGTTTCCTAAATTTTTTTAAATACTAGAGAGATCCTTAAATTTCGGAACGACTTTCTTTGATACGCCTGGCATACTAACAAAATTCTTAACCACATGACATAGTTTCCTACATTATAGTTTTCTGCTATCCGCCGATTTTCATCTAGTAACTTCTTGTTGTAATTTTGTACCTTTATATGTTTTTCAACTGATCTTGATCTCAGATTAAAGTGAAATTGTTATTTATTAAAAGATTTAAAAAAATATATTTTTCAATCATAACTAAGAACTGAAACTTAATAATTTTTATACCTTAAAGATAGCTTAGCTCTGCTCGCTTGTTCTGCCAGCGCAGCTACTCTACAGGTAGAATTCGGTTGTTGCTCCAATTCTTGTGAATTCTTTCGTAATCGCACTACTGTGTGAAAATGCAGTGTCAGCGTCTGGGTCGGATGCGCGTGCAGTTGGATTATGTGTATTTTTTGTCAACGAGAATAGAGAAACATTTTCCTCGTTAACTCTTCCCTCCTTAAAATCGATTCTCCTCAATCGATCAAAAATATGTGATATTATTGAATTTGATTTTTGAAACGTTTTCTATAGTCCTTGAAGCTATTGGAATTTCTTTTTCAGAAACTATGATAGTGGCCTAATTTTTGCATAATAGTTTTGGTATCATCATCAGAAAAAAATATAGCAATAATGGCTGCAATAGCGATAGATTGACTGGTTACTGCTCCTATCTTCAAGGATTGTATCGCTTTAGTATTATTGATGTGAACCTCATTCAGGGCTTCTAGTGATAACAGACAAATTCGTTTTTCCTCTGAGGGAGTTGGCTGTATTGATGCTGGTATGGTTTTTAGGAATGAAGTTTCGATGTTACTGAATACCTCTTTTTCAAATCTCAATAGTTGCATTATGAAATTTAATTAGGTGTGTTACAGATAGCGCATGGGTGATATTGTCGACGAGTACCGCTCCATTGAATTCGTTTAGTAGGATAACTCCAGGTTGAATCTCTTCTATGGACTTAATGTGTTGAATGTTGCTGATAACACATGACGGATTTAAGCTATTTATTAACTTAGGGATACATGTGCTGTTGCTAATATTTACTAATTGGTTTTAATGACATACACTTACAAAATTGAATCTTTTACATTTTGTTTTTATTCCGTATATTTCCCTATCTTTAATTAAGATTTCTTCGTATACAATGTTTACAATAGTTTGTGCTTTTTTAACTGGTCTTAAAATAAAATTTTTGTAAGTTTCAACTTTAGTTAAAGGTATTTTTATTATGTAAAAAATGGCAGTATTATTGTTTAAAACATTAACATTAGAGAACTAAAGTGCTTCTTCTTCCGTTGCAAATGGCATTTCTTCTTGATATTTCATTAGTTATTTTCATTAGATTGTTTATTTGCATATTGAATGTTTCATTTATTATTACTTGTTTATTATTATTGTTAATAAGATTACTTATATTAATTTTTATTGACTCTAGGTCATCGTTATCTGGGTTTCCTGCGATATACTTCCAGGTGTTCTCAATGAAATTTAGTGATCTCTTTGAACGGGTGTGAAGTTTTAAAGAGTTAAGGATATCCATGGTATGCGTTAACTCATGCCTCAAAAGTGGATAAAAAGTATTTGATTTGTCCAAGTTCCGTTTCATATAGTCATTTGTCTTTTGTAAAAAGTCGTCGTACAATTCAATATTTATTACGTGGATGAATTTAAAGGGTTCATCCTGAATCTTAGCTAATCCATTGTCCATTGAAATCATATGAGCGAGTGTGTAGTCCAGTATTTGTACATTGGCCGTAAAGGTGGTAAGGAATAATCTGTAAAAAAGGTAAGTAAAATATCAGTTGCGTATGCGGTCTTTGTGTACAGTTCGTCCTGATTCTGTTATGACTACCTTGGATTTATTTTCTTTAAACTTTTCTTTTTTATACCGAGGGGTAAGCTCCGAACCTATTCGTTTATTATTTCTTACATAAATAGTCTCTCCTACAGAGTAAGTTCTGGAAGGCTGTCTTCGTTTGTTGTGACGTTCCATGTCTTTTGTCTGTTTTCCCTGTAGTTTTTCTGCATTATTCTGCCAAATTAGATTTCGCTGTTCTTCTGTCATTATCGATCTGCCTAGGAATAAATCGATTGGTCTTTTCGATGTTGTCGAGTGTACTGATGAATTATATTCGTAAATGGATATGGTTAATTTTTACTGAAATGTACGATGTGTTCCTTCGCCTTTCAGACATTTCATTATTGCTGTTATTGTATTGTGAAAACTTGGCCGTTGACCGTACTTGTATAAGGGGGTGTTGTAAATATGTTTATACCTAGCTGGTTTTTCATCATCTGAGTTAAATCTACTGAACTAAATGATTTTTTGTTATCTATTACAACGAGTTCTGGTTTTCCGAAAGTTAACAAAACTTCTCTTAATGGCTCTTTAACGTCTTCTATAGCTTTTGATTTTAACAGTACAAAACAGTATTTTTTTCTGTAGAGTAAACGTCTATGTGTAAAATTTGTGCTGGAAATTTTGGGATCGGGGTAGCGTGAATTTCTTGTTTATTATGATGTCTTTCGTATTTATGTTTTTTGAAATACTACAGGTTTTTATTATTCTATCTATTTTCATGCTCATGCTAGGAAAATATATCTTTTGTAACAATTGAATTTTGTTTTCCTTTCCATTCCGATGAGCTATTTTGTGTTAATTTAGAATAGCTTCTTCTTATTCCGTTTCGTTTGTCACGTCTCTAACTCGTGTCTGAGTGTATCATGTCTTGTATGAACTTAAATGTAGGGGATAAATTTCCTGGATGATTCCCATAATAGGTTCTGCAGAGAATATACCATTTATGACACTGGAGTTAAGATATTGTTTCAAATTTGATGTTAGATTTTCTTGAATATAGGATTGTTTTAAAATAGTGTGTCTATTATAGGTAGGGAAAGGAATAGAAAATTCATATTTGTCTTCATTTCCTACTTGAAGTTGGTTCTTGAATACATTTATTGGGGCTTCAACGGAGGGAATAAGGTTATGAGCGGATCTTTCCTCACTGTGAACTATTACTGATGTTGTGTTAACCTGTGAAGTTTGAGGTGGCCTTGATAAGGCATCTGCGACTATGTTACTTTTACCGGGTATGTACCTTAAAACATAATTGTATTCCTCAAGAATCGCTTTCCAGTGTTTCATTTTGCTATTATTATTTTTGTTACTTATTACGTAGGTGAGTGGTTGATGGTCGGTGAATATGTTAACTCTTGCCGATCCATAGAGATAACTTCTGAATGTAATTAGTGCCCACAAAATCGCTAACATTTCTTTCTCATTAGCCGCGTAATATTCTTCCGCTTTGCTTAATGTTCGAGAAATTAATGATATTGGTCTGTCGCCCTGGGGTAGTACTCCACCTAAGGCAAAATTTGACGCATCTGTAGTTAATTCAAATAGTTTGTTGTAGTCAGGAAAAGCAAGCATAAGGTCGCTCGATATAAGAGAGTTTTTAATTTTTTCTATTGCATCAATAGCTTCAGAGTTTAATTTAATTAATTTCTTTGCTGACTGAGTTTTGGACACTCGTCCATCCCCTCCTCGTAATAGAGTTGTCAATAGTTTCGCAAGTTTTGCGTAATCTTTGAAAAAATGTCTATAATAACCGGACATTCCTAGGAATAAGCGGAGAGCTTTTAGGTTCCTGGGAAGTGGAAAATGGCTATAGTTTTACCAGGGTTAGTCTTAATTCCTTCAGGAGATATAAGGAATCCAAGACATTCGACTTGTTTTTCTAGTAAGTGGCATTTATCTAATTGGATTTTCATATTAGCTTTTGTAAGTGTTTCAAAAATGATTTGGATGTGGTTGAAATGGTTAGTTTCGCTCTCACTAAAGACTATTATATCGTTAATATAGACGTAACAGAGTTTACCTATGTATTCACGGAGAATATCGTCCAACGCTCTTTGGAAAATCGAAGGAGCGTTTCTTAACCGAAAGGATAATCTCGTGAATTCGAATTTCCCATTATTAATGGAAAATGCTGTTTTTCCATGTCAGTGGGCTTTAGAGGGATTTGATGGAAACCACTCTTAAGGTCTAAAACTGAAAAGAGTTTGCTGTTTCCAAGGTGTGAGATCACTTCATTTATTTCAGGAATGGGGTAACGGTCTGCTATGGTTACTGTATTAAGTTTCCTGTAATCTATGACCATACGGTACTGCTTGTTTTCGGATGAATCGGGCTTTTTAGGTACAATCCACATGGGGGAATAGTACGGGGAGCGAGACGGTGTTATTATACTGTTGTCAAGAAGTTTTGAATTTCATTTTCTACTTCGCCTTTAAGGGTCATAGTAAATGGATAAGATTTTATATAAACTGAAGTATCAGTGTTGGTACGTATCTCACCTACAACTCGGGTCGTGTACGTTAACCTTTCATCTGGTTCGGAAAAAAGGTTTTTATATTTTGAAATAATTGTTAGTACGGAATTCTTTTGAGCAGTGGTCATGTGGTCTATTTTTATATGGTTCACTGATGGTGATATCATTTGTTTTATTTTGACTTTCGTCTTGTCGAGAATGGTCATGCAATTGTCTCTCGTGTGTATGACTGTAGATAGTTGTTTCAGGCTGTCATTACCGAGTATTCCGTGGAAGGATTTGAGGGTAGGTAATAGGAAAAATTTTAGATTCATATTTTTTACTCCGAAAAGGTTAATGAAAGTATGCTGGCTTACTCTTACGTCGTCAGCTATTGATTTAGCGTAAAAAACCTGGTCATTGGGTAGGGGTTTGTTAACCAAGCATGGTTGGATATAATTTTTACTAGATCCTGTGTCTATTAGAAATTTTAGAATCTCTCCACTACTGGTACGACATTCGAAAAAAGGTAGTGAAGAGTCAGTTATCGTAAAAAAATGTATGTCGCTTGTATTGTTCAACATAGTCCTCAAGTGTTTGTAAGTATTCATAGTCTGAATTATCTTTCTCGTCTAAGTTGTTTTCATTATAAGGCTCCTTAGTGTCGATATGGAAATTTCGTTGGAATTTTCTGGGGTGGATTTTAATTGATGGTGGTGGTCTCTTTTCTACTAATTTGTTTGTAAAGGGATGTTCGTATAATTCACTCTTCTAGGGTGCATGTTCTGATCGACCTCCATGGGTTCAGGTCTAGGTTGAGGCTTAGGCATTTGGGGTCGTTGTGGTGTTGCGTATTGAAACTGGTTATTAAATGGGTATGACTGTTGTAGTGGACGTGGATTAGCTGAGGATAAAAAGGTGGTTAGAATCTAGGTTGGTTACTGTGGTGAAAATATTGTTAGAATCTGGGTTGGTTATTGTGGTGAAAACATTGTTGGAGTCTATGTGGAATAGTTTGTCTTTGTGGAATAGGTTGCAACGGGGGAGGTTGGTTGTAAACTTTCCAAACTGCACCTTGGCTGTTATTTGCATATTGCGTTCTATAGTTTTGATTCTCTAATCTAAAGGAGAGATGCAATGCCTTTTGTCTGGGTCAGAAGATGCAATAATTCCTGGCCTATTTCCATTCAGGATACTATATTCAGTATCAAGGAAAGGTGGGAGTAGTTTTCTTGATATAACTCTTGCGTGGAGCTGTTCCCTTGTACCAAGCTCGACATTTGGCACTCTAAAGTACCTTAGTCGCGTTTGTTCGCGTAGTGGAGTGTTAGGCACCTATATATCGCCTTCCAATCTAATGGAGTGTTGTATGACTCCAATGCGGCGTCAGCGTCTCCCACTATCTTATTTCGGAACACGCTAAGAATTCGGAAATATCTGGGCGCTCCTCTTTGTGGTTCATAAATTTTAAGGACGCTATCACGCTCTTCCTCCATGAACTAAATTCGCTCGGATTTCCTATAAAACCTCGTAGACAACGCACAATGTCCGGGATTTTATCGAGGTCAGCTAGATTAGGTTAGGTAAAGGTGGCTGAGCCGATAGACGACTCTTACACTTGCGATCCATTGTGATACCACATAATCTCTTTAAAACCTAGTAGGAATTTCCCTCCTCAAACCAGTTCGAGCGGATAATGAGTTTAAGGATATGCTTGATTTCCAGGCATGAGACTTCGGCAAGTCCATTTAAAAAGGGATGGCTCAGAGTTGCCATTCTCCTTTTAGCTAGAGCCGGACATTCGCTGATTAGGTGCTGAACATTTTCTACCTCTTCCTCACATTTGCAGCTTCTGCAGAAATCGTTTGATGCAGCTCCCAACCGAAGAGCATGAGCTCCGATCAGGCAGTGACCCGTTAGGATTCCTACTATTTTTGACAGGTTTACCCTGCTTAACTCAAGCAGTGAGTTGGTGCGTTTTAAGTCGTAGGTAGGCCATGTTAGCTCAGTTATCCTACATGTATCAAGGCGTTCCCAGCGCTTTTGTGCAAGACCTAAGGATCTGTTCTTGCACTGGAGTTTATAGGAGGAAATGGGTATACCAATCAAGTCCTAATTTAATAGGGTGTTAGAGGTCGTACCCTTCCTTGCCAATTCGTCAGCCAAATTGTTGCCCTCGATATCCTTGTGTCCGGGTACCCATATGAGGTGAATCCTGAGTAGCCTTGCCATCTCGTTAAGAGATTTGCGGCACTCAGTGAGAGTTTTAGAGTTGTCAATATTTGAGTTCAGTGCAGCTTGGCTATCTGAAAAGATGGAAATACTTTTTCCTTCGAGGTCTTTTTGACCTAGAATCCTAATGGTTTCGTGAATAGCCATCATTTCCGCTTGGTAGACACTACAATAGTGAGGAAGTCTAAAGGACGCTTCGATTTCGAGATCCTGGGAGAAGATACCTCCCCTTACTTGTTCTCGAAGTTTGGATCCATCTATGAAGATTTTTATGGCGGAGGTTTTAAGGGGGATTTTGTTTGACCAGTCTAGCCGTGAAGGGATGAGAACTACGAAGTTCTTTTCAAGGTTTAAGCACGGCACACTGTAGTCTGTTATGTCGGGTGCAGACGAGTTTAGAATAATTGTGTGGCCGCAGTTGTTACCTATCCAATTACCAGATTCTCTCAGTCTCAGGGCTGCTGTGTTTGCACATTCCCTGGCAAAGATATCGAGAGGAGGAAGGTGAAGCATGACATTGAAGGCGCTAGTTGGTGTTGAGGACAGTGCCCCTGTAATACATAGACCTGAGCTTCTTTGCACCTTTGCAAACTTCTGAAGCGCAGTTGTCTTATCAAGGGCCCTCCACCATACCAGTGAGGTGGACAATTGCTGTATAAATCCAGCGTACTATTTTGGGGGAGAAACCCCATTTTTTACCTATAGATTTTTTACAGGCAAATAGTGCTGTTTGCCTTTTTAACACGTTCCTTAATGTTACCATTGCAGATAAGCTTCTTATCCAGAATAATTCCTAGGTATTTCATGCTGTCGCTAACCGTGCCGTTCAGACGCGGACGTTCTAATTTGGGGGTTTTATATTTCCTAGTGAAAAGGATGAGATCTGTTTTCTCACTTAAACCAATCGAGGATGCCCATCTCGAGATAATTAAGAGTGCTCTCTCCATGAGTTGACAGAGAGTCTGGGGAGACTTTCCGCTTAAAATGATTGCAATGTCGTCTGCATAAGCAACAACCTTGTAGCCCTCCAACAGCTGGTCAACCGTCACGGACCACAGAAGTGGAGACAAAACTCCTCCCTGCGGAGTGCCTCTGCTTACAAACCTGCGAGTGGTGATCCCCAGTTCTGAGTTCACCACCCTGCCCAAGAGCATCTGGTGTATGAAACTCACGAGAAAATCCTCCACCCCCAGTTCCGACAAGGCCGAGGTGACTGCACATGGAAGGACGTTATTGAATGCCCCTGCTATATCTAGAAAAGCAGCAAGTGCGTATTCTTTGTTCTCAAGTGATTTTTCGATGGTAGACACAAGAGAGTGCAGAGCTGTCTCTGTAGATTTGCCTTTAATGTAGGCATGTTGGGATTTTAGAAGCCTGTCCAGTTTCGGCTTAAGAAGAAGCCCAATAAGTCTCTCTAGAATTTTAACCAGAAAGGAAGAGAGGCTTATAGGTCTGAAGTCATTCGATTTAGTGTGAGAGGACTTATCCGCTTTCGGTATAAAGTGTAGTATACCTATACATATTATTTAAATTACATCAATGTATTTCATTATAAAACAAGCTATAAATACTTTTCTTAAAATAAGTAATAATATAAAAACCTCTACTGTAATAATTTTCGAGAACATGCATTCAAACAATAAGAACATATGTTCATACTAAGCGCTACTATCTATCTCATTCGCACACATGTACCCATATGGCTGAATACAAAACATATGATACTATATTATACTTTTTACTCCTACACAAATATGTTAACATATGATTATGTTTACGTTTTCTATTAATATAAGTCTACTCACTCACACATATTAAACTATTAATACTTAATTACAAATATGTATTACGATATTCTACTATTACTCTTACACTAATTAAAGAACATATGATTCTATTTACATTCTAAACTACACAAACAATTGTTAACTAGTTTTAAGACAAAATACCGATATGCTTACTATAAAAGGATGAACAAATTTGAAAATAAAGCAATCTAGTTTTGAGCTCTAACAGCTGCCAACTATTTTCATTTTTAAAAAGTCCTTGAGCTTTTATAAGCTGCCAACTTTTAAAATAAAGCCTCTGCACTATAAAGTGAACGGCTAAAAAAAAAACAAATTTAGAACCAGTGGCGAATATACGCCGGCACAACACTTAGACAGGACCTAAAGATTTTTAATTAATTTAAAATCGTTAACGCGTAATCATTACAAAAGATAACTTTTGTCTCTTTTGTAGGCAACCATAGTAGATTGTCTGAAGCCAGGATACTATAGCATTTAAGCTTTAGTGGAGTTGAGCTGGTAAATGCCATCGGGACCTGGAGATTTATAAGGTTGGCATGAATAGATCACCCATCTTAACTTCTCCTTGCTGGTCAGTTGTTCAATCTGTTGAGGCGTAAGGTCGCAGGGGGGTGTTGGAAAGCTGGAAATGTTAGAGTAAACATTACCAGGAAAATGCGCATCACTAGGGTTTCGATGCATGAATCTGTCCAGGTGCCATCTTCCTTTTGAAGAAAGCTTGGTACTGTCGGGGATTTATTTATTTATTTATTTATTGGCCAAACAAGGCAATGCAATTTACTTATTCTAACAGGTTTTGTTTACTTATACTAAGATTACTAAGTTTTTTGTTTTTTTTCTCCCCTTTCCTTGTTTTTATTTTATTTATTACTTGCAGCTCTTAGTGGGCATACTCCGCCCACCGGATTGACATGATTTCAAAAACCATATTTCAAGAGAATATGACGAAGTGACATTACCTTTAAACATAGACGATGGATAGCCGCTAGATTTGCGCTTCATATTAACAAAGTCAAAGAATTTTCTCGGCTCTTGGACAATTTTCTCTCCGATGATGTTCGTGCGACAACTTGTACGCTTCTTCTGACTTGATAGAGAACTCTCTTGATAGCTCGTCATATCTAAGCTTCAGTTTATCGCTTATATTATCAGTGTTTTTGAGTTTGTAGATTTTATTTCTATGATTCCTCAAAAATCTGAGATTGTTGTCTAGCCATGGTTCTGAGAGCTTATTCTTTTTCTTTATTATTGGCACATAACTTTCGATAGCGGTAAAAATGTGCTGATAAAATATAGAGACAGCACTGTCTAAATCTAAGTTGAATAGAATTTCGATAGTATTTTCCTGAGCCTTGAAGCCTCGGAAATACCCTCTTTTTCTGTGCAGAAGGAGGACCAAGAGGCCCTCTTGCTTTCCTGATTGCAGTTTTGTAAATGCCTAGTTTGGACTTATAGGTATTCCATGAGTCCGCACTATTGCTACGCCTTGCGTAGTTGAAGTCTCTGCGACAGTCCTTTCTGAGAATTTCAATCTCCCGAGACCAGCATACGGGTTTATGGGATTTTTTGAAAACTTTTTTCGGACATGCTCTGTTGAGCGCATCCGCGCATTTTTTGGTGAACTCTAGATCCAAATCTTCTTTCTTAGTAACGGGGGGAGAAGTAACTGAATTCAGTGATGTTTTAATGAGTTTATTATACCATCTCCAATTTGTCTTATGGAGATTTCTTATTTTTAGAGGCAAGGATTGATTGGTTATTTTCCAGCCGAATTCTATATACCTATGGTCCGAGAACGAATGTTCTTTTAAGACCTTCCATGAATGAATTTCTTCCGAAAAGTTTTCTGATACTGGGGTGATATCCAGATCTTCCTCTCGATTTTTAATAATAAATGTCGGCTCATTGCTCTTGTTCATTATATTTAATTTAGTGCTTAGTAGGAAGTTAAAAAGTGACTCACATTTGTCGTTGTTGTTTGTGCTGCTCCATTGTGAGTGGTGTGCATTCGTATCTCCACCCAAAATAATGTGCGTGGCTGGATTAGTTCCCTTTAGGAGTTCCCGGAATGATTGCGTGGGTATATGCTCATCATATTGGAAGTAGAAGGATGCAACCCTTAGTTTCTTCGCCCCGGCTCTAGGCTGACCACAGAGACGTCTAACTAAACTGAGGGAGAATAAAGCAATTCAAGTTAACTTTCGCTAAAATACAAGTTCGAGTTTTATCTTTGTTAGATACACAGTATATTTTATAGTTTGGTGTATTCAGGCCAAGTATTTTATTGTTGTTCATCCAAGGTTCCTGAATCACCACCAAGTCGACATCGCCCGTTGCCAGGTGACGCTGGAGAGCAGCCGAAGCTGCTTTGCAGTGATGCAAGTTAATTTGGAGTACCCGGAACATCCTTGGTTACTCCAACAACCGTGGTGTCAGCCTCTTCGTCGCTGAGGCGCTCCTCTGACGGAACCTGCTCCTTTAGGAGATTTGTCATCGCCGTCGCTAGTTCGGATGCGGATGATAACTCATCCTCGCTTCCAGAAACCAACTCGTCGATGTCGCTAGGATTCTCAATCGTGGCACTACAGACTGCACGATTTACGAGAGATGCCGTGTCCGTTTTATAGATTCTTGGGTGAATCTTGCTAAACCCATAGTTAAGGGTACATTTGTCCTTGTATAGTTGATCAAGACATTCATTGTTGAGGATCAATAAAACCTCCATCTTGGATTTCTTGGGATCGGTTTTAGCATCCTCAGCTTTAGGTTCCAACTTCACCACCTTCCAGTTTTGAGTGGATATGGCTGGGTTGAAGACCTTCAGCATTTCCAGACTTTCCTCAGGTTCAGATGTGGTGACTGGAACCCGGACTCTGGCTCTTGGTCTTGACGGAATTTCGTCCAAATTTACCGCTTTTAGACGAGCGCCTGGGTAGACCTCACCAACTTTCCCAATCGCCGCTTTAAATAGCTCAGCGGATCTTTCATTTTCACAGGCCATCAGCTTGACATTGCCCTGAAACCATCCCGCATCCGTGAATGCTGGAGGTGGTCCAGGGTTATCCTTCAGGACCCGCAAGGCGACCTTAGCGAGCGAAGCCTCTATCCAGCTCCATTGGTGCTTGGGTATCCTACCATCCTCGCTGTTCTGGTCTATCATACCTACAATTGTGCTATTCTTAGCAACCTCTGCGAAGGATCTTGCCCCTACACCATGGGCTTTAGCCCTCTTGGCGGTCGGGTTCTGGGTAGGTTCCTCCACAGATCGATTTCTTTTTGCGGCTGCAATTTGCCGGGGAGGCTCTAGCGTGAAGTCCGGTAAGACCTTTTTTGCCCACTCAATATCCTCCTTAATTTTTTGTATGTCGCTCTTGGAGACCTGACCCTCCATAATAGGGTCAGTGGCCAGACGTCGAAAAATTCGGGATGCCCTTTTGCGGTCTGTGTAACCTGCTTTAAGAGGATCCCTTCTTTCATAATCGGCCGCCCTAGCACTGTCCATTGGGATTACCTTAGCCCCCACCCGACCCACTAGACGAACCCGCGTTTCCGCGTCGATTACCACCAGTGTTCGAGGAACTAAAGGGTCCAATGCCCGATGTACAGGCTTTCGATGTGCTTTGTAATTGAGGAGCTTGGCGGTACCACAGCTCTTTCGTCGGAACATGAAGTCCCTACCGGGTTTTTTGTTGGGGTTCCGGATCCCCTTTTGGGTGTTAAAGTTTATGTTGTTTTTGAGTTAATGTTTTCCATATTAAAACAAACGAGTGGCGGAGAGAGGAAGGTCGACCCAGGCAGAGATCCGCAGTACCTGGGTAATTCTGATTAGAACCGGAGGCCAGGTATCCGGAGCACACCGTTCAAGACCGAGCAATTATTTTAAACTGGGTCCCCGTCCAGGCTGATCCTCGGCACGGTACCTGTGACACCTTGATCCTACCCAGGGGAAGAGAAGGGATACTAGGGAAAAGGCGGAAGTCTTAGTTGTTCTCACAGAATTTGTAGGGTAACACAACCCTGTGAAGAACGTAAGCCCCGCACCCAGCGATCGGAGGGAACACTTACGTCAAGGTGCTGCCAATCAGTTCGATCGAGGTCAGTTAATTGTTCTCTATGTTCTGGTCTAATTGTTTCGTCAGTTACAGCATCAAAGTCAGAGTTTGGATTCAGTGCTGTCTGAATTAAGCTTTGTTCTTCACTACCCATTATTTGAGTTATCAAATTTTCTAATTCTGGAGTGGAGTTCACTGAAGGAACTGGGGCATTAGTATTACCTGCGTTTAGAATTGGTGGGCGGATTAAATTTGGGTTTGCCATTATATATGATTGTTTTAATATTTATTGTGTATTTTATTTATATAACTGGAGGATTACCCTATCCGATGGAAAATCGCAGTTATCAATAAATGTTTATTCAAATGTTATTTTGATCTTTTTGTATTTTTGTTATATAGCTGGAGGGTCTCCGTTGGTGAATCGCAGTTATGTCGAGATATATTATTTATATGAGTATTAATTCAGGTGCTTATACATTTTTTTTTTAATACCACTAGTATTAGGTTTTAAATGTTAACTGAATTAATGATTGGATATGATATAATTGAATTTTATAACTGGAAGATAAAATTTTCTTATAGAAATTAAATATTTGTTCAATTAATAATTGAATTTACTAGGTAGTTGAAAGATAAAATTTTAATTAGATCTATATAACTAACAAAAGGTAAAGATAATTAAATTAAGTATAATTGAATTTAATGGTATTTGAATGAATAATAAAATTTTATTTGAATTTCAATATCATTAGCAAGGGTTTTAGTAATTATTGAATTAAAAAAATAATAACCCTTTAATCAAATTTTTCTTTTGTTTCTACCCTTTTCTTCGAATTTTAGATTTCTAATTCACCTTTAGTTTTCTATATTCATTCAACTTTTCACAACTTTTTGTAGTTTTTTTTCCAATCTTCACCTATTTTAGTTTTCTCTAAATTTTAGTATTTTTCTTCTTTTACATTTACCTCTTTATTTCTTTAAATGTATAACTTTTCTTATTATTTTCAGTTTTTCACTCTTTTTATATTTTCCTTTATTTTGCCTTAAGTTAATTTTAGCATTTGATTTTAAATTATTTTCTTTTCCCTTGCGCATTAAATTTATTTAATTCTCGTCTTATTTCAAATTTATTTACTTTCCTTTGTGTTTTTAATTAATTTAATTTTCGTTTGGAATCAAATTAAAATTTTTGTGTGGTTTTAAACCCACTAAATTTCCATATTTGTTTTTGAATTAATAAAATTTTCATACTTGTTTTGAAATTAATTAATTTTTTTTTTTTTTTAAATAATTAAATATTCATATTTGTTTTGAAATAAGTTAAATTTTCGTATTTGTTTTTTAATTAATTAAATTTTCATATTTGTTTTGAAATTAATTAAATTTTCGTATTTGTTAGAGAATTCGTTATTTGTTAGGGAATTCGGTAGAAATATCGTTTGTTCGTATCTTTTCCGGTGGCTAAGGTACCTGCCTGTAATCCTTGATACAGAGTGCTCCTTCCACTGAATGAAGCTAACGCTTGATGTGCTGCTGGTTCTGGAACCCAGGTCCTGCACTACTTTAGTACTTTTTTTGCGAGATTCTGTTTGTCCAACGACGAGGCACTTTCCGTCAATTTATGTGAACAGTTTACTTTGTTGTTTCGCGACGAAGTACTTGACGTCAATTTACGCTAACACTTTTCAACACTTTTTTTAGAACACGATCGCGACCTGGGTCCCTGCTCTGGCGTCAGTTAAATTTTTATTTATTAAAAGTTTTAAAAAAATATATTTTTTTGGTCATTAGACCTTTATTTATTCAATCATAACTTAGAACTGAAAATTAATAATTTTTAAACCTTAAATATAACTTAGCTCTACTTGCATGTTCTGCCAGCGCAGCTGCGCTACAGGTAGAATTCGGTTGTTGCTCCAATTCTTGTGAATTCTTTCGTAATCGCACTACTGCGTGAAAATTCAGTATCAGCGTCTGGGCCGGATGCGCGTGCAGTTGGATTATGTGTATTTTTTTGTCAACGAGAATAGAGAAATATTTTCCTCGTTAGCTTATATGAATATATCTCTTCTGCTTTTGTTTTCACTTTAACATTCTCCAACGAAATCGATTATTTTACCACTTTGCCTCACTCCAAATAACCGGCTAGGCGTTGCGTCAGTACTGCGGTGAATTATATTATTCACGGAAAATTCATAATCCAATCTTGCGTTTAGTTTACCTCTCACCAACTTTGCTATCATTTGTCCCAAACTTTCGAAATCGTCTGATGTGAAGCCGCTGCACCAATCGGATATCAATAATTTTGGACGGCTGTACGTACGGAAATATGATCTTTACTGACTTATCACCAGTGTGGCCATTTTAACCTTTTTCAGGCTAGATTTAGCCTGTTTTTTAGCGGATTAGCCTGTAAATTCGCAATTTAGCTTCATGGCTTTTTTTAGCCTTTTTGCCTTTTGAAAATAGCTTTTTTCTGTCTTTTATGGCGAAGTGTCAAAAACGTAGTTTTACCCTGTAGTTCGGAGGATCAACTACTTGGTATGAGAATTCACATACCCTAAGTGGTAGGGCCTAGTATTCTGTACGTCCTTTTAACAAATCGATGTCATTGACAGGGGCGAGCGGAACCAACGTCCATTACCATGGGCTTTACAATTCTTCTATCCCATTCGGCCATACCAGTAAATGGCTTGTCCAAAGGGATATGCTGCCACCAGACAAACTACAGGGTATTTTACTACGCAATTAATTTTCGTAAAAAAAACGATACTATAGTAATAGCCGACAGCATATATAAAATTTTTTGAAATTGGTAGAATTAGAAAATTCTACTGCGAATTTATATTGTATTTAAATTGTATATATCATTTTAAAAACACTTCATGAATTTGAGTAAAGTAAAGATATTTTTGAAGGGCTAGGGACAGCAGGACCTTCAAAGTGCTGGGAAACTCTAATTCATGTTTTAGAAGTTTAGATCTGGTTGGTGAGTACTAGAACGGAGTAATTGATGTCAATGACCTTTGGAGTAAAAAAAAATTGGTCTTCTTAAGACACAAACATCGAGATATGCATCATACTTTAAGATCAAACTCTAAATGCTGAAGCTATGACGAAAAATTTTCCTACGTTCGGAAAAATAAATTAAAGTCTTTTTTTAGATAGTTCTACTGGAATAATTGAAATACTTACATAAGAAAAGGTTAATTATTTTTTGCGAGCTTCAATTTTCTGACATTAGTGGTACATAAGGATGGTCAGAACTGAGATTTGGTTGATAAGTAAAGGGTCCGCCAAATAACTTTTTTTTTTAAAAACACATTGGGTGGTCAGTTGGCTTCAACTCACAGCAGCAATATTCTCGGGTGTACGCACTGTTTTTGGCTTTTCACGCTTTGGTTTATCGATGAGGATGCCAGTTTCTTTCACTTTTTTCACAAGATAACGAACATACGGAGCTGACGGTGCTTCTCTTCTTCCAAAATCCATACGCAATTTTCGCACACATTCTGCAACATTACCATTATTTTCAAAGTAATGTTGCAATATTTCCCAGCGTTGTATTTATATCAGCGGAAGGATAAAACTAATTATCTGTCAAATCAGACATGTCAAATCATAGTGTTATCATTCACGAAATAAGCACTAGTGGAAAAAAACGTTAGATGGCGGACCCTTTACTAGAACGTGGTACTTGAGTTCAATGAAATTTGGAACAAAAAATATGCTTCTCAAGCCAAAAATATCGATATACCATACATTAAGATCGGACTCTAAATGTCGAAGATATGACGAAACGTTTTGTAAAAAAATCTTCGGAATTAACTTTCAAAAATGCTTCGAATTAGATGGTGTACGGTAAATTTTATTTTAGTACGGTCCTATAGTACCTACCAGTACCTATATTAAAAAACATTTATGTTAAAAATTTCATAAAAACCTTAAAATAGTATGTAAAATATCTGGTTGTTTTTTAGCTTGTTTTTTCAAGTCATTTAGCTTGTTTTGACTTTTTTTTGGCCGGTTTAGCCCTTTTTTTGTATTGGGTATTTGTGGTGCTCACAGGGAATAATTCAATATATTTTGTGAACGCATCCACTACCACCACAACATATTTCTTTTTAGAATTGACTATCGAAACCGGCTCATAATGATCCTCGTGAATAGTGTCGAATGGTAAGTCGCCTTTGGGTATGTGGTAACTGCACATCACATACACAAAACACACAACAAAATCACATTACTTTAAAAACTGAGTTATATAAAAAATTTTTTTTTGTTCATAACAATTTTTATAAATCAAAAAAGTTTATATAAAATTTTTATTGTCAAAAATATATTCAACAAAAATAATTTGTAACTTATTGTTTTAAAATTAAAGTGTTCTCGTTCTAAAACAAAATCTTTATAGAAAATAAAACTCACATAAATATTGAATATTAAATAGAGGACCAACCAAACAATGGCGAGCCTGCATACGATCCTGATAGTAAGAACAAAATCACATTTAATACCGGCAACATCCTCACCTTCAGCTTAATCGCCAACAGCGTCTGCGCACAGCTCATTGTCACTGATTTATTAAATAAAATAGGTAGAACAAGAACCAGCCAAACTTCTATCGAACCCACACAAAAATCTCCTGTTGCCAACGATTACGCTGCGACACGTAGCCCACAACAAAAAACTACGCAGCATCAGCAGAAACAGCCACAGCAAAACCAATATCATCAGCAGCAACAACAACAAGAACCACAACCAAGAAAAATTCTTGCTATGCAACAACAACTAGAATAATAAGGGTACTCACAATTCTGTGGTATCGTGGTATTGTGGTTTTTTAACCATAGCTGAAAACCACAATTATGAGCACCCTTTAAAATACAATTTAAAAATAGTTGGCAACGCCACCTAAAATGTAAACAAACAGATGTCAAAATAATCAGCTGTTTTTATTTTTTAGCAAAACTAAAAATGCCGAAGCAAAGTGAATTGGAAAAAATAATTAACGCTTTATGCGTGAAAAACGCTTACGACTTAATGATAGCCGACGCAGGTAAATGAGCATGCATTTATGATCCAAAATAGTTTTGCATTCAGTCTTTTGCAGGGACGGAAGATTGCGAAGAACTAACAGAAATGTTCGTCACTGACTTGCTTGTTCTGTTAAGTAATCGCAGGAGTGTGCATTTAGATGTTCCCAAATCCAGTGTGTGGACACAAAAGGTTTTGCAAAGTTTTGATGAAGACAGATACCGCCAAATGCTACGTGTGACTACAATGGAGTTCAAACATATTTTATCTTTAATCAAAGATGACGAAGTTTTTGAAAATAAAGGAGCTGCGCCTCAACTACCTGTTGCTCTTCAACTGCAAATTACTTTGTTCCGAGTTGGAACTAATGGGGGCGGTGCTTCGATTCGGAAAATCGCAACAATTTTTGGAGTTGGTGATGGTGGGAGCATTGATATTGCAACCACACGAGTTTTCAAAGCGATAATTCGATTGAAATCAAAGTTTTTATTTTGGCCCTCTCCTTCCGAAAGGTTTAATATGGTTACACTATCAATGAATGAGCTGCCAGGGTGCATCGGCTACATAGATGGTACGGAAATAAAATTGTCAGAAGCATCTAAATTACACCATGAACTCTTTTTTTCAAGGAAGAGGCAATATGCTATTAAAATGCAAGCAGTGTGCGACAACGATTGTAGAATTCGACACGTTACCGTTGGTTATCATGGCAGCGTCCACGATGCAAAAATATTCACAAAATGTCCATTAAACCAGGCACCCCAACAATTTTATACCGATTTTCAATGGATTGGAGGAGACTCAGCATATCCTCTAAGCCAACGTTTAATAACGCCATTTCGTCAAAATAGTAACGAGCTCACGATTGAATTGAGAAACAATTTTAATAAATACTTTTCGAATAGAGGATTGTTTTGGGCAACTAAAGGAAAAATTTGAAAGTCTCAAAGAGTTAAAATTACAAATTAAAAACGAGGATGATCACAAAAAGGGTTGCGAGTGGATTCTAGTGTGCTGCATTTTATTTAACATTTTGAAAGATTTTAGTGACCCTCATAAAGTTGACAGAAGCTGCACGGATAGTATAAGCTATCCGCAAGAATTCTTAGAAAGTACCAATATGAGAGTCACTCTAACATACTTTCTACAAAATAGACATAATTAAGAAAACAAAATAAAAATCGTATATTTTATTCTAAAACTTATTAATATTCATTTATATTTTTTTAATACAATGAAAAAAACATAAAAATAAAGACTTTTTTATTATATTTTTAATACTTTCTCTTTAACTCAAGCTCTTTCATTGCTAGTTTTTTTTTTAATTGTAATTCTCTTACTGCAATTCGTTCTTTCATTTCAAAATATTTGAGCATTTTTTCTCTCTCCAACTCAATTTCAAGCATTTTTAATTTCTCGTTACTTTCTATTTCTCTTTCTTTAAGTTTCAGTTTTTTATACGCTCTTCTTTTTCAAAATTAAAATGTTCCTGTTTTAAATTAATTTCAGTATTTTTGAAGCGGAGTTCTTACTCAATTTTTCGAGTTTCTAGATCTAATTGCTGTTTTTTAATTTCGAGTAGACTTGAGTGGACTTGCAACACATCTGCGACTCCAGTTCGTGAATATATGCCCTTCCGGCCTTGTGTTGGAATTTTTTCATTGAATGTTGTTGAACTAGAAGGCTCTAATATAGACTCTTCGCAAATATTTTTATCAGATGCTCTAATTTCAACTAAGGATTCATCGTGTGTGGTATTTAAAACATTTTCCGATTCTAGATACTCTACTGAGTTCTCAAAGAAATCATTTTCAGAGTCTATGATTATTTCAGCTATTGAGGGCTCTCTGTTGTTAAATATTTCATCCAGATCATCAAAAAAAGGACACATTTTTAAAATTACATCTGCAAAAAAGTAAAATAATTCAACTCTTCAAGGGTGTCACAAACGTTTGGGACGAACTAAGAATACGCTGACTTGTAAACCAATAAGTTAATACCTTTAATACTTTCACCTTCCCTTAAGGTTCCTTCGCCAGTTTTGTTTTCCCATGCTTTGGCCTTGTTGTAGGAGGTTCTCCAGTTCTTCACCTTGTATCGTACAAGCTTCCATTCTCTTTGTAGTTGCATTTCCTTAATAAATTTTTTATAAAAAAGCTGCGCTGTTGGCTTCTGTAAATTAAAATTTAAAATTTAAAATTTAAAAAGTGCATGAGACTTTTTTGCTCCTCCTCAGTCCATTTGTGGTTGGGAACCTCTCGCTTTCGCTTTTTGTTATTCTGCAAATAAATGAACAATCCAATTTGATATATTTTATTAAAATATCGCTGAAAACTTACATTTTGAGCTTCTTCCATTTTTGCAATTAAAAAATAACTGGCAACTGATCAGCTGTTGATGGGACTTTAAAAACCACATTCGTTAAACATACCATTGGGCTATTTAAAATTACCACACTTTTGGTTTTAAGAGCTTTCATGTAAGACAACAACAAATATAAAAACCGCTTGGTAAAGTGTGGTATTAATACCACGGGGTTTTTTAACCACACTGAAAACCACGCAATTGTGAATACCCTTAATAACAACAACAACAGCAGCTAAAACAACAACATTTCCGAAGCAACAATAACAAGAACAACAGTACCAAATACCCGCTGCTTCGCCTGCGATAAAAATATTAAATACCATGTAAAAATTTGAAATCTTAATATGAAAGTATTTTGTTGTATCTTCAAATGCAGAATATAAAAAGAATTGTGTTTGTTTAATAATGAAAATATGTTATAAATATTAAAAAATTACTTTATTTAATTTGAATTACCTTCTTTAAACAATTATTGTTCTGGTGACATAAAGTTGTTTGGCTTTTATGTATTTTGATTTTTTAATAAGTCCTGCATAATAGGATTGTACAAAATTTGAGTAAAACAATTTTTAAATTTGTAATTCAAAAATGTAATTTTTTAACTCAGATTCTGAACATGAGTATATTCTTCTTAAGTTTTAAAAAATTTCTATTACTATGACATCAAACTATATTCGGAGAGTAAAGGTTTTCTCAGTTTTTCTGAAAAGTCCTTTATTAATAAAAATAATGGTAAACGAAAGATTTTTCGAAAATATTTTGTACGTATATCTCGTATATTGAAAAAAAATTCCCGTTATTATGTCATCAAAACTATTTCGATATCTTGAAAACTACAGATTTATATTAAAAAAACATATTTTTAGCCTTAGGCCTTTTCCACACTTGGTCAACGCAACTCCAACTCAAGTTGCTAGCCTGTGTATTTATACCGGAACCTTCAGATTAAGCAACTTGCACACAACCAGTTCTCGACACGTTCTCAACCTGTTCAACGCAACGCGGCTTTCCGCAATTTTCATCGGCGACGTGTTGCATCAGTTTGTTTGCTTTGTGAATTCAAGTATTTGAAGTGCAGTAGGCTTTATATTAATCAAGGTGAATAAGCTAATTAATTAGTTCCTTATAGAATCTAAAAGAAGAAGAAATAGTTTGCACGATGAATGACCAAGTGTTAAATATTAAATTAGTGCAAGAAGTCGAAAAACATGAGTTGTTATATAATAACAATTATTATATGTTGCATGACTTTTGAAGGAAGTCTGAAAGCATTCGGTTTATAGTTGCATTGCTTTTCAACTTTTTCGCTGTTGCGTTGAAGTTGTGTTGGAATTGCGTTGACTAAGTGTGGAAAAGGCCTTAGAATGAGAAAAAACCGATTGAAATTTCAATTTATGAATTTGCAAACAAACCTCTCCGCCATTTTCAAATCGATGTTCATCAAATTTCCTTTGTCTGAAAGGTTAATTAAGTTTAGAGAAATGAGAAAAGATTTAACGTTACTTCACCAATTACACGTTTTATATTGTTTTCACAAAACCTCTAAAATATTAAAATTGTGTTAAAAAATAAGCCAAAAGTTATTTTTGTTGTAATTTTTTTTTTTATTCAATTTCCATTTTACACACTCTTTCATAGTGCCTATCATTAATCTGCAAAAACTGCTTAATTTTGACTCAAAATTCATTAAACATTTTCTATCATTAAAAATCATGGGCTAACACCCCATATTATTTTTTGGATAAAATTTTATTTTTTCAAAATTTTATATTTTTTAGAATGTTCTCAGCTTAAAAAATAATATCTGTTCAAAAAATTTCACATGTGTACTATATACATACATAAATCTATGTTTTCAGTCATTTAATTATCTATTTAGCAGTTTTATTAATTTTAAGTACTCTCCGGCAGACGCAGAATGAATTTTTATGCATACATACATTTTAATACATTTTATACATACTTTCACCATATTTAGTATAGTTGCCGAAAGTAACCATATGAACTGAATTACCAAATTTTAGTCTAATAAAACCAAAACGTACGAAATATAGCATTTAAGGTGATTTGTGGGCGGTAATGGTGGTGAGGGAACATTTTTTTCCCTAAAAACATCTCGTACTCGAAACAAATCGACTGCCAAAGTTTCAGATCAATTTAGCTTAAACATAGCGCGTTTCGCTTCACTCCACGCTTAACTAGAGTGGAACACTCTCATTTTTAGTACATTTGCCGAGAGTAATCATATAAACCAAATTACAAAATTTTTGTTTAATATGGCCCAAACGTCTTCACTCCACGCTTATCCCCCGAAAAGTAGGCGTAATTAAAGTGGGACATGCCTATTTTTAGTAAAGTTGCCAAAAGGAACGGTGCGAACTATATTTCCAAATTTTAGTTTATCCTACGTTAACATTGGGCCAAATGACTCATTTCAGTCCATTCAGCCAAATGAGAAACGAAGTCATCTAATTTCCCATACAAAATTTTCAATTCAACTCATTTAAAATAAATTAATGAGATTAGATACGTTCTTAAAACTTATTACTAACTATTTCGAACGCATTCAATGAAGAATGGAGAAAAAACACCGAACACACTAAAACCAAAGGAAAACGTCAAACAACAAATCATTTCATACACGTCAATATCAACCAGTAAAAAAACAAAGAAGCAGTTGTCAAATGAAATGAAACACTTTCGCAAAAAACCAATGTTAGCATTTTTCAATAACTGATTCTAAATGAACGATTCGGCCTAATTTAAACTTGAGCGGTTAAAAGGGGCGTGAAAACGAGTTTTGAATACAGCTGCCGAAAGTAACCATACAAATAAAATTACCAAATTTTAGTCTTGTACGACAAAAACCGTCTGAAATATGGCAGACGTGAAAAGTAGGAGAAGCAAAATATCAAAAGCCTATCACGATTTGTTTAAAATAACAAATTGTTTGGTACCTATATCGTCTAAATCGGTTCAGTGATTCTCGCGTGATTGTCGAACATCCCTGCAGTGTCACAACGTTTTTAATAGTATAGATAGATAGTTTATTTATTTATTTATTTCAGTCTACGGGATTTTTACAATCTTACAGACTATAAGGAAATTTGATCTTAAAACTAATTAAAAATAGTGAACAGTATTAGTCTAAATTGGTGCTCAGACACATTAAATTCTAACATATTAGAAAGACTGTTGCACAAGTGCATTGTAGTGCGCACCGAGTTAAGCTTCAAACTTATACTTATACCGAATTAAGCAACCAAACGTACACAAACTTATTGATTTCACTGTAACTTTGTTTATTGTTATTCACCACGCACAATGACCCGTGGTTATATATTAAGTTTACATTACGCACTTTCGCACTAAGCTATTGTTCTATTTCTTTCACTCGCGCACTTTTAATGTTTATTATTTTTGTTATATATTTATTTTGCATTACGCACTTACGCATTAAGTTTATATTTTTTTTCACTCACGCACTTTTTATGTTAAAAATTATGCACTTTTTCGATTTTAAGAAAATACCGTTGTTTGGCTTTATAAGCACCGAAATTGAAAAATAAAGATTATTAATTCTACGAGCTTTAAATCAGCTTGTATTTTTATTAAAAGCCTAAGTGCATTTTTATGCCGGCTAACATACAAAAATAAAAATATTAAATATAAAGAGCAAGTGGCGTTATTAAGCGCCGGCGAAAAACTTGAGGCAGGTCCTTTGCATTAAAAACAAAAATTTTAAACAAAAACTTTACATGGCGATCCTGCCAACTCACGGCAATAATATACCGACGGAAGAACGACCAGTGCCGGAGTACGTGCCTGAAGGCGCCAACACCAACGCACCCAAGTACGTTCCATCCAGCTGCGCTCAACAGCAGCCTAAGCGGCTTACGATTAAGGAGTACCAACGGCGTCAGGAGCAAAACAAAAACGAACGGCTGACCCGAATACCAGCAACGCAAAAACCCAAACATAAGAGGAGCGGCAAGCTGGTAAAACTACGCAAGGCCATTGCCACTAGAAGGCGCATAGTTAATAGTGATCCTCCACCACCTTGGCACATCGCATCCGAAATCTGGGAACAAATCGATGCACTGGAAGCCCAAATGGAGAGCCGTCGCAAACAGTAAAACCAATTTTTATATTATTTTCTTCGTTTTTATTAATTGAAAACTATTTATATGAATACTTTAATAATTTTTTTTTGAAAAATAATAAAAATTAAAATGCCGACGGCAAAACACTAAGGAACTAATAACACTTTCTGAAATTTTTTCGATTTATTGTTCTGAATATTAATAATGTTAATTAACAAATACTCAATGAATTAAATCCATATTTTTATCTATATTATTGAATTTTGTATACAAAACAGCAAACACGAAACTTTTTTTTAATAACAACTTGTTGCACTTCTTTTCACGCATACACAAGCACTTGGCAAAATTTTAGTAAACAAAATGTTTGCCAACAACAACATTTCTTTCTTTTTACATATATTTTTTTTTTGTTGCTTTGTTTCCTTAAAACCCTACACTTAACTTAAATTAAATGCATATATTTCGCCGAATATATGCTCAACGAAAACTACGCGCACGGATTATAATATGTTTGCTTTGTTTTATTAAAATTACCTTTTTTTTTAAATATTAAGTCGCGACCGACACTTGTATAAAAATAAACTTTTTTTTTCACTACGCGAAAAGCGAAAACTACACACGACCGCCATTATATACTTCATTCATTAAACTGAAACGTCAGTTTTACTTTTTCTTTATACTCTTATTCGCAATTAATCATTGCAGACACATGTTTAAATGTTGGCATGCATGGTTTATTGGCATTATGAATCACAGGGTGATTCAAGTGAAATAAAAAATTAAAAATTTTAATGTTTTGATGTCATGACATAAATTTATGGACATAATTAAAGAAAACATAATATTTCTTGAAAAATTAAAGAAAATTTAAGAAAAAGAAAAATCGAATTTATAATGAAGAATATAAAAAAGCTAAATTGCAAAATATTGAAAAATTGAAAAACGAAATAGTCGAATATGAAACTTTATAAGATTGCAAACATTTAATATTAGAATTTAATAAAATTTATTATGAATTACATGAAATCATAAAAAATTTAATAATACGAAAAGAAGATAAAATAAATTTGGATTTATGATCGGTTTGGGAGGAAGAAAGTAATTTGCCAAAAATGTCAAGTTTTGACATAAATGCAGTAGGTAAAAACCTACCAGTTTTTAAGGGAGTTTACGAAGAATTAGATGATTTTATAGTGAAAGCAGAATTGCTTCATGATTTAATAAAAGATGAAGATAAGGCCATTTTTATTAAGTATGTATACAATTTTAAATTAACAACCCAAGTGAGAAGTATACTTGGACGTTTGAACAAACCTTCGACATTGATTGAATTAAAATCTTTATTGGTGAAATCTTATCCCAATCCAAAACCAGTACAGCAAATGCTAAATGAATTTAAGCAATTAAGCAATTTAGAGCTACAAAGCTTAGAGATTTTGCCCAGTCAGGAGGCAAAAGATGCAATATATAAGGTCAACGAAAGTATGGCACTTAATATTTTTTCAAAAGGTGTCAGGACAGAATATCAAACTATTTTACAGGCAAATCCACCAAAATCTTTTAATGAAGCAACTGAAAGATGCTTGAATATTGAGCAAAATCTTTCAACAGATAAAAGCAATATTTTACATATACAGAACAGAAATAATTCAAGAAATTATAATGATCAAAATAATAGATTTAATCAAAACTTCAGAAATTACAATAATCAACATTTTTCCAACAGAGATAATAACAACTGTAGAAATAATACATTTCAAAATAGAAATACAAATTTTAGAAACAGCAACAATGCGCAGGGAAACGGATATGGCCGGGTAGCAAGAATTGTTACCCACAGAGACCAAAACTGATCCTACAACTAACTAAAAATTTAACAAATTTTATTATATTAAAGTGCAAAAATACTAATGAGAATCTGAAATTCCTAATAGACACGGGAGCAGATATTTCTATCTGCAAGAAAAGAACCGTAAATAAAATAGAAACAAGAAATATTTCAACAATAACTGGTATAACTATTGAAAGTATAGAGTGCATAGGCACATCATATTTTAAATTTTCAATTGAAACGGAGGAAATTACACACAATTTCCACATAGTAGAAAATGAATTTCCAATATTAACGGATGGCATAATAGGGCGTAACATGTTGAGATAGTATATGTCTAAAATAGATTTTGAAACGTACACAGTAACATTTTTAATAAATGAAAAAGAACTAACATTAACAATAATTTTAAATTATAAAAATTTTACAGTACCTGCTCGATCAGAAGCAGTGGTCCCCATAAATATTAGGGTTAATGAAGATAGTTTAATCCTTAACAAAGAAATAAATAATGGAGTCTTCATTGCAAATAGCATAATAACTGCGAATGGCGTAGCACACGTGAAAGTTTTAAACACGACAGAAAAATAAATAAATTTAGAGGATATAAACATAGAAACAAAGCCATTAAAAAACTACAACCTATTTACAAGCAAAGAAACTAACAAATTTAATGCACATAAATTACAAGAACTTTTAAAAACACAAGACATTGGATGCATGGAGGCAGAAAAATCAATAATTGACATTTTAAAACAATTCCAAGATGTATTCCACCTTCCCGGAGAACCATTGACAGTGAATAATTTTTACACGCAAGAGATTCATACTACTGATTCTACAGCGGTATACATAAAGAACTACAGAGTCCCACAGACATAAATGACAGAGATCAACGAACAAGTAGACAAGCTTTTAAAAGACAACATTATTGAACACTCGGTTAGCCCTTACAATTCGCCACTTTTAGTTGTTCCAAAAAAATCGAATAATGATGAGAAGAAATGGAGATTAGTGGTCGATTTCAGGAAGCTAAACAAAAAAATAGTAAACGACAAGTTTCCCCTTACAAAAATAGAAGACGTACTAGACAAATTAGAAAGAGCTAAATACTTTTCGACGTTGGTTATGACTAGCTCCTTCCACCAAATACGATTACACGAAGACTCACGACCACTAACTGCCTTTTCAACAAATAACGGACATTACCAATTTAAACGCCTACCTACTAAAAATATCGTCCAACAGCTTTCAGCGCATGCTAACAATAGCATTGAGTGGTTTAGATGCTGAAGCATTTCTATACGTAGACGATATTATTGTGTTTGGATGCAGTTTAGGGCATCACAATGAAAATTTAGATAAAGTTTTTGAAAGGATGAGGAAATTTAATTCAAAACTAAATGCACACAAGTGCTCATTTTTGAAACCAGAGGTTGTATATCTAGGACACCTCATAACTGCTAAGGGCATTAAAACTGACCCAGCAAAAAATAAAATCATTGAAAATTACCCTGTGCCAAAAGACACAGATGAAGTAAGAAGATTTGTTGCTTTCTGCAATTATAATAGGAGGTTCATAACCAAATTTGCAGAAATAGCTAAAGTTTTGAACTCACTACTAAAAAAAGATGTTAAATTTAATTGGACTGAAGATTGTCAAAATACTTTCGACACGTTAAAAACAAAATTACTCAACCCACCGATACTACAATACCCAAATTTTGAAAAACAATTTGTACTGACAACAGACGCCTCAAATTATGCGTTAGGTGCTGTTTTATCACAAGGTGATATTGGTTTAGATCTACCAATATCATACGCGAGCAAGTCTCTCAACAAACACGATTTAAACAAATCAATAATAGAAAAAGAGTTATTGGCCATACATTCGGCGATCAATTTTTTCAGGCCATACCTCTACGGTCGTAAATTTTTGGTAGTAACAGATCACAGACCTTTGGTGTGTCTGTTTTCCCATAGAAATCCGTCATCAAAGATGACACGTATTAGATTAGACTTATGCGATTACAATTTTGAAATTATGTACAAAAAAGGCAGCATGAATACTAATGCTGACGCATTATCTCGTACAGTACTAAACAGCGATTCATTGCAGGCTATGATTCAGACAGGAGCGGATGATAGCAAAATAGGCTATAATAAGAAGTATGGTTACAAATAAACATACACAAAATAAAAATTCAGACAAAACAAGTGACATTACTAACAAGAAGTCTGATCAACTTTTTGCTTGGGAGTGCACATCCAAATCGGATATTAACAAAATTATACAATTAAGGTTCGTTACTGATAAAAATTACAAGGGTACCCAAATAAATATAAATAATAGAGAAGTTATTGTAAGATGCATCGATAATCCATCGATCGCACAGCTGACTTTGGAGAAACTGTCGTCAAAAATGCACAGGTTAAATATAAACGAGCTCGTGTTAAGTAAAAATGATAAAATATTTGAAACCATAAGAATGGATAAGTTTAAAGAGATATTTAATAATTTACATAGAAAAAACTAATGAACATTTATAAATTTTGACATACAATGAACCAACAAGAATAATTTATAAAGGTATACAGAATAAATTAATTGAAGAATATCATAATTCGGCTCATGGAGGACACATGGGCATTACAAAAACTAATTTAAAAATGAAACAAAAATACATTTGGAAAAACATGAACAAAATGACAAAGAAACATATATTAAATTGTGAACAATGTAAAATCAACAAACAAACCAGACATTCAAAAGAGGAATTAACTTTGACAGACACACCAGGAACTGGTTTTGAAACAATATCAATAGATACTGTAGGGCCTTTGCGATTATCAAATAATTTACGTTATATATTAACTATGCAATGTGAGTTAACGAAATATGTCATTGCTTGTCCTATGGAGACCAAAGACGCAAAAACCGTTGCCAAATCCTTAATAGAAAATGTTATTTTAATCTATGGTCATTTTAAAGTTCTTAAGTCAGATAGGGGTACAGAATTTACCAATGAATTGATGTCGGAGATCTGCAAACAGCTTAACATTAAACAAATATTTAGCACGCCTTATCACCATGAGACCCTCGGTTCAATAGAAAGAAACCACAGAGTATTGAACGAATTTTTATTAAATTTTTGCAAAGATGATGAATGGGACCACTGGATCCCATACTTCACATTTGCCTACAATACAACACCTCATGTTGACACTAATTACACTCTTTTTGAACTTATATTTGGCAAGTTAGCAAACCTACCAAATGACAAACTAGATAATGCAAAATGTTACAACACAGAAAATTATGAGCAGGAATTGAGAGTAAGATTAAAATACTCATTAGAAAAAACAAAAGAATTAATAAATATAGCAAAGATTAAACGAATCAAAAATGATGCAATTTCTGCACCATTAAATATAAAAATTGGTGAAAAAGTAATGATGAAGAAAATGAATAGAAAGAAAAACCAACCACCATATCATGGTCCATATATTATAGTTGCTAAAAATGGAGTTAATTCTAAAGTTAATGTAGATGGTAATATCAAAGAATACCATAATAATTTACTAAAAAGATGGATTTAATTAAAAATTTTCAAATAAAGTAAAAATTTATTAATTAAAACAATTGCATTGTATAAATTTCATAAACAAATTGAATTTGTATAATTTTTAATAACATAAATCATATATCTATTTTGTAACAATTTTTGGAATAAAATATAAAATACAATTTATTATAGTTAAGAAAACTAATTGAAATGTATAAAACAAATATATTTAAAGTGCAATTTTCAAATTGAATAATTTGTTAGATTTAAATAAGAACTTTGAATTGTATAAATTTTCAAAATTATTTTATTTCTTTTCTAAAATAATTTTTATCTTAAGGATGGGGGTGTAGTGCGCACCGAATTAAGCAACTAACAATTAAACAATTACTTTACATACGCACTGTATGCAAACTTATTGCTTACACTGTAACTCGAGTCTTTGCAAAACTATGTAAGTAAGTTTATTGAACGCGACTATATACATTATTATTCACCACGCACAATGACCCGTGGTTATATACTCATATGCATAAGTTAATATTTAGCTTTCTTTCACTCACGCACTTTCAATGTTTATTATTTTTGTTATATATTTATTTTGCATTACGCACTTACACATTAAGTTAATATTTATTTGTCACTCACGCACTTTTTATGTATAGAATTATGCACTTTTTAGATTTAAGAAAATGCCGTTGTTTGGCTTTATAAGCACCAACTTTGAAAAATAAAAATTATTAATTCTACAAGTTTTATATAAGCTTTATCTATTTATTTCAAGCCTAAGTGCATTTTTATGCCGGCTGAGAATTAAAAAAGAAAATATTAAATATTAAGAGCCAGTGGCGTTATTAAGCGCCGGCAAAGAATTTGAGGCAGGTCCTTTTTTTTTAAACACAAAAAGTTTAACAAAAACATTACAGTTCCTCCACAGATCGATTTCGTTTAGTTGCTGCAATTTGCCGGGGAGGCTCTTGCGTGAAGTCCGGTAAGACTTTTTTTGCCCAATCGATATCCTCCTTAATTTTTTCGATGTCGCTCTTCGAGACCTGACCTTCCTTAATAATGTCAGTGGCCAGACGTCGAAGAATTCGGGATGCCTTTTTGCCGTCTGTGTAACCTGCTTTAAGAGGATCCCTTCTTTCATAATCGGCCGCCCTAGCACTGACCATTGGGATAACCTTAGCCCCCACCCGATCCACTAGACGAACCCGCGTTTCCGCGTCGATTACCACCAGTGTTCGAGGAACTAGAGGGTCCAATGCCCGATGCACAGACTTTTGATGTGCTTGCTGTTGTTGAGAGGGGGCGATGATAAGATGATATCACTATCATCGACTGATTCTTATTTGTAATTGAGGAGCTTGGAGATACCACAGCTCTTTCGTCGGAACATGTAGTCCCTACCGGGTTTTTTGTTGGGGTTCCGGATCCCCATTTGAGTGTTGAAGTTTATGTTGTTTTTGAGTTAGTGTTTTCCATATTAAATCAAACGAGTGGCGGAGAGAGGAAGGTCGACCCAGATTCGCAGGTACAGAGATTCGCTGTACCTGGGTGATTCTGATTAGAACCGGAGGCCAGGTATCCGGAGCACACCGTTCAAGACCGAGCAATTATTTTAAACTGGGTCCCCGTCCAGGCTGATCCTTGGCACGGTACCTGTGACACCTTGATCCTACCCATAGGGAAGAGAAGGGATACTAGGGAAAAGGCGGCAGTCTTAGTTGTTCTCACAGAATTTGTAGGGTAACACAACTCTGTGAAGAACGTAAGCGCACCCAGCGATCGAAGGGACCACTTACGTCAAGGTGCTGCCAATCAGTTCGATCGAGGTCAGTTAATTGTTCTCTATGTTCTGGTCTAATTGTTTCGTCAGTTACAGCATCAAAGTCAGAGTTTGGATTCAGTGCTGTCTGAATTAAGCTTTGTTTTTCACTGGCTAACAGTCTACCCATTATTTGAGTTATCAAATTTCCTAGTTCTGGAGTGGAGTTTACTGAAGGAACTGGGGCATTAGTATTACCTGCGTTTAGAATTGGTGGGCGGATTAAATTTGGGTTTGCCATTATATATGATTGTTTTAATATTTATTGTGTATTTTATTTATATAACTGGAGGATTACCTTATCCGATGGAAAATCGCAGTTATCAATAAATGTTTATTCAAATGTTATTTTGATCTTTTTGTATTTTTGTTATATAGCTGGAGGGTCTCCGTTGGTGAATCGCAGTTATGTCGAGATATATTGTTTATATGAGTATTAATTCAGGTGTTTATACATTTTTTTATTTTAATACCACTAGTATTAGGTTTTAAATGTTAACTGAATTAATGATTGGATATGATATAATTGAATTTTATAACTGGAAGATAAAATTTTCTTATAGAAATTAAATATTTGTTCAATTAATAATTGAATTTACTAGGTAGTTAAGAGATAAAATTTTAATTTGATTTATATAACTAACAAAAGGTATAGATAATTAAATTTAGTATAATTGAATTTGATTGAATGATATTTGAATGAATAATAAAATTTTATTTGAATTTCAATATCATTAGCAAGGGTTTTAGTAATTATTGAATAAAAAAAAAATAATAACTATTTAATCAAATTTTTCTTTTGTTTCTACCCTTTTCTTCGAATCTTAGATTTCTAATTCACCTTTAGTTTTCTATATTCATTCGACTTTTCACAATTTTTGTAGTTTTTTTTCCAATCTGCACCTATTTTAGTTTTCTCTAAATTTTAGTATTTTTCTTCTTTTACATTTACCTCTTAATTTCTTTAAATGTATAACTTTTCTTATTATTTTCAGTTTTTCACTTTTTTTATATTTTTGCCTTTATTTTGCTTTAAGTTTAATTTAGCATTTGATTTTAAATTATTTTCTTTTCCCTTGCGCATTAAATTTATTTAATTCTCGTCTTATTTCAAATTTATTTACTTTCCTTTGTGTTTTTAATTAATTTAATTTTCGTTTGGAATCAAATTAAAATTTTTGTGTGGTTTTAAACCCACAAAATTTCCATATTTGTTTTTAAATTAATTAAATTTTCATATTTGTTTTGAAATTAATTAAATTTTTGTATTTGTTTTTAAAATAATTAAATTTTCATATTTGTTTTGAAGTTAGTTAAATTTTCGTATTTGTTTTTTAATTAATTAAATTTTTATATTTGTTTTGAAATTAATGAAATTTTCGTATTTGTTTTTAAATTAATTAAATTTTCATATTTGTTTTGAAATGAATTAAATTTTCGTATATGTTTCTAACGAATTTAATTTTGTTTCACAATTTTTCCTTTTATCTTAAAAACAATATCTTAAAATTACTTACAATACTCCTATCCACATGGTCTCTTCCGTATGATTACAGCGGTAGAAATACCGTTTGTTCGTATCTTTTCCGGTGGCTAAGGTACCTGCCTGTAATCCTTGATACAGAGTGCTTATTATTATTATTATCATTATTATCATTATTATCATTATTATCATTATTATCATTATTATCATTATTATCATTATTATCATTATTATCATTATTATCATTATTATCATTATTATCATTATTATCATTATTATCATTATTATCATTATTATCATTATTATCATTATTATCATTATTATCATTATTATCATTATTATCATTATTATCATTATTATCATTATTATCATTATTATCATTATTATCATTATTATCATTATTATCATTATTATCATTATTATCATTATTATCATTGTTGTTAAGCCAGATCAGTATTATTTAATTTTGTCTTTTTTATTACCAAAGTAAAAAGTATCAAAAAACTACTTTGAATTCCAATCACAATAATGTGTTACGATCTTAATATAAAACACACACACACATACATACATAATGTTATTAGTTTAAGAAAGAATAAAATAAAGACTACACAGTCGATTTTGAGTTGTCAACGAGTTCGTTTCAATTTTTTTCATGATTACAATTGTGTTAATTAATAGACGAGTGCGATTATTAGTAAAATAATTTCGGTAAAAGAATCAAAGTCTTCATTGGCGCCCGAGCAGGGACTTTCAATTTTAAAAACTTAATTAAAAACCAAAAAGGCCCACCAGCCTATAAAAACGAAAAGTGATTCTTGTGCTAATAAAACAATAGCCTAAGTGCTGCCGCGTTTAAGAATATCGCGTCAAACAAAGATACAATAGCATAAGTGCTGCCGCGTATATGAGCATCGCGTCGATTGATAAGAAAAGTGATTCTTGTGCTAATAAAACAATAGCCTAAGTGCTGCCGCGTTTAAAAATATCGCGTCAAACAAAAATACAATAGCCTAAGTGCTGCCGCGTATATAAACATCGCGTCAATTAAATTAAAAAAAAAAAAACCAAGCATCAAGTGCCGGCAGTGATTTGGCCGTGAGTTGTAGCTGTTGTTGTGGTGGTTGCTAGCCAAAATCGGGTAGCTGCGTCGCAGGAGTTGGAGCCATCTATCGTGCGCTAATTGCTGTTGCTGCATTTAAAACAGTGCCAACCAGAACAATGGCTGACCATTGCACCAACTATAGATGTTTAGTCTGCCACCAGGAAATACCGTAATTGTGAATCAATTTCGAGCTTCATGGAATGTATATGGACTTCATGAAAGAGTACCTGAAACTAGGACAGGTGAAAAAATTCGACTAAACTGCCACAGGATTTGTGTAAATAGCCGGAAAATCGCCGAGGCATTGTTTAAATAAACTTAAGCTCAATTCTAACAAGGGCAAAGTTTAGTCGAATTTAAAGTATCGTTATATTTTAGTTATTTACATTGTTAATGTTTTTGAAGAAACCATATGAATGAAAGAAACCATAGCTTGAAAGTCAGCAAGTCTAAAGTCAAGGTCAATACTTTCATTGGAAAAGTGACCTATAGTTGAAATTTCATTTTGTCGTACATAATAGACTGTACGTCGAAACAACAAATAATATAGTACATAACAAGTACCGCAACATCGTTCGATATTTTACTTCAGTTATGTACTTGTACATGCACAAATAGATGCAACAAGTACATATTGTGTTGGGTTATAAACCAACGAGCTGTCAACGCATTTATTTTCATCGAGGAATGTATAATCACCAAGTCATTGCTACTGTCAATTATTGACAAGAACAAGCCACAAACTTCGCAGACGATTACGTCCGCAGTTGCTCAAGACATTTCATTTCGTGGTCACAGTCAACAACAATCACGCCTTCCTAGCCTAAAATTACCAAAATTCAGTGGCAAGTATACTGAATACAAGAATTTTATCAGCGTATTCGAAAGTTTAGTAGATAACGATAGCAGCTTAACAAACATACAAAAATTTAATCATTTAACGTCGTGTCTATCGGGTGAAGCATTAGGAACAGTTAAAGCGTTCCAAGTAAGCGAGGGTAATTATAACAAAGCATTAGCATCTTTGAAAAAAGTTCACGACAATGATTATACCATTTTTTCAAATTGCATTTCGCAACTTTTCGATTTGCCTTCGATTGGTAAATCTGCTTCCGAATTACGAACATTGATAGACACAGTGTCAGCGCTATATGACTCCCTATTATCAATAGGAGGCGACAACAAAATTTTTAACGCTATATTAATTCATCTAGTTATGATGAAAGTTGATTCAGTAACTAAATCAAAATGGGAAGAGCAGCTTAGTTACGATAAAATACCTTTGTGGAGTGACTGTGAGGCAATGCTTAACAAGCGTTTTCAACATATCTCAGCCGACGAAACGTCTAAACCAAAACGCAATAACAGCAGTAAAATGCAGCAAAAATCGGATTCGCCGAAAAAATCGTCGTTTGTATGCTCAAAACCAATAATGAAAGATAATAAATGTAGCTTTTGCAATTCTTCTGACCATTGTACTAGCACTTGTGAAAAGTTTTCGGAACAATCTGTTCAGCGGCGATTCGAATTTATAAAAAGTAATTCGAGGTGTATAAATTGTTTAAGAAAAGGTCATACTGTTTCGAATTGCAAATCGGCAAAGTGTAGAGTGTGTAGTCGCTCACATCATACACTATTGCACAGATTCAACCCTACTGTTCCTCCTGCGCCAAGTTCAACTAGTGTACCGCATAATCAGCCATCTATCACTAGCGCTGCTATAAACCACACTTCTATTCAGGATGGTCAGGTCATCTTAGCGACGGCTGTGGTGCAGATCAGAGATAATTGCGGTGAACTCCATTTAGCAAGGGCGTTATTAGACTCTGGTTCACAAATTAATTGTGTAACTGAAGAACTTGCGCAGAGACTAAAATTACAAAGGGAAGCTAGAAGCCTCCAATTAAGTGGGATTGGTAAGGCACAGTCAACCACCAAGAGCAAAGTACATGCCACGGTGAGGTCAAGGGTTAATTCTTATGAATTCTCCGCAGATTTTTGGGTACTAAAATCCATTTCTGCTTATCAACCTGACCAGACGATTTCCACGAAAGATTGGAATTTGCCGTCTAACATTCAACTTGCTGATCCATTGTTTTACAAAACTCAAAAAATAGATATTTTGCTAGGTGCAGAAACGTTCTTCGAGCTTCTATCTGTGGGGCAGATAAAACAAAATTCAAATCTTCCAACGTTGCAGAAAACTCTTCTCGGATGGATAATCTCTGGTAAATACCAGTCTTCAAAAAATATAACGTCGCAACTATGTAGCACAGTGACAATAAATGAAGATAGTTGTCCACTTGATTCTATAGTTAGAAAATTCTGGGCATTAGAAGAGATACCCAAGGAGTCGCAAGCACTCAAATATTCTGCTGAACAACAATTGTGTGAGAACCATTTTGTTAAAAATATTTGTCGTTTACCTACTGGGCGGTTTCAGGTATCACTTCCTTTTAAATCAAGCCCAAATTCTCTCGGCTCATCTTTCGAAACTGCAAAAAGACGATTTTTAGCACTATAACGCAAATTGTGAAACAATTTCGAGCTTCATGGAATGTATATGGACTTCATGAAAGAGTACCTGAAACTAGGACACATGTCATTAGCCAGTAGCGAAATTCTAAAAACTCTACACTATATTATTCCGCACCAATGCGTTCTGCGTCCAGAAAGCACAACTACCAAACTTCGTGTAGTTTTCGATTCGTCAAGTCGTACTTCCTCTCAGCTGTCGTTAAATGACACGTCAATGGTTGGTCCAACGATACAAGACGACCTATACTCTATTTTAATTCGTTTTCGTTTACATAAGTACGCTATGACTGATGACATCTCAAAAATGTACCGTCAAGTAATGGTTGACGAGGCAGATCAAAACTTTCAGTTGATCTTGTGGCGGGAAAATAACGCACAACCAATTCAGATGTACAAGCTTAACACCGTTACGTATTGCACTGCACCAGCTCCATTTTTGGCTATCCGTTGTTTATTTCACTTAAGCGACTTGTACAATAAGTCGCTTCCAATCGGTGCAAAGGTGTTGCGCAGAGATTTTTATGTCGATGACATGTTAACTGGGGCCGACAATTTAGAGAATCTCGAAGTCATCAGAAAAGAGGTCACTCAGATTCTAGATTCAGCTGGGTTTCAATTAGCTAAATGGTTCTCCAACCATCCAACATATCAAAATAATGATTCCCAATAAAAAGTGCTTGATTTTAACGATTCCGATTCTACGAAAACATTAGGCTTACGTTGGGTTCCGATTCAGGACGTTTTTAAATTCCATTTGGTCGATAATTTTCGAGATCTTCGAGCGACCAAACGAAACATTTTATAGGTTTCATCTAGGCTCTTCGATCCTCTCGGACTTTTATGCCCAATCGTCACAAAAGCTAAAATCTTGCTACAAGAATTGTGGCTGCAAAATCTCGACTGGGACGAATCAATTCCCATGCGCCTTGAAACTAGTTGGCAGACCTTTAAGGCTAACTTATCACAATTGAATACCATAGAAATTCAGCGTTACGTAGCTACTCATCCTGATGAAAGTTGTCAAATTCATGCATTTGCAGTCATTTTGATGTGCCACTTGATATAAATGTCCTAAAACGAAAGAAAAATGCCACAACTTTACTTGCTGTTGAGGAAAGGTCTAATGACTTTCTCGAGTTTGTATCCACTCATTCGTCATACACAAAATTACTTCGAATATTTGCGTACATTCTCCGTTTCGTAGCGAACACTCGAAAAGCTGAAAAATCTTATTCAAAAAAACCAACGGCAAGGGAGATGCAATGTGCCTTTCTAAAAATTGTTGAGATTATTCAACAATATGAATTTGCAGACGAAATGCTGAAATTAAAGCAGTCGAAAATTCTTACACCGAGTATTCAAAAATTAAATCCCTTTATCCAAGAATTTAAAGATAGACCTTATGCATTTAGCTTATTTCGTGTTGGTGGTCGGTTGCTGAATGCGCCAATATCACATGATGTGAAATTTCCTCTGTTGATGCAAAAGAATTCACATTTTGTCGAAATTTACTTGCGTCATTTGCATACAACAAATTGCCATGCTGGACCAAAAGTTTTAATCGCGTTGTTGCGTCAACGAATTTGGCTCATAAATGCGCGTGAAATATGCAGCAAAATTGTAAGGCGATGTATTCATTGTTTTCGCTACAAACCCAAACTATTAACACAAATTATGGGTGATCTACCCTTAGACCGTCTTAATGCTACCAGATCTTTCTTGGTCTGCGGTGTAGATTTTTGTGGACCAGTAAACGTAACGCTAAAAATCCGTGGTCGCCAACCAATTAAAATGTATATAGCAGTTTTCGTTTGTTTTGCTTCAAAGGCAGTTCATTTAGAACTAGTCACGGTCTTATCATCTAATTGTTTTATTCTCTATCTTAAAAGTTTCTTCAGTCGCCGAGGCCTCGCGAAGACAATTTATTGCGACAACGCCACGAATTTCGTGGGCGCCAACAACAAGCTGAAAGAGCTGCAGACGGCGTTCGACAACCAGAGCGAAGAAATTCAATTATACGCTGCACGAGAGAGAGTGTCCTTTCGCTTCATACCTCCACGAGCGCCGCATTTCGGCGGGCTATAGGAGGCGGCGGTGAAGTCGGCCAAGCACCATCTGCTTCGCGCCATGGGCAGCGTACTGCTCACCCACAAAGAATTACTGACATCGCTAACAGAGGTAGAGGCGGTACTCAACAGCAGGCCGATCACACCATTGAGCGCGGATCCCAACGACGGAGAGGCGCTAACGCCAGCGCACCTGCTGATAGGCGAGGCAATGCGTTTGCTGCCGCACGCATTGCTACACGACGACGCCGACAGACCATTCTACTCGACGAGATGGCAAACCTCATGCGAGGTCAGAGGTTCTGGCGGGCATGGTCGCAAGACTACATGCTGGGTCTCCAGCAGCGCCACAAGTGGAGCGTGGACGAGCCCAATCTGGACATCGGTCGGGTCGCAGTAGTGCACGAGGAAAGCAGTCCGCCTCAGCACTGGATGACAGGAGTCGTCGAGGAGGTCACCACGGGAAAGGACGGCAAGGTCCGCGTCGCTACCGTCAGGACTAGATCCGGCATGTACAAGCGCCCAATCCACAAACTGGCTCTGTTACCAATTGATTGACACTGGAAGCTGTCAAGGTGGCCGGTGTTAAGCCAGATCAGTATTATTTAATTTTGTCTTTTTTATTACCAAAGTAAAAAGTATCAAAAAACTACTTTGAATTCCAATCACAATAATGTGTTACGATCTTAATATAAAACACACGCACACACATACATACATAATGTTATTAGTTTAAGAAAGAAGAAAATAAAGACTACACAGTCGATTTTGAGTTGTCAACGAGTTCGTTTCAATTTTTTTCATGATTACAATTGTGTTAATTAATAGACGAGTGCGATTATTAGTAAAATAATTTCGGTAAGAGAATCGAAGTCTTCAATTATCATTATTATCAATATTATCATTATTATTATTATTATTATCATTATTATCATTATTATCATTATTATCATTATTATCATTATTATCATTACTATCATTATTATCATTATTATCATTATTATCATTATTATCATTATTATCATTATTATCATTATTATCATTATTATCATTATTATCATTATTATCATTATTATCATTATTATCATTATTATCATTATTATCATTATTATCATTATTATCATTATTATCATTATTATCATTATTATCATTATTATCATTATTATCATTATTATCATTATTATCATTATTATCATTATTATCATTATTATCATTATTATCATTATTATCATTATTATCATTATTATCATTATTATCATTATTATAATTATTATCATTATTATCATTATTATCATATTATCATTATTATCATTATTATCATTATTATCATTATTATCATTATTATCATTATTATCATTATTATCATTATTATCCTTATTATAATTATTATAATTATTATCATTATTATCATTATTATCATTATCATTATTATCATTATTATCATTATTATCATTATTATCATTATTATCATTATTATCATTATTATCATTATTATCATTATTATCATTATTATCATTATTATCATTATCATTATTATCATTATTATCATTATTATCATTATTATCATTATTATCATTATTATCATTATTATCATTATTATCATTATTATCATTATTATCATTATTATCATTATTATCATTATTATCATTATTATCATTATTATCATTATTATCATTATTATCATTATTATCATTATTATCATTATTATCATTATTATCATTATTATCGTTATTATCATTATTATCATTATTATCATTGTTATCATTATTATAATTATTAGCATTATTAGCATTATTAGCATTATTATCATTATTATCATTATTATCATTATTATCATTATTATCATTATTATCATTATTATCATTATTATCATTATTATCATTATTATCATTATTATCATTATTATCATTATTATCATTATTATCATTATTATCATTATTATCATTATTATCATTATTATCATTCCCGCAAGGGAGAATTATATTCATACAATCCTTCGGGCCTTACGAACCCGCGGACCCTAGTTACAAAAAAATCCAGAAGCGTCTGACCCATATTGGGCGACTTTCTGGTCTGCGTCTGTACCGTAGCGGTCGACAGTATCAAAACCTAGGCGCTGATTTGGAAAACGGTGTCGCCTAAGGGCTCATTTCTGAAGCGGACCTTGTTCTTCCGGGAAGATAAGTCATCGCAGTCGACAGACCAAACGCGTCGCCGTCTAGGGATCAATTCCCGAAGTGAGCCTTTTCTTTCCGGAAGGAGAAGTTATTGCGGCCGGCAGACCAAATACGTCGTCGTCTAGGGACCAATTCCCAAAGCGGACCCTTTTCTTCCGAGTTTTAAAGTGATCGCAGTCGGTAGACCGAATGCGTCGCCTTCTAGGGATCATTTCCCGAAGCGAACCTTTTCCTTTCGGGAAAATTAGTGGTCGCAGTCGACAGATCGAATGCGTCGCAGCCTAGGGACTAAGCCCAGGGGCGAACCCCTTTCCTTGTAGCCTGATGACAACCCGGAAAGAACATTGATTATGATTTGGACACGATATTGACTATTTGCTATGGGCTGGCGGCTGCAGTATTCTGTTACCTTAGTAAGCAAAAGTGACATTTTGTTGAAATGGCTATCAGGCAAATGCTGCAGCCGCCTCCGTCCCGTTAAAACTGTGGCTAAGCTTCGAGTACATTCTGAACAAGTCGCCGTTAAGTTAGTGGTCCAGGTACAGTTGAGAGTGACTTCTGTTTTTACGCTTAAATTCCGGCTCTGAACATAGGCTCCCATAAAGACGTATGTCAACTCTTGCGTGACCTCACTGCTTGCAAAGACAACCACGGGGATTGCTTGAAGCGACTGGACAAATCATGGGAAGATAGCAGTTCGAAGCGGACAACAAACAAAACAACAACAATTTGATGAAGAACCTGCAGGTATATTTGTAGGGAGCAAAAAGACTCAGCGATCGCCGCCAAAACGTTGAACTGCAGAAGCGCTGCTGATGCAAAAAGAAGCGATGCCATCGAAACCAGAGAATACAATCATAACTCCAAGCAGCTGTGATGTGGCGCCCCTCCCGACTAGATACAGCACGTCAATCTCTTCACCAGCTCCGGCAATTCATAGCTCACCACGTCAGTAGTTCATTTTAAAAATGAGAGCATCAGAGGAAGAATCGCTTCAGGAGTGCAGAAAAGTGCTCAGGAAGATGAAAGCGGCCATGATAAGCCCGAAAAATGTCAACATGGACATTAAGAACGGGGTTTCAGATCTTGACGAATTGCTTGATGTGATTGCTAGCTACAGAAGAAACTGGACAGGAACAGAGAAGGAGGGAAAGCTCGCTGAAACTGCTATACGTCAGCCGTCAGCCCAAGTATCAACACCTATGACGACAAACGCAAAACGAGCTGCTTCAAGTCCGTTAGCGCAAGGGATTAAAAAGATGCCTAAAGAAACGGAAGTTGTAACAAACGAAACAAGTAGAGATCCAGAAGAAGATGCACAATGGAAGACTGTAACACATAAGAAGAAAAAATCAAAAGTGTTACAGCAATAAGCCGAAAAAGAGAACAAGAAGGAAAAAACGAAAGGAGAAGGTAAACAAAAACAAGTACGCCTGCGAGAAAATACAGAGGTACCTTGTCAACAAAACGATAAAGAGAAGAAGGAGGGAAACAAGAGAGGAGGAAGGAAGCAGATTAAAGCACGCCCCCGAGAAAAACCAGATGCAGTTCTGGTTAAACCAGCAGACGGCCACAGCTACGCCGACAGAATCTGCGACAGAGGGTAAAACCAGAATTCTCAGACAATGCCATCCGCTCGATCCGGAAAACGAAAAGTGGAGCCATTCTTTTAGAATTGGGAAAAGGTGGAAACAAGGATGACTTCCGAGAGGCAATCAAAAAAACACTGGGAGATGATGCAACCGTTACTGATCTTAAGCCAACGGTGACAATCGAAGTATGCGACCTGGATAGCTTTACCGACAAAGACGAGGTAGAAGCCGCCATTAGAAAAGCGCTCAAAACCCCAGGAGCAGAGGTGGGAGTAGCTATATTGCGCACTGACAGCAGAGAACAACGACGTGCATACGTTACGCTGCCAACGGAAAGTGCAAATGTCATCCTAATAGAACGGAGTGTACTTATCGGCTGGACAAGTTGCAGAGTAAAATATCTTGAAGATACTAAGCGCTGCTACAGATGCTTCGGCACTGGACATGTCCAGCCAAGCTGCACTGGCCCTGATCGGAAAGGCCAAGGCTTATGTATACGCTGTGGAGAAGCAGGACACAAACTAAAGGAATGCAGCAACCCTTCAAAATGCTGCTTATGCCATCATGAGGGCCGGGCTTCAGTAGACCACCTACCGGGCTCCCGTAAGTGTGAGGCCAATAGGAAGAAATGAGAATACTTCAGGCGAATATGCATAGAAGTAGGACGGCAGACGCTCTTCTCTCGGAGCTCTTTTAAGATAGAGATGCAGATGTTGTTATTATCAGCTAACAATACAAAGAAAAAATAATCGGATTCTGGGTGGAAGACTGTTCAAAGACAGCAGCCAGTTGGCTCCCGGCTAAGAGCAAGCTCCAAATAAAGGGAAGCTGTGCAGGAAACGGCTTCGTTTGGATTCTTGGCCACAACTTTACCCTTATGAGTTGCTACTTGACTCCCAGCGATAATATAGAAGACTTTCAGGCCAAACTCGACTGCATAGAAGACAAAATTCTGCAGATCGGAGGAGAGTTTATTGTCGCAGGAGACTTTAATTCGCAGGCGATTGAATGGGGTATGCCTTCAACCAATCATAGAGGAAGACGAGTTCTAGATATGATTGCCAGGCAAGGCCTAGTAGTCGCAAATACTGGAACTGCCACCACTTTCCGAAGACCGGGATGCAATGCTACAACTCCAGATATCACACTAGTATCTGAGAAAATAGCTCACAGGCTAAAATCGTGGAAAGTCCTTGAAGACTTTACAGGCAGCGACCACCAATACATATCATACGGTGTAAATATGCCAAGTCGCCCTGCTCGAAACACCGCCAAAAAGAGCACACGCAAGTGGAATGCCTCTAAATTGAACCAAGACGCTTTTCTTGCCGAAATAGACGCAAACCCCCACATAAGTTTTGCTTCAAATAATGCAAGGTTCAAATAACGCAAACCAAACTATGAGAACAATCGAGAGAGCTTGCGAAAAGTCAACGCCGAAAATAAAAACATGTAGGCACAAAAACTCCGTCTACTGGTAGACGGAAGAAATAGCGCAACTGAGACAAGCATGCTTGCAGAGTCGGAGAAGGTATACCAGAGCAAGACGCTTAGGTGCAGCTTTATCCGAAAATGATGAGTTCAAGATAGCCAAGAACAACCTCAAACAAGCTATTATATCGAGCAAAAAAAGACAGTGGGAGGACCTCCGAAATGACATTAAAAACGACCCCTGGGGGCTCGGATACAAGATTGTTATGCGAAAGCTCGTATCAAAACCACCGATGCTTGAGTTAGAATCTGATAAAATGGACAACATCGTAAATGTCCTTTTTCCCACGCATGACGTAACAGAAGAAGTCTTGGAGATCCCTTAGGATGATTCTCCTCCACTTTTTACAGAAGACGAGCTCAAGCTAACCGCGAGAACGCTTAAAAATAAAAAAGCACCCGGCCTTGACGGCGTCCCATCAGAGATTTTGAAAATACTTGCAATCTCGAGACCCAACGTACTGCTAAGCATGTACAACGCTTGCTTAACAGAAGGCATTTTTCCAGAAATATGGAAGAGACAAAGTCTTGTACTCATCAGCAAAGGAAAAGGAAACCCAGAGTCTCCTTCAGCCTATAGACCCCTTTGCATGCTTAAATATCTGGAAAGCTACGAGAAAGACTGCTTAAGCCTCGCCTTGAGACAGCAATTAACACTAGTGGGGGACTGTTCCCAAGACAGCATGGCTTTAGACCCGGTAGGTCTACAATTGGAGCTATCACAGAAGCCCTGACAAGCTTCGAAAATGCACAAAATAGGAACCACTACTCAAGGGGAACCGTCTTACTGGCGACCCTAGATGTAAGAAACGCCTTTAATAGCGTCAGCCGGAAAAATATAATTTACGCTCTGGAAAATCGCTTCCAAATCCCGTCGTATCTAATGAGAATGATGCAAATCTATCTAAAGGATCGCAAACTTACTTACGAAACCACAAGCGGTCCCAGACAAAAACAGATAACGTCAGGGGCTGCACAAGGGTCAATTCTCGGCCCAGATCTTTGGTACGTATCCTTCGTATGGATATGCCCGATGATACATATCTTGTTGGGTACGCAGATGATATCGCTGCTATTATCACCGCACGAGACACCACAGACGCACAAAGAAAGCTCAATCAGGTCATGCTTAGAACAAAAGCGTAGCTGGACTCTCACGGCCTCCAACTGGCTACAGAAAAAACTGAGCTCCTTCTTCTCACAAGAAAGCATATCCCACTAGAAGTAGAGCTGAGGGTATGCGCGAACACTATCACTACCCAGAAGGTGGTAAACTACTTAGGGATAAGGCTTGATAACAAGCTATCCTACTGGGCGCAGATACAAAACGCAGCAACGAAAGCAGCACAAATAACAGCATGGCTTAGCCATTTAATGGCAAACATAGGCGGTCCTATGCAGAATAAGAGAAAGTTGTTAATGTCGACAACACACTCCATACTCCTGTATGGAAGTGAGCTGTGGGCTGATGTTCTGAAAACGACACGAAAAAGAAAGCCCCTATCGGCAGTACAGAAAACAGCAGCCCTACGGGTAGCTTCAGCGTACCGCACGGTTTCTGAAGCTGCAGTATTAGTGATCAGTGGAGCCATACCAATCGATCTCTAGCACAAGAGCGCAAAAGGTTATGTGAACTGAAGAAGGAAAACAATAACGACAGAATGACCAAGCTGGCGGTTCAACTACAGACCCTGCGACGGTGGCAAGACCGATGGGGCACTGACACCAAAGGCAGGTGGACAGCAAAATTAGTCCCCCACCTAGATAGATGGTATAATCGAGAATTCGGTGAGGTAAACTTTTGAGTCACGCAGTTCCTGTCAGGCACGGGTACTTTCGAAAATACCTTCACAAAATGGGAAAAGTAGAAAGTCCCGATTGTATCTATGGCGACGGACAGCTAGATGACGTAGAGCACACCTTCTTCCAATGTGCACGGTGGCAAGCGGAGCGTAACGCCCTTATATTAATGGTAGGCGTTTTCAACGTAGATCGCGTGCTTGATATTATGGTCAGCAGCGAAGAAAACTGGAAATGCGTAGCCAGATGCGTTGAAAATATGCTACGAAAAAAGAAACGCGATCTGGAAGCTGCCGAGTTGGAAAAATTCGTTGGAACAATTAATTGTTCTAACTTTGACCTTAAGCTCAATAAACGATTTTAAACTATCAAACAACTAGAATTTGTATTTAAAATCAAGTATGATTTAAACTATCAAACAATTAGAATTTGTATTTAAATCATATAAAGTCAACATAATAAATATAGAGGTCATTTAGAAAAAACTTTAATCAAATGGTAGAGCTCGACCAAACGGAAACAGCTGAAAACAAAATCAGCAAAAATTCTAAAAACAACTTCAGTAAACATGCTTTGTTAGTGCAGACTTCCAGCAGGCTGTTGGACTACATATAATAACATAAGCATAGAAACTAAAGTAAAACAGCAATACAACAACAAATGTGACATTATGAAATTGAGGAAAAAATGAGAAATTGACGCTTCAAAATCTCATCACCCCGATGGTGCAGTGCGTTAGCGCGCGCTTGCACGGGTAATCACAAAGATTTCTGATGACGCGTTTAGCAGCGCAGAAATTGTACAATAAAATCAAATGCTAGTGATTTTTTTCCTTTCATATTGAAAACTTTGTTGTTGTTTCTTTGGAAAAATTCGTTGGAACAATTAATTGTTCTAACTTTGACCTTAAGCTCAATAAACGATTTTAAACTATCAAACAACTAGAATTTGTATTTAAAATCAAGTATGATTTAAACTATCAAACATTTAGAATTTGTATTTAAATCATATAAAGTCAACATAATAAAATGATAAATTTTAAATAACTATTTATTTGGTGAGTTTTGTACATAACACCGCGTTTTATTAACTACTAAACCAATTGGCCATAAAAATTATTTAAACGATCCTTTAGCAGTTAAAATTGTTCAGTTTAAACGGTCAATTGGTTGCCATAATCATCTTAACTCTACCCAGCGAATAAATGCCCTTCTAGTGGACCGTTTAGTAAGAAATTCTTGGAAGGGTATTTTCCACTCGTGTCAGCTCAATAACTTTACGCGAATTGCGTGTCTGCTCCAGCAATCACCAGTAGACATGCTTATTCACTTTACTTGGCAGGCAATGACAACAAAAATGTCACTGTATTTTAAGCGACTCTCGTGACAGACATTAATTTTGGTTTTGTCGGCAAACTAACCACGAAGCACGGTCCATATGCAGAGTAGAAGGGGGTAATGTCGTGCAGGGGGTAATGTCATGCACTGGCTTTTTTAGCATAAAAAATTGAATGATATACCAGCCGTTGGTAAGGTATGGGCCTACTGACCTACAGAGCTCATGCATACAATACTAGCAATATCCATGTGTAAGGGCAATATGTGCGACGTTTTTTAAAAATCGCACGTTCTCGGGACGACGAAAGTTTTTTTATCGGATCAGAAAAATTATTTGTCTCGCAGGAAAATATACCAGGTAAGTGTTTTCTTAAAGCAAATTTTCCGCCGAAAAAAAAGATGTATTGTGATCGAAAAAATTTTTGTTCTTTACCGATTTGTCGAAGTCAACCTTGAAAACGACCTTTGGGGCAATGTCGTACATTTGATGTGGGGCAATGTCGTGCACTATACAGAAAAGAAAAGGGAAGGAAACGCGGTCGCCCTAGTGTACCAAGGGAGTCGTGAAGCCATAACAAAACGCTACAATCAAAATAAAATTTTCCAAAATTTTTTCTCAATGTCAAGCACTTTTTGAAAAAATATTGTTTTTCTTTCCGTGTTTCATATAGCAAATTGCTTATTTTCACTTTTCTTTTCATAAAATTGTATTTTTTGATCATATTTCGGACTTGTGTATATTGCCTTATAATTAACAATAATAAATAAATAAACAATAATGCTACATCTTCTTGAATCACGGTAGTGACCTATCGTTTTTCACAGATTCTGATACCTTTACGACATTACGACAATGCACGACATTACCCCACAAATTTTGAGGGGGATAATGTCGTGCACATTTTTTTTTTTTAATTTCTACTAACACGATTTCATGCTACACGAATATTGTTACACATAAATGTTACCAACCAAATTATCTTTCGATCGGATGCTTACTCGTTGTATTCGCTTGTCATGAACGGCTTTACGAGCACTTTAAAGTTGAGTGCACGACATTACCCCCCTCTACTCTAGTATTGACAAAAACAGGAAATATATCATATAAAAACTTTAATATTCAATCAAGATTTACTCTTGTCCTTAGTAAGCTGATGCAGCACCTCGCTGATAATCTATTTAAATTTTATTACTCATGTGTTTCCACATTCATTTTTACGATAGCGGAGAGCAGTTTTTCCCCCTAACATCATTTGCAAAAAAAATGGAGTGTTCAACGAAAGGAAATGCTTCCTACATTCCATGGAATGTTTCCTGCTTAAATATAAGAATGTTTCCCTTTCCTAGAGGGTTGGTATAAACTTGATCCGAGTATTAGTGTCTAACAATCTCTTCTGAAAAAGATCCAAGTACTATATAAGTGAAGAAATGACAGAGTTCTAATTTTTTTTAACCGAGAATCAGTTTAAAACTGAGTTCTAAGCAGAACTCGGACTAGCTCGATTTGATACTCGGTGAAGAAATCGGTCGTAAGTCTCGCTATTTCGCTTCGAAGCTAAATCTTTTCTTTCCTACCAAAACATTATGGAAAAATGTAAATAATTTTGGCGTTAGCAATAAGATTTCTTCTGAATGTCAGGTTGATCCTGATACACTAATTTTTTTCTGGATTGTTCCGATTCTACTTTTAGTAATAATAATAATAATTTATTTTTTCTATCAAACTTGTCTACATGTCATTTATTTGCATTTTTACACTAAGGGAAAAAAGAAATATTAAAATTAAGCACGCTCGTGAATGAATTCGCTTTAAATACATACGTGGATGAATAAAATATTTTCTCCACAAACACCACTTTTTGCGTATTTACTTTATTTTTGAGTCGATAGCGCAAGCGAGAAGAAAAAATTTTTTTCATATTTATTTCTTACTTGCTCTTCGTTTACGATGTCCAACGAAGTCAACTATGACAAAAACGAAGCAGCAGTATAATTAAATGAGACAGTGTTGTAGTCAAAACAATGTTGCATCTTTGTGAATCCATGATACAATTAAGTAGGTACACGATACCATGGCATTATCATTATATATTAGCTGCGTTTTTTTTTCATGATACCTCAGATCATCTGAAAAAAATGCTTGAGCTCAATTTTTACGATGTTTTCTAATTACAGACAGGTGGCGTTATTTTCTGCATACAGCTGATGTACTCTTTTAGCTGGCAGAAAAGTTTTGCGTAAAAAATATTGTATTATGGAAGCTGCTCTACAATTATTCCAATTGCTTATGGAGTCGGGTAGTTCGAGTAGTTTAAGTTAGTGAAGATTTTGAAAAACATCTTTTCTTGTTAGCAATACCAATTCTACCAAACGAACGTTTTAAAGATTCACTATTTTAGCCTACATTAAGCAAATCGTATTTTTAGCATTTGTTATTGTGTAAAGTGTGAGCACCCCGCCATGTTGACTGTCGTATTCAATAATTATGCAACCCTGTGATGTATGTAATTATGCGGCTATAGACAGAGCAAAAAAATACGAAGTAAAAAACGCCCAGTGGCTACTTTAATTTTCGCTTGTTTGCGTATTTGCGCTTGCATGCAAAACAACATCAAAGCAAAATACGCTTTCGTAAATTTTCGTTCGTTTATCAAATTGTACAAATACCAGACCAGCGGATTCTAACTGTGAATAGCCTTAATATCAAGTAATGCAGTACAACCAATTTTATCGTCGCAGCGCCGTCTAGCCGTCAGTAATTGCTAAATGTTGCCTACCTTTACAGTTGCGCCCTAAATACATAGAATTTGATCAATTTAAGTGATTCAGCTCACTTGCTGGATCATATGTTGTTTTTGCTTTGCTTGCAAATGCGATGGTATTATATTGATCTCACATGAAAGAAACGCAGCCATTCATACATAGCCCGGCGTCTCCACAGGCAATCAATTATTACCGATCAGCCGTCATTTTGCCAGACAGCTGTCATTTTGCTAGACAGATATGAGCCATATCAAAACAAAGTTTTGTGTGTGGGCATTTCATATCTTGATATAAACATTTGAGAGATGGCGTCAAACAAAAATATTCGCTGCATATCAGCGCTAACAAATTTTAAAAATTTGCAAAATGTGGCTGAAGAAAAGCAAAAAAGGAAAAAACACAAATTTTGCTACGAAAATAAAACAAAATGAAAAAAATTGGCTGTCAAACTACCAAACTGACAGTTCATGGCAAGCAATAGTTATGAAGAAATTTATCGTGACATATATTGCTCGTCATGAGTGTTGTGACTCACAACGAGGTATTCCCCAAAATATTGTCTTTCTACTAGTGGCCAAGTGCTGGCAATGAAAGTTGATCCACCGCAACAACTAAGCGAGCGATCAACATTCATTGCATTGCGGCACTTTCAATGCCAAGGCCAGTCAATTAAAATAAAAGTAAGACAATAAAATGAACACTGATCTGCCACAACAACTGGGCGATCAGTTTTAATTTTATTTAAAGACAATAAAATAAAGCCAACAATTTACTTCTGTGCGGCCAGCGTAAAATGCTGACCATGCAAAAACCAGAGGTAAATTAATTTCAATATTTTATTGTTGTATTTAACGTACACACAGTTTGGCTAAGCGAATAACGCAAAACAAGTATAATTTAAATAAGAATTTAACGTTGAAATATGACCCAATTACACATGTTATACATGTTTGTATGTTTGTTCGGCCCAAGTTGGCACCATTAAATAAGTATGTATGAATATGTTTTAAAATAAGAATTAATTGTAAACAAATAATACAAAACTAGATTAAGATTGTGCAAGAGGCGGAAGATAAATTACGCTACCGCTGATTAATCAATAAGTAGAATTAAGTTTCTAAAAATGAAGAAGAAGAAGCGCGGCCATATATGTTATAAATATCCGGTCCCCGCTAAAATAAATTGATTAATGTGAGTAAAATCAAAACCATAACAACCAATTTCTTGTTACTGAAGAAGGCGATATATTCCAGTCGGAGGACACCAATCATTTCTCTAAAAGAAGACCAGTTCTTCGATCCAAAGGACACCAACAGTAAGTATAAACCAAAACCTCCACGCCTGAATGCACCTAAGGGTGACGGCGAAAGAGGTGTTTTTTTTTTGAGTAGATGCCAGTGGCGCTCTTAAGCAAACAAACCGTAGGTAGGACGTCGCTCGGCGACTGTAGGACCAACGCGCATCCTCTCAGAGGGGATACAACAAACTGGCGCAGCCGGTAGGATCCTTCTGTTCGCAAGGACAGCAAGGATGTTAGGATCCTTATTGTTACAGGAACAATAAGGATAATTGTTTTTTAGCTTTGTAAAATTTTTAAAGAATGGAAATTTTTTGATAGGATATTTATAAAAAAAAAAATGGATATAAAAAAAGTAATAGCTAGGATCCTTCTGTTATAGGAACAGTAAGGACATTGGTTCTTTTGTAGGGATTCAAAGTGATCAGTGGGAGTTTGATGTTACAGGAACAACAAGGAATGAACATTTTTTTATTGAATTTAAATTTTTGATTGGATCCTTATTCTTACAGGAACAATAAGGATATTTTTTTTAAGTTTTTGTAAAATTTTAAACGAATGAATTTTTTTTATAGGACATTTTGATAGGGCAAAATGATCTTTATCTCTGTGGCAGTAGGACTGACGTGGGTCCTGCTGAAAATATATTATTGATGGCGGATCCATCTTCCACCACCTCTCGGAAAGAGGATGGTAGGAATATTTTATTTTGAATATAAAGGTTTAAGTTTCGTTTAAACCCTTTTTAAGAATTACATTTTTGGTAAAAAAATGTTTTTTTAGATAACACATATTGTCAACAACAACTTTTTGGATCCTCTTAGTGACAAGCATGAGGACTGTACCAGTAGAACTTTTGAATACCATCCTGGCAAACCAAATCTGGAAGCAGATTTTATGGAAAAATAGAAAAGAAACAAATAACCGTGGAAGATTTATCAACAGAGAAGAGAACCAGTCAACGTTAAGGAAGTCCAAAGCGGCATGAATTTTAAAATTTTTATAAAATATAGAGAATAAAAAGAAAAAATCTTTTAAATATAGTTAGAAATATTTGTATTACAAAAGTCGGCTTATGTATGGTTAATATATGGCAAAAAACATTAAATAAATGGGAATTAAACAAAAAATATAAAATGTGTTTTGTAAGCTTAAAATTTGAATTTGTTTATGTACCTCATGGCAGGAGGAGAATTCGTGTTTTTATTGAAAACTGTCACACGGAGTGTTAGATTAAATTTGCAGGAAGCAAGACAGAAGATAGACCAGGATTAGATTGAAGAAACGGACTGGTTAAACGAACAATTATGAATTTAAACGACATAGCGAAAACGGTGAATAATTTTGTGCCCTTGTTTTCGGGTACTGAGTCACCGGCAGAAGTTTATAGATTTATACAAGGATGCGAGTTGGCATTTAAGGCAGTGAAACCAGTAGATGCACAGAACTTCACAGATTGTGTGAAATTAAGATTTCATGGGGAGGCATTTAAGTTTTGCAGGAGTAAGAAATTTGGCAAGGTTGAGGAACTCTATGGGGCAATCAAAGCGAAGTATCTTAAGAAGACAACGTATAATACGTTGATAATGGAACTATCGCTTTGCGTCCAAAGGCCGGGGGAGAGGTTAAGTTCGTTCGCGAACAGAATAAGTGACATATAGTCTCGGGGTAGAGATCTAGTAGGCGATGACGGTATCCTGTGGGAACAACTCAGTAGTTCGGTCGTTAATGCGTTTAAGGTGGGAGTTTCCGACCCTAACCTCAGAACGATTTTATTAACGAAACCGGTTTGGGTCTCACAGCGTTAGAAAAAAGGGCATTAGAAATGGAGGCCATGTTAAAAGGAGGTGAGCTGGGGAGAACCGCACAAGGCCATAATAACTATGGGCAAGAGTACCAGGGCAAACAAGGAATTAGGTTTCCCAGGGAAAGAGGTCAGGAACAGAGGGCAGTATAACATACAGGAGGAGGATAAAAAACAGTTGACGAATAGCAGATTAGCGATAAGGTGCTCATTTTGCCAGGAGAGAGGGCACACCAGGGACGTGTGTATAATAAGGAGAAACACACCATATTGCGAAAAATGCCAGGAATATGGGCATGAAAATTGCTGGAAGAGTGCACCCTCATTCGCTCCAAGGGGACAGCAGAAAAATTTTAGACAATTTCCTAGTAGACAGCAAGAAAACAGGAACACATTTAACGATCGATTGAGTTTTAGGGCAAATAATTTTGGTAATGAACCGCCAGTGAGACAGCAACAGGTGCACTGTAGGTGGTGTGACAAGATGGGTCATATGCAGGATGAGTGTTATAGGAGGAACAACTGGGAAAATCGGCAGGGAAACTTTCAGGGGCCCAGCCAAGGCCAATGAGCTGGGAACCCCGAAATAAGAGCGAAATAAGGCCATCAAAGATAGTAACGGATAATTCTACATCAAGAAAGATTGTGAATATCCGTACATCTAAGCCAATAGAAAGGATACTAACAGATAATTCTACGTCTGAAGAGATTGTGAATATCTGTACATCCAAGCCAGTGGAAAGTTCAGTAACAGATCATTCAGTAGTAACAGAGAATTTGACATCCGAAAGGATTGTAAATTTCTGTACACCTCATTCAGGAAGGAATGTAGAAAGCATAAGCCCAGAATCGATGGTAACTGTTGAGTCGTTGCAGGCGACATCAAAAAAGGTTATAGAAACACTCAGAAAAGGGGAAATAGAAGAAAAATTCGATGTGGTATTTGAAAAATTAAATGAAAATGTGAGAAAGGAAAAATTCAATGAGGTAGCAGGAAAATTAAATGAAAATATGATAAAAGAAAAATGCAACGTGCTATTGGAAAAATTAAATGGAAATATGAGAGAAGAAAAATTCAATGTGGTAGCAGAAAAGTTAAATGAAAATGTAAGAAAGGAAAAAGTCAATGAGGTAGCAGGAAAATTAAATGGAAATATGATAAAAGAAAAATCAGATGTTCTATTCGAGAAATTAAATGAAAATATGGTAGAAGAAAAATTCAATGTGGTAGCGGGAAGATTATATGACAATGTAAGAAGAGAAAAATTCAATGTGGGAGTAGGAAAATTAAATAAAAATATTACAGAAGAAAAAATCAATGTGGTAGTAGAAAATTTAAATGAAAAAAAGTTAAATGGTTGCACGCACAAAGAAATGACAGTGCTGGGCACGGAAAAGGGGGAATTGTCGGATATTCGCAAAGTGAATGATGTGTTCGTAGGAGTTCCTTGCGAGGATACAAAAAACGGAAAACTCATTCTACTTGTAGATTCCGGAGCGGACACGAGTTTAACAAAACACGTTAAGGAGTAGTTTGAAACGAAGAAATGAATTAAATTCAAGTAATTATAGTGCAGAAGTCATAATTAATGCTACAAAAATCCCCAAGTTAGTGGATCATAAGCAAGAAATTGCACAAAGAGGTTATTTAGGTGAAAATTTGGTAGACGTCACAGATATTTACAGAGTATATAAGACGAAAAGAAAAAAAAAAATAATAGTAACACGAAAAAATGGCGCTGACTAATAGTAGGGAAAATCTAATAAAATATAAAATAAAAAAAATGAACGGGAAAGGGAAAAATAGTATACATACATATTATACATATTAGGAGTAAAATTATGAGAAAAAAAATATATAGTAAGAAAATTTAGTAAAGTTATAAAGAAAAAGATAACTATAAAACAGAATTTAAAAAAAAAAGGTAAATATAAAGAAAATTAGGAAAGAAGTGAATGTGAAAGAATATTTATGGGCAGAATACGGCGATGTAAAATAAATAAAGTAAAGGAAAATACTTACTGGAAGAAGCAGTTAAGTGAAAGATGGGAAAAAGACAGTAGAAAATGAATGTCAGCCAATAGAAGACATTCGTGAGTTTATAATTAAAAGAAGATATAGATAGAGTGATAAAAGAAGAGAAGAAAAATAATGAGCAAATTAAATGAAACAGTTGAGAGCCAAGATATGGCAGAAGTAATAGGCAATTGTTTTGGCATCTTTAAAGTGAATGACGTTGTTACAGAAATCCCTCGCAAGGATTAAATTCTAGTACAACACATTCTACTTGTAGATCCCAAAATAGTGCCACTTTATTTTTATTCAGTATGTTATGTTTTGGATTGAAATATAAAAAAAAATGAAAAGATTTGATTTAAATGAGAAAAAAAAGAAATTTGATAGCGTCAAATGAACGCAGTAAAATATAATAAGTAATATGATATAGAAAGTAAAGGAAAAAAAAATAATGAAAAAAAAGTATAATTTTTACTTAAAGAAAAATATTATTTTACAAATTAAAAGAAAATTGAAAATCACGAAGTTGAAAATTAAAGAAATTGTAATACATATATTGAAAAAAAAATACTTACTAAAAGGAAATGAAAAAATCTCACTACGAAAAAAAAATAAAATATTAAGTAAATCCATAAATTAAATATATTAAAAAGGAGAAATTGAATAAAAATAAAAAATTATTTTTAAAGCTACGAACAGAAGATATATAAAAAAATGTTTAATAAATACTATGTAATTACTTATAAGTAAATTTTTCTTTAAAGTCAGATAAAAGAACAATATAAAATAGAATGCGAGTTCGCATAAAAATACTGAATAAATAATATAGAAATATTGAAGTATGTAAATGTTAAATAGATTCATTAAAAGCATGTATGTTTAACAATTGTGTAAATTAAAAAAAAGTAGAATTCAATTTAAAAATAATAAACAAAGTTGGAAAAAGTAAAGTAGTATAAATATGAATAAAATATGTTTGAAATAGATTAGGTAACATCGTATATTGTTGAGATTGGGGGTGCAACCAAAGATGACGCCGTTGGACCCGAAGTAAGAATTATCAGAGAAAAAAGCAGTGAGCAGAAACAACAGTTAAAAGGAATAAAGCAAGTCAGGAAATAAACTTCATCCACGAGAAGTGTGTACTGGAAAGCCAACAACAAAAATATAATAAATATTAAAGCAGAAAAATTTGATTGAATTGAATTTAAAACAAAAATTAAAAATTTAAATCAACAAAAGGTATAACACCCTTAATAAAGCAGAAAAATTTGATTGAATGGAATTTAAAACAACAAAAATTAAAAAAATTAAATCAACAAAAGGTATATCACCCTTAATAAAGCAGAAAAATTTGAAAATTAATAATAAAATAGGTATAAATAAATAGCCTTCCTAACACAACGAAAACAAACAATTAATCCAGATTTGGCAAAATAATGCTAAAAAACAACAAAAGGTATAAAAACCTTCACAAAACAACATTTTCAACAACATAATAAGGTACAAAGACCTTCATAAACAACATTTTTGGCAATATAATATTTTAAACAACAAAAGGCATAAAAACCTTAGTAAAACAACATTTTTGGCAATATAGTATTTTAAAACAACAGAAGATATAAAAGTCTTTCTAAACTCAGAAAAGTAATACAACAAAAGGTATAAAAACCTTTATAAAGCTACAAAAAGCAAGAATTTTATATTAAACGACATAAAACCATGTTAATGAAGAATAATTAAGAAGTTAAAACAACAAAAGGTATAAAAACCTTCCTAAAGCAGAAAAATAGTACACCAAAATGCATAATAATCATATATCAGCCTGAAAAATTAATATATAAACAAGAGACCAGGTTAACCAGCAAAGCCGGGAAGTCTCCTGGCCCATCTTTAAACGAAGACCAGGTTAACCAGCTATAGGGCTTAAAGCCTCCTGGCAAACAGAAACAATATCACCAACACACACACTTCAACAGTACATGCATCAAAAACTATAACAAGGAATAAATTAAACGCCGTGACAGTTTTTCCGGCGCACCGATGGACAACACTAAAAAGAAAACACAATAAAACAACAATCACCCCCAACAAGTGCCAGGAAGTTAGGGATTTATAAATTGATAATAAATAAATAAGTAAAAATGTACAAACAATAAATTAAAACTAAACACAAAAACAATGTAAGCATAATTCAAATAAGAAAGATGAACACGAAATGTAAGAACAAAAATTAACAAACATCTTGTTGACACAATATTAAAACGGCAATTTTTGAATAGAAATGAAGTAAGGAAAACTATTATAACTTTAATGAACAAGCATACAAATAAAATTAACAAAGAACTAATTGACGAAAATTTTAACCTCTTCAAGCAGAAAATTTTCTTTGTGTAAGGGGGGAGGAATGTTGTGACTCACAACGAGGTATTCCCCAAAATATTGTCTTTCTACTAGTGGCCAAGTGCTGGCAATGAAAGTTGATCCACCGCAACAACTAAGCGAGCGATCAACATTCATTGCATTGCGGCACTTTCAATGCCAAGGCCAGTCAATTAAAATAAAAGTAAGACAATAAAATGAACACTGATCTGCCACAACAACTGGGCGATCAGTTTTAATTTTATTTAAAGACAATAAAATAAAGCCAACAATTTACTTCTGTGCGGCCAGCGTAAAATGCTGACCATGCAAAAACCAGAGGTAAATTAATTTCAATATTTTATTGTTGTATTTAACGTACACACAGTTTGGCTAAGCGAATAACGCAAAACAAGTATAATTTAAATAAGAATTTAACGTTGAAATATGACCCAATTACACATGTTATACATGTTTGTATGTTTGTTCGGCCCAAGTTGGCACCATTAAATAAGTATGTATGAATATGTTTTAAAATAAGAATTAATTGTAAACAAATAATACAAAACTAGATTAAGAACCTAATAATGAAGTTAAATTATTGTGCAAGAGGCGGAAGATAAATTACGCAACCGCTGATTAATCAATAAGTAGAATTAAGTTTCTAAAAATGAAGAAGAAGAAGCGCGGCCATATATGTTATAAATATCTGGTCCCCGCTAAAATAAATTGATTAATGTGAGTAAAATCAAAACCATAACAACCAATTTCTTGTTACTGAAGAAGGCGATATATTCCAGTCGGAGGACACCAATCATTTCTCTAAAAGAAGACCAGTTTTTCGATCCAAAGGACACCAAAAGTAAGTATAAACCAAAACCTCCACGCCTGAATGCACCTAAGGGTAACGGCGAAAGAGGTGTTTTTTTTTTTGAGTAGATGCCAGTGGCGCTCTTAAGCGCCGGCAAACAAACCGTAGGTAGGACGTCGCTCGGCGACTGTAGGACCAACGCGTATTCTCTCAGAGGGGATACAACATGAGCAATGAGGGGTCTCCATTGGCAATATGTCGTATGCCATAAGTATCAAGATATGAACGCAAGATATCAAGCGACCTCAAATGTCATAATGGCTGAGACCCTGCAACCAAAACTCTCAAAAATACATTGAACGAAACAAAACAAGACATTTTTACCCTTGCGACTAACTTGTTTATTAAACTATGTTTACACTACTTCTTACTGTGGGTTTAGACCACCTGAACGAACGAAAAATTCATCGCGAGCAATTTGTTGCAATAAATTCTTCGTTCGGAGTACTGTTTAGACCGCACAAACATCAATCGCGAACAAACATTAGCCGCCATCTTGTATGTTCAGGCGGTGTAAACAGCAATTTGTGCATTTGGCCGAATATCAATAAATGCAGGGTTAATAACTCTTTATTTATATATAAGTACTAAAATTTGTGCTCCGTTTCTCAACAACCAATGTTTTGCCAATCTATAACAATATATTATTCGTATAAGTTGTTATTATTATTGAAATATTTTTATTTAATATTTAACTTAAGGGCTTATTTAAGTTTTTCGACTGCCAAAAATAATATTTTTTACAGTTTTCGTTTGTAAAGCACCGTAAAAATATTCTCAGAAAGTTCTAAGTCAATTAAATAAAAATGATTGTAGTCATAAGCACAAACTTAAGAAAGAAAAAGACAATGAAAACTATACATGTAAAAACTTTAAACGCATTTTTTTCAAATAGTGCTGTTTGAAAACTATGGATCGCTACGAAATTGTTTGCACTTGTAAAGCAAATACATTTGGTACTTTTAATCTTTCGATTTTTATTTTAAAGAAAAACTTTTTATTTTATAACTTTTGCTTTAGTCCAAAATCGGGTTTTCAATTACTATTTTAGTTAACATCAACATGTTTCTGAAATCTTCATGTAGGACGGATTTAACAGGTCGGATGGACATGTAGGAGTAAAATCAAAAACTTTTGATTTTTTGTGCTGGTTCATCCTACATGTAGTATGTGCAAGCGCAAGCTCATCCGAATTCATACATTTTCCCAACCTAAAAAAAAACGTCGTGGAGTGAACACATAAAGAACAACGTAAACAAAGTGCAAAGTTTAAAATATAATATAGCAGGTGGTTCGGATACTGTGTTTTTGAAGGATTTTATTAAACTTGATAGAAGTAAACTTCATAAATTATAAAACAGCAAGAAATTGTTTTGTCATTGCACGATGCTATCTTCTTGAACGCTGAAGAATAATTAAGTCCATCCGAAATGTAGGATAGTCCGAAAGCTCGAACATGTTTTGTTCACATCTTTCACTCTTTCACAGTCATTTTCATGTGAACAATATTTTATAACATAATTTGCCAATATGGCATAATCAGAACGTATGGTAATTCGGTTCACCACACTGACTGCAAGTGTCAAAATCATGTTTGTGTGTTTAAACGACGCAGTGTAAAATACAACAAAAATAAAGAATATATACATGATTTTGACATTTGCAGTTGGTGTGGTGAACCTCCTTACTTAAATGCAACACTGTAATATGTGAAGAAGCATCTAACGGCATTTAAAAATTGTTGAATCATTGGTAGAACGTATTTTAACTTAGCTGACGAATTTCTGCAATTTCTTTAAAAAAAAGTAATTTGTTCTAATAATTTATTTTGCAACTGTGCCAAATTGCTTTTATTAAAAATATTAAAATATAAACATGGAGGAGGAAGACTTATATGACGATTTGACGGGTAAGTGTTTGACGAATTTATTCCAATTCTGAATATTCCAATTAGATATATGAAATAAATTCAAGTTTAAATAGATTTCTTTTTGTTTGCTATATGACTCTGGTAATTTAACTGAACTAGGACACAAGCAGCGGAGAGGTGTTCCGTGGCGTAAATAGCTGCAACACAGCTTTTTTAATCAACGAGAACTTTTAATCAAAGATTACGCAGGCAGAAACGTGGTTTCACTTTTTAAAAGTTTTTCGAAAAGCTGAATCTGATTTGGATCAGTCTCTTAATTGTAACTGTTTCCTAAAGTGCCATGTTAATGTTACCATATAATGGAAAAGTTAAGTGCAGTTTATATATGTGTAATTTTTGATTAAAAATCCTGTTTTGGCTCTGTATGTTGCAACGCTTGCATGTCTGCACTGCAGCATTTTGTCCCACGGAGAACCTGGTTAAACATTAAATTCCATTGCTTTATTTTAAATGTGGCATTTTCGATCTTTTAAACTTTTTCGACATTTTTTTCGAGTTATCGTACACATGATAAAGTTATGTACGCGGAATAAAGCCACATTTCCAAAAACGCGTTAGCTGCGTTACGTAACCTTACACAAACAATGAGTACATGAGAAGATACGGTACCGATTACAATCAATTCCTGCATGAGCACTAAGGCTATAAATCCCGGGATCCCGGAATCACCTTTTTCAAGTCCCAAAAATAACGGGATCAAAGCAAAAAAATTCCGGGATATTTCGAAATTTTTTCCTTTTTTTTCCAATTATGTTTTTCAAGAAAACCCATTGATTTTGATTTTTTTATGTAACCAATTCATACTTTCAACTTCTTTTAGATCTATATTATATATAATAATATTTTTTAATTATACTTTTGAAATCATATCTAGTGTCCGACCGAAATCGGGATTTTGGCCGAAACCGAATATCCGGCCATTTTATAATATTCGGCCGAAACCGAAACCGAAACTGGTTATTAATATGAAAATTTAAGTTTTTACAAATGATTGTTTTTAATTAAAGAAAACAAAAGTACTACTAGTACAAAACAAGTATTATTTGAATATTGAAGTTTATAATAATTAATTGAAGATACTATAATAATAAATGATCCGTATAATCTGCAAAAAAAAAAAATTCAAAGTTATAGTCGTCGCGAAATGTTCCGAAATTTTTACCAAAAGTTTCGGCTATTCGGCCATATTGAGGCCGATACTGCCAAAAAGGGCCGAAACTGGCCGTAGCCGAAACCGAATATTCGGTCGGACACTAATCATATCTAATATATAATAACTTAACAAAACAAAAAGAAAGCAAATTCATTTACACATATTATTAATTATACTTAATATGAAATAAAAAAAAGCCGTAAGTTACCAAAAAATCAAATTTGACTATTTTGATTGATTATGTTTCACCATATCAAAATATATGTTCCTGCAAAATGTTACACTCCTACAACTTAAATTTATGTTTTTATTAACAAGGTTCTAAAAGGCCTTCGTGCAATTTTTTTAAGTTTAGTAAGTTTTTTGCTTTTCCTGTAAAATTTTTAATAGCTTTTTGATTTTATATCACGAAATTTTTTTATTATTATATTCATTAATGAATGTTTTTTTATAATGTTTTGTTAAGCTATTATTTAATAGATCATAATAGATTTTGATATTGATATAAAAAATGTTAAAAGAATTATTTGTTTAAAAAAAATTAAAACTAACGGGGTTTTTTATACAATATCAATTGAAAATAAAGGAAAAACTCCCGAAAAATCCCGGGATCGGTATTTTTTATCCCGACAGTCCGGGATTGAAAGCCTTAATGAGCACTCAGCAGGAAAAGTTCGAAAAATAATAGTTCACATGCGTGAAAATTTTACAGCTTTTAAAACGAGACAGCTATACTGTTAAAAATTATGCTTCGCTCAGCAGATGTACGGCAATCAGATGTTCACGCACACGTTATATTGAAAATTGGCAATTTTTACAGCGTAAAACGCTACGCACCTCCTACGTTATGGGAAATAGGGCTTAAAAGTTAAGTTTTTCGGTATTTTCAAATTTTTGATTATTGCAAATTTTCATAAGAAAATCGAACTGAAATTATTTCGAATTTTAAGATAAAAATTAAGCACTAGAAAAACATTTCAGTTCGAACAATTAAACAAATAAATATTGCCTTTCAATTTAAATTAAAGTCTTCAATAATCCAACTTATAGCGGCAGGCATTACTTACAAACATTTGCCAATGCTTAATAATGAAGATATAAGAGATGCCTTGAAAAATATTGGCCAACGCGTGGAGTTTAGGGAAAAATTACATGCTTGGATTAATAGTTATGAGGAAGTTGAAAAAGAAGGCTTTTTGCAAAAAAAGGTACATGCATTATTGATTTTTGAATTGGATTTGATTTTACTAGGAGATTGCCAGTGATTATTTGCTAAAAGCTAAGAATTAAAAACTATTAGCTTCTTGCACTAAATAAAAAATGATTTTAAGTTTGCTGTAGTGTTCGGTAGTCTGTATTCGGTCAATTAATTTGTGGTCTAAAGTATTTAGTACGCTATGGCATAGTCCCAACACGCTACTTATAAATACACCACTAAAAATTCAATTCAATTGAACCAAGGTTGAAAATTCAACTGGCAGACAAACGACAGCGAGTAACTTTGAAATCCAGTTCATACATATTTATTTCAAAATATATAACTTATTTAGGTGACTTTTTTGTGAATTTTTTAATAAAGTGGTCTTTTTCTATAGTCATTACATCAAATACTTCTTGAAGCAACATATGGAAAAGAAGTTCTCAGATTCTATGAAGTCCATAATAAACTAACGGAAACTATTAGAAAAACCCTTATACGTCAATTCAAATAAATATAACTTAAAGCTGCAAGATTTTGAGTATTTTCTTAAGGAAATAAAAACTCTATTTCCCAAAGAAGCGAACGCTTTAGTAACTAACCGTATTATTTATTTGATAAACAACTAATAATTTTAATATAATTTCAATAAAGAGTGCAAAATAACGCAAAATAAATTGAAAAATTGTTTTATTATAGTTCAACCTTGATTTCGTTAAATTGCATCCAGGAAAAGAAAAATTACTTTCATTTAAATGGGCCTCTTTCAAGGAAAAAATCAAAACGTACTATTGCATAAATATATCAAATGCAAATAGCAAATCACTCCTGAAGGAAACGTATGACGCTTCAAGTTTAGGTAACTAAATATACCTAAACATTTTAATATTATTTCTAAAATTGTTCTTCTTAAGATACCGAAGATTATATACTAATATCATTGCTTACATCCGTGCTTCCACCGAATGCGCGATGCAAAACTGTGTGTGGCTCAAAAACAGCTAAAGCATCTATTTTAGACGCGCAAGAGTTTTTTATATTATGCTTACCATTATTAAATGACTTAAATTTAAAACTAGCAGAATTTGTTGACAAATGCTATTTGAACAAATTAACTATTCAACCTTTTATTATAATTCAAGGCACTTTGCAAGCCCCAAAAGCATTTTTTATTTATTTAGACAAATCCTTCTATAAATTTTATTCTTTTTTGGAGTGTTTAGACTGCACTTTTAAAATTTTTCATGTACTCAATTTATCATATCCTTGTCTTTGTGCTAGCTCTTGGACTTTTATTCAAAAGTTTTTTTTCGAAATATCAGCGAATTCAGATATAAAAACATCATTGTTGGCTTCCATTTTGAAGTATTTTGAATAAATTCTGGTTTCCTAAATTAACTCATATCAGAATGATGCACTGCTTTATATGCAAAGACAAATTTTTTCTAGTTGACTTATACTTAAATCATTTAAAATGTGTTCACTTATTAAATTCAAGTTCCACCAAAAAATGTACTTTTAAAAACTGTAAATCAACTCGAAATTTCAGCATCTTACTCTCCGAACCTAACTGAAGAAAATATACCATATCAATTCATTAACTGTGCGTTCGAAAGCCATTTAAGAACAGAAAATAATTCATTGCAAAACAATGACAATTGTTTACAATCTCAAAACTGTTCACAGCCAGAAAAAGGTTTTGAAAGTTATAACGACATCATTGCATTTTTATCTGAACTAACTTTAAAATTTTCATTATCATTACCTAAAAAAAACTGTTTGCCAAGGAAGGATGCATTTTTAATCCAGGGAATGGTATCAGAAATCGTACAAACTATAGGAAAAGCATTGAATGCAGTTGTCTCTAGCATAAATTTGAGTAATGACAATCTTCGCACCCACTTAAAGTCCCTTATATGTTTTTGCAGTTCACCTTTCAATAATATATCATCAGAATATTTAATAATTAAGCATTTAAAAGAAATTAAAAAAATGGAAGATTGTAAAACAATTGTTGTAGAAAATAGTATTGGTAGTAAATTTCATTTTGGGATTTCATCACTTTCGCCTATTGCAAAAACCATTCATGTAATGCCAATACTTTTTCAAATCAAGTCCCTTTTTTGAATTACCGTCAGTATTACAAATTGTAGAAGAGAACACTCTAAAAATGATAAACTCTAAAACAATTAATAATATAGTAAATGGCCAAAACTTTAAAAATGTATTATCGTGCTGCAACACGCTTCTGAATAAAACCGTCATACCTTATAGTTTATATTTTGATGATTATCAAATTAATAACCCCTTAGGTACTCATACTTTCTCCATTTGTGGTTGTTATATCAGTTTTCCAACGCTCCCACAATTTTTATTATCAAAGTTAGACTTCATATTTCATGGAGCATTTATTGCGAGTGACATTTTAAAAAGTTGTGGCAGTGAGGTTGCACTTAATGAATTAGTTGAAATCTTACTTATTCTTGAAAATGGAATCAAAATCAATTCGAAAAATGTTTCATTTGTCCTAGCAGCCATAATTGGTGATAACTTAGGTCTTAATGGCATTCTTGGATTTACCACATCATTTAATTCACTTAAATTTTGCAGGGCATGTAGAAGATCAAAAAAGAAACAAATACTGATATTTTTGAAAAAAATGTAAGAACTATTGAAAACTATAATAACGATTTACTGAATGGCCTGGAAACAGGTATAAAAGAACTATGCGTGTTTAATAAACTTGAAACTTGTCATGTTGCAAAAACATGTCAATCGATATAATGCATGATTTACTGGAAGGCGTTTGTAATTATGATTTATCAAAAATTTTATTATCTTTACTTGATGAGAAAACAGTTTCCCTTGAAATCATTAACAGTAGGAAAAAAATGTTTACAAATGGTGAAATAGAAGTTGGTAATGTATCGATTGATATAACGGTAGCAAATTTAAAAAATTCAAATTGTAAAATTACTGCATCTGAAATGCTCTGTTTCGTTAGTTTTTTGCCTCTTATGATAGGAGATCTTATATCAAATAATAAGTACTGGAACTTGCTTATTGTTTTAATAGAAATTATAGATTTTTTTTTTGTTTAAATCATCATTTTCTGATATTGATATTTTTTTCTTAACCGATATTATAAAAAAACATCACTTGATTTATATTGAATTTTATGGAAGTCTTAAGCCTAAGCATCATTTTATGGTTCATTACCCAAGAGAGATAAAGCAGAGTGGTCCATTAAAATATATTTGGGCCATGAGATTTGAATCAAAGCATAAGGAGTCCAAAACATACTTTAGAAGTATAACTTCTCGAATAAACTGCACAAAGACAATATCAATGAAGAGTGCTTTTCCATTTGCTTCATTTCTTTTTAAATATTCAAAATGTTTGCCAAACAAATTCGATATTGAACACTTCAATTTTGATATTTCAAAAAATTCCACTTTAATCGATAATATTAAAATTGATAATTGTACACTTAATTTGAACAAAATACTTACAAGCAACAACTTATGAAAATATATTATATAAAAAAAAATCTGTTTTTGGGGATTAGAAACGCTACATTCAATCTTTATAAAATTTTTTTAATATTATATAATGAAGATAAAGTTTTAATTTTGTGTAAGGCAGTTGAAGTTGTAGTTTTTGAAAATCATTATCAGTGCTTTCAAGTCGGAAAGGCAACAAATACATTTGAAATTATATCTATTGATAATTTTACTACGAAACCAATGCATTTGTATACCATTGGTAACGGTAAAACTTATTTAAAATATAAACATAAATAAGTAGCAAAATATTGTTATTCTAATAAGTCTATGAATGAAAATTATTCATCTATTTTTTCACAACAAATAAATTTGTTTAAAATGAATAAAAAGCCTGAATAAATAAGCTATCATTTATAAAACTTTGCATTTTGTTTCATATGTTATAATATTTTTGTATAATTTTCGCGAATGAATAAATTTTAAATATATAAATTAAAATTTTAATATTTTTTTATTTATATATTTTTTTAAATACGTAATTCTCTTTTTTAATAATTTCTCATTTAAAAAAGTTGTAAATAAATGTTTATTTGTTTCCACTATTCTCTTTCTTAAATTTATTTCAAAAACGTAAATTTTATATTCAAATAAAAAATTTTTTAAAAATTCGTTTAAAAAAATGCGTGCATGAATCATAAAATAAACGTATTTAAAAGGTATTTAAACATGAACTTTTTTTTTACAAAAATTATTAAAAACAAAAGTAATCAAATGCGTGCATAATCCAAATATACTACACATTCAAATTTCTTTTAAAAATTTTCGTATTTCTTTTATGCAAATGCGGTTTTAGTTCTAAAATGACCATGCTTTTGCATAAATTAAATACGTTTTTGCATAAATCTAAAATTTTTTTCCCTCAGTGTAACTGTATGTGAACTTGATGTTGAAAAATGTGTAACGCAGATAAGTTCAAACACAATTGACAAAGACGGGATCCCAATCAAGTTCATTAAACTAATTCTAACACACATAATCAGTGCATTAACACATGTTATTAATCATTGTTTTGTATCTTCATCATTCCGATTTGTGGAAAATTGCAATTGTGTTACCGGTAGTATTTTTTAACGAAGAAAGAAAAAACGCAAGTTTGAGCGGTTAAAATTCAATTTTGTGTAATCCGTTCAGCTTGTGGGTCAACATTTAAAAAATTTAAGCATTATGACGAAAGTTAAAGAGACGAACAGCGAGTTTATTTTGCGAATGTCACAAATATTTAACAAAATATTCAACCAGATCGATCGGCCTTGTTTTGTGTGTTCTGCAGTCATAGTGTTCAAAGCTAAGAAAATGGCTCAAGTGAAACAGCACATTGAATCAGCTAAACACAAAGAAGCCGAAGAAAAAAATAAAAATTCCGTGTCTAGCTCGAGTCAATCGTTGATGTTGGAATATCAATCTAAGCCTGGACCAAAGTTATCGGAATTCAACACGGATTTATGCAAAACTTTACTTGAAGCCAACATTCCATTGTTCAAAGTTAATCACCTGTCAGTAAAAAAGTTTATCGCGAAACACACTTTAAATTCAACTCCAGATGAAAGCACATTACGTCGCAAATATGTGCCTATTTTGTATGGAGAAATGATTGAGAAGCTTCGTTTAAAAGCTGCTGGAAAACACATTTGGGTGTCCTTAGATGAAAAGACTGACGTCGAACAAAGAATGGTAGCCAATTTAATTTTTGGAATACTAGACGACGAAAGTGAGCGCTGCAAATGTTATTTATTGAACGTCATGGAACTGGAAAAAGTTAATGCTAACAGGGTTGCAACATTTTTTACCGGCTCACTATTATTTTTATGGCCTGCAGGCAAGTTTTTAAACTGATGTTGAACCCTTTAAAGAATACACTTTTCAGTTCAGTAGTTAATTTAGGACTGTTTATTTAATAATGATTTCTGTTGAACGAAAGGTAAGGAAAATATATAATCATGAATCACTAGTTCACTTCAAGCGCAACTTGAGATAGGTGACTAAACGCTGGTAACTCAAGTGCCTTGGAATGTTGTAAGTATGCTTAATCAGCTTGACAATTTGGTAATATCAAAATGTCAAGTGATGCATGTTTAGGTTATTGACTCGTTTAGGTTATTGACTGTATTTTCCCTACACCTCCCTTTTTTAAAGAGAAAGCTTTTATAGAGATCGCTGATCAGACGATGTCGATAAAAGCTTTCTTTTACTTTCACAATAATATAATTATAATTTATTAAGTTTAATATCTTTATGTTTAAAGATTTATGATTTTACAAATTATTATAATTGGAGTAATAATATAATTTAATAGTAACTTATAATCTAAATTATATTGAAAGACATTTATAAAAAGTTGTTACCAAAATAAATGTAGTACATTCAATATATTGTTGTACTGACTGATAAATTTAATTTTAAAGTATTCAAAACTAGTCTATGTATTAAATATAAAAATATGTATATATATTTATATATATATGGAGTTATTGAGAAGTATTATAAAACAATTTTATATTTTGTTTGTTAATTTTTTGTTTCTTTCCTCTTAATTCAATAATAACATTATTTTTATTGTCAATATCAATTACTTTAAATGGTCCCTTGTAAACGGGTTCTAATTTGTGTGCTGTGTGATTTTTGATAAATATTTCTTGACCTATGGTAATGTTTGTATTGTTGGTGTTTTGGTCATTTAATTGTTTTTGATTATGTTTTGCTTTATTAATTAAGTTTTGTGCTCTTGTTAAAGCGGTTTGTAGTCGGAATTTTACTTCTTTTGAATAATTTTCAAAATTATATATAGTATCTACTGTTTCAAAAGGTATTAGTGGGTTGTGGTTTGGAACGTTTGGGAGAATTAATTCAAATGGACAATATCCATGTACTGTGTTGTGTTTAAAGTATATGTGAAATACTTAACCCATTCATCCCAATCGTTTCTGGATGTGTGAATGTATGAACGAATGTATTCATTAAATGTGCGGTGTGATCTTTCAACTGTTCCTAGTGTTTGATGGTGGTAAGGCGCAGATGTAGCTTTTTGAATGTTTAAAAGTGTTAGGAGTTCTGAAAGGATTTGATTATTGTATTCAGTACCCATATCACTTAGTATTTTATTCATTGGTCCATAAATTAAAATAAAATGTTCTATTAAGGCTTTTGCTACTGTTTTTTCGGATTTGTTAGTTACGGGTATTGCTACGAGATATTTGGTTAGATCGCATATTAAAGTGATGATATATTGATTTCCTTTTTGTGATATTGGAAGAGGTCCTACAGTATCTATTATTACCGTTTGAAAAGGTTTCTGAGGTGTTGGGGTAATAATCATATCTGTTTTAATATGCTTTGTAGTTTTATTGATTTGACATTGAAGGCATTGTTTTACATATTGATTCACATCTCTAGTGATGTTTTTCCAATAATAAAATTGACGAATCTTTTTAAGTAGTCTGGTTGTTCCAGGATGTCCTCCGGAAAGAGCTTCATCGTGAAACTTTTTTAATAAAGATTTTTGCTCATTTTTGTCAGTTATTATGCACACTTTAGGTGTAAGTGCTATTTGTAACTTTGTAATAAGTTGAGTAGCTTTTTGTTTAAAGTTTTCAATGGATACGAGGTTAAAAAAATTATCATTTAAATTCATTTGAATTTTGTTTATATTCCTACTAATTGCTTCTTTTTCAAGAATTGGAAGAAATTGATCTAGATCGATAGTTCCATTAGCAATTGTATTCTGTATATTAATTCGTGGTGCTAGCACTTGTTTACCATGTTTTAAGTAAAATGTAGGGATACTTTTCTCAGTATCCACTCTGAGTTTAACCCACTTTTTAACGCAATTGAAGCCAATAGTTTCGAAGACCTTAGGCTTTTGTTCAACTACTTTATTTTCTGTGTTTGTTATTTTTTCTTTAGCTTTGGTTTTTGATTGTGCACGTGTAGTTACCAGGAGAACATTGTTTGTTGATGGGATTAATTTAATATCATTAAAGTCAATTCGAGACAGCGCGTCCGCTCCTGAATTGTCCTTTCCTTTAATGTGTTCTATTGTAAAATCATACTCTTCTAATTCCAGACGAATTCGCGTTAATCTGCTGGATGGATTTTTTAAGGAGTATAAAAAGGTTAATGGTTTATGATCGCTGCGTACTATAAATTTTTTGCCATAGACATATGGTCGAAAGTGATTAATTGCCCATTGGACAGCTATTAATTCTTGTTCTATTGGGGCTTTGTTTGATTCTCCTTTCGAAAATGCACGTGACGCATATGCAACTGGAAGCTGTATACCGTCTTTCTCTTGTGATAGTATTGCTCCACAAGCGATTTTGCTAGCGTCGGTAGTGATATAAAAAGTTTTTTCAAAATCTGGATATTGGAGGATTTGTGGAGACAGTAGTGCTGACTTTAAATGTTGAAAAGCTTTCTCACAGTCTACAGACCATACGAAAGGTTCATTCTTTCTAGTTAGTTTTGATAAATGGACAGAATAAAATGAAAAATTTAGTATGAAACGTCTGTAATAATTACAGAAAGCTACGAATCGACGAACCTCATCGCTATTCTTAGGTCTGGGGAAGTTTTTAATTGTCTCGTATTTGCTACTGTCTGGTAAAATACCTTTGTCGGTACATTTGTGACCCAAATATGTTACTTCAGATCTACAAAATGTGCATTTATCCGGGTGTAATTTTAAATTATGTTCTCTGCATCTTTGAAATACTGTTTCTAAATTTTTTATCATGTGTTTAATCAAGCATCCTGTGACAATGACATCATCCATGTATATAAAAGTTTTTGAAAGTGACAACCCTGTGAATGCTAGATTCATCATTCTCTGAAAAGAATTTGGGGCTACTTTTAAACCATATGGTAAACGCGTGAAACGAAATGAACCGTTTTCCGTAGAGAAAGAAGTGATGTCTCGAGATTTTTCGTCCAATCCAATTTGATGGAAACCAGATGTTAAATCTAAACAACAGAAAAATTTCGCTCTGCCAAGTTGGTCTAAAATATCCTCAATTCTTGGTAAAGGAAATTTGTCCGCTATCAGCTTTTTATTTATTTGTCGGTAATCGACTACTAAACGCCATCGTTTTTCGGGATTATTTGGTAATGATTTCTTTGGTACTAGTAAAATTGGACTATTGTAATTGGACGTCGCCGGTTCGACGGTCCCGTCTTGTTGAAGTTTTTCAACTTGTCTAATTATTTCGTCTTTTTGTGAGTGTGGCGTCCGATAATTTTTGATGTAAACAGGATTATTGTCAGACAATCTCAATTTTTGTTTGTAAAAACTGTTTGTGCTTATTTTATCGGTTTCTAATGCGAAAATATCAGTATATTTGGAACATAATTGAAATAATTCTGTTTTAGCTATTTCAGGAAAATTTTTCGTTAGTTTCTCTAAAATGGTTTGTTTTCTGTGATGGTCACTATTGGATGTGTTAAACATTTCATAATCGGATAAGTTTTCATGCTTTAAGTGAACATTATTCAAAAATTTATTTTCAGAATTTGTGTTGATCATTCTGACATAAGGAACATTTTTTGAAATTATGCAGCCGGTAACATACACCCCATCTTGTATTGTTTGACTTGGTATAATCAAATCAGAACATTCGCTGTTAATTTTAATAGCTCTGAAAACCTCAGCGCGTGCGGGTAGTATGAAAGCGTCATCCTTGAAACTTTCTAGCAGTGGAATATCTATTGGATAATTTAAATTAAATGGTCTTAATGAAAGTAAATTTGAATTTGTATTTTGGCTATATTGAATAGTGACATTGTATGTTTTAAGAAAATCTAAACCCAATATGCCTTGAAAAGGTATGGGAAATGTATCTGAAATTATGTGAAATTTATGAGGAATTAAAAAATTTCTAACTTTTAAATCAATTTGGATTGTCCCTAAAGAATTGATAGTTCCTTGTCCTATTCCAGTTATTTGAATAGTGTTTTGTGTGTCAAATTTAAATGCATTGAGCGAGCTGATTTTAATTAGTGAGACATCCGCTCCAGTGTCCACTAGAAATGTATTAAGATTTTTATTAGTTGATATATGGATTTCGATAAAACTACTTAAATTAAGATTCAGATGGAATATTGATTTAGTATCCTTTTTGTGTTCTTTTAATTTTGATGCTGACCCCCCATATTTTGGGGGGAAATCTCGTTTCCCGACACTTCCTGCATCATTCTTACTCGCCCCCTATTTTCAAAATGGTTTGATTGATTTCTATTGTTGTTATTCTGGCTTCTGCGTCGCCAGTTATTATTGTTGTTACTAAAATTACTATGACGCCCATTATTATTGTTGTTATTGTAATTGTTATTAAAATTACTACTCTGACGCCAGCCTTGGCCGCGTCCGCGATTGTTACGGAATCCGCTATTCCTATGGCTTTGGCTTTGGCGGTTAAGGTAAAATATGGAGGAGTTTGAAGTTGAAGCTTCTGTGCTAGCTTCTACGAATTTAGAAACAACCTCATTAAAAGAAGTGAAGTTTCCAGTTTTAATAATAAGTTTTACTTCATCACTTGTAGCATTTCTGGCAATTGCTTTCGTTGTATTTTGTACTATTAATTTTTGAGCAATATTCTGTGGATAGCCCTCTCGTATGTAGGCTCCGTCTAGTTTTTTCGTTATGTCTTGTATTTCCTCGGCATATGCGGTGGCTGATTTGGATTGCTGTTTAATGTTCATTAGTTTTGAACATAACAATTCAGATGACTCACCTTTTATGGAGGATTTCAATTTATTTGTAATTGCCTGTATGGTGTTTTCGTTTGTTATTAAATTCCTTGCCTGTCCCCTCAGTTTAGTTTTTATAACCTCAATAGCAATCAACTCATGTGTGTCTTTAATTCTTTCAATCAGCGTTAAAGCATCAAGAAAACTCTGCAACTCGTTTACATTACCATCAAACACTGGTACAATTTTTGTTGCTTTATCTAAAATATCGTCCTCTGTTCGCGGCATTTTGATAGTTTCAATTTCTTCGTCTGTTTCTAAATCAGCTTGATCGCTATCATCAGTTTCTACAATTAGTTTATTTACCTCACAGCTTAGGGTAAGAGGCACTTTAATGGCTATATTGTGCTTGTGGAAAACTTTTATTAATTTGTCTCTAAATGTAAAAAAAATCTCGTCCGCCTGTTCTCTGTGAACAGTTGAGTACCTATCGTATTGTCTGTGTAGGGTCGCTCTAATATTATTAAACGATTCAATTAAAATTGTTATGTGCTTACTTAAAGTTTCTGTTTTTATTGTCCTATTTTGACTTAGGCATTTATAAGATTGCTTAAATTTATGTTTGAATGGTTCTATACTATCTAATATGGTTTCCCATTGCTTGTTTATAATTACCTGATAACATGATTATAAATAAAATAATTTTTTTTTTTTTTTTTTTTTATAAATTTTGGAATTTACAACTGTTGTCACCCATTTTTTTCTGCTCACTAGCTGCTACGTTACGCTTGTTGTTTCAGTTGGCTGATAAAGGTGGGGCTGAAGATGTTTCTTGTATTTGTTGTTGATGATGAAGATGATAATGATGATAAGATGAAGACACTTCTATTCCCCTATTCCCAATCGTTGAGGGGTGTTGGGCCTCCGGCTTGAGGCACTCGTCACTCTTTATAATGTTAATTAGTAGCATACTTGTGATTTTTAAATTCTCGGTTGATCGCGAGCAATGCCATTGAGGCTCTTTTTTATTGCTGATTTAATTACTTTAATAATATAAATTATGACGATCACTACTGAAATGATTATTAGTGTGATTTCCGCCAAGTTAATTCCTTCACTTTTTATAAGAGTTTCTTCATTGTTTATTTTGGCTTTTTCCGTGCTCAGTGCTTTAATTATTTCGTTTTTGTCGTTTTCTTCTACCGTTTTTCCTACTTCATACCCGGCGAAGATTAGGGGTATAGTAGATAGAATTTTTTTCCACCACGACATTTTTTTTTTCACTTTATAAGTTTTTAACTTTAAAGTTATTCACTTTAAGTCCTTGTCAAAAAAAATTTTTTTTTCAGCTTATAAGTTGTTCGCTTTAAATATTCATTTTAAAAAAAAAGTTTTTTTTTTCACTTCAGTTTGTAAGTTTTTCACTTTAGATATTCACTTTAAAAATAACTTTATTTTTTTCACTTCAGTTTATAAGTTCTTCGGACTTCGAGTCCTGTCACGGTCGCCATGTTGAACCCTTTAAAGAATACACTTTTCAGTTCAGTAGTTAATTTAAGACTGTTTATTTAATAATGATTTCTGTTTAACGAAAGGTAAGGAAAATATATAATCATGAATCACTAGTTCACTTCAAGCGCAACTTGAGATAGGTGACTAAACGCTGGTAACTCAAGTGCCTTGGAATGTTGTAAGTATGCTTAATCAGCTTGACAATTTGGTAATATCAAAATGTCAAGTGATGCATGTTTAGGTTATTGACTCGTTTAGGTTATTGACTGTATTTCCCTACACTGAAACAAGTGACCTTATATACATATATCTGTTTTATTAATTTTGTTTTTTATATCAAGGAGTAAAATACGAGAAATTATTACTTGTTACTACTGATGCTGTTGCATACATGATCTCTGCAATAAATTCTTTAGTTTTTGTTTTTTGTTTTCAAAAATGTTGAACGTTACATGCTTTGCTCACGGATTACACCGTTTAGCAGAGAATATTCGCCAAGAATACCCCGAAGTGAATGAGTTGATATCATGTGTGAAGGCGTCTTCGTAAAAGTATGCATATTGCACTAAGTACTAAAGTGTAATAGTTTAACTTTTTTATGTGTTACAGTCACCGGCTCGCCGACATCTTTTTACAATTACAAATCCTTCAATTCCGTTGCCTCCATAACCAATTATTACTAGATGGGGAACGTGGTTGATTGCCTGCGAATACTAAGCCGATAATTTTGAGGCTGTGAAATCAGTTGTCGATGGTTTAAATGAAAATGATGCAGAAAGTATTCGAAAAGCAAAGAAAATTTTTGTATTAGCCAATATTCAAAAACAGCTGGCTTTCATCAAAGCAAACTTTTCGTACGTCGCCAAAGGAATACATATTTTAGAATCGAAAGAACTTGAACTTAATGCATGTTTGGGCCTAATTGACAATATTCTGTCGACTTAAGGCTCAATTAAAAGAAAACAATTTTTAGAGAAATTCGAGTGAGTCCTAACTCGTAATGTTGGTTACCAATCATTGGTGAAAATAAAATATATTTTGTGTGGCAATTTAAAAACCGATTATGTTGAAGATGAATTCATAACAGAATTGTCACCATCGGAGATTGCGATGTTTAAATATGCTGTTGTTACATCTGTGGATGTAGAGCGTTTTTTCCCAACCTATAAGTCTATTTTAACTGAGAAACGGCGTTCGGTCACATTTGATAATTTAAAACATCTTCTGTTTGCGTCTAATATAGAATGTTTGTAAACGTTTTTAAATATTTTGATTAAAAAATAAAATAAATATTATGTGCATAATTTTGTAGATTTTAGCAATTTTGCAAATATTTTACTTTTTTAATGCATTTTGACGAGAATATTTTAGCGTTTTTTTCGGGCATATTGCATGCATAATTTGCACTTTTTTCGAGCATAATTATCCGAGCTCTATTAATAACACTACTCCCAGTCTTCTGGACTATTTCATTATTTCTGATCTCTCCTTAGCTTCAATATTTGATCAAATATATTTCATATCTGATCATGACTTGATTTTTTGTTCGCTAAATGTAAATTTATGTCGTAATGGGACTCCAACTACTTATTCGTATCGCGATTTTAAAAACATAAATTTTCCATCACTGTATCATGACTTGTCTCTGTTTTCTTTTAATGACTGTTGGCATCTTTCCACCGTAAATGATAAGCATGTCTCTCTCTTAAACCCTGTCAAATATCTGTTTGAAAAACATGTTCCACTAAGAACAATCAGAGTAAAAAATGCATCTTATCCTTGGTTCACCTATAATGTACTAAATGGAATAAAGAAGAGAAAAAATTTCATAAACAATGGAAAAGAAACCCTACATCCGCAAACTGGGAAATGCATACGTCAGCCACAAATGATGCTATTCTCTTGACCAGACAGTCTAAGTCTCGCTATTTCGATTCGAAGCTAAATCTTTCCTTTCCTACCAAAACATTATGGAAAAATGTAAATAATTTTGGCGTTAGCAATAAGATTTCTTCTGAGTGTCAAGTTGATCCAGATACACTAAATAATTTTTTCTGGATTGTGCTGATTCTACTTTTAGTTATAATAATAATAATTTATCTTTTATTTATCTTTTATCTGTGGAAAATTGCATTGTGTTACCGGTAGCTAAAAAGTGAAATCCTTGTGGGTTTAATGATTTTAGGCCAATAAACATATTGTCCCCATTATCTAAAGTATGTGAGAAATTAATGAGTCAACAAATAAATAAGTTCTTAAATGAATCTGCGCTTCTGTCGCCTTATCAGTCTAGTTTTCGGTCAGGCCATGGATGTGCCTCGGCTGTCGTCAAAGTTTTAGAAGATATTCGTCCCGAATATGACGCAGCCCCAATGACCTTGCTCTGTTTGCTTGACTTCTCTAAGGCTTTTGACAAAGTGAACCATAAGTATTTATGTCTGAAACTGAAGTATCTCTTTGGATTTAGTAATAGTGCGGTCAGCTTTATATCTAGTTATTTGTCGAATAGACTGCTAAGTTGCTCAACCATTTTCTCAAAATAGACCATTACTAACTGGAGTTGCACAGGGTTCAATACTCGGTCCACTTCTCTTTTCTATATTTATCAATGACATATTTGCTGTATCCAAACATGCTTCTGTACATGCGTATGCTGATGATATACAACTCTTTCTTTCGAGAAGGACTGGTTTATTTGATGATCTGTGCTGCAGACTGAATGAGGATCTCAGCAGTATTGACTTATGGGCTAGAGCAATGGACTGCAACTTAATGCTGCCAAGTCAGATGTACTTCCTATTTGTAAGAATAAAACTCACCTTAATGTAATCCCTGACCTATATATTGGAACAAGAAAGTTGAGTGTAATATCAAAAATTGTAAATCATGGTTACTGTATAAATTCTTCCTTTTCCTGTGTTGATCACGTTAACAGTGAAGTCCAGAAAGTTTATTATATCCTACGTAATTTAAAACTGTCTGCTAGTGTTTGTCCTCTTGATCTAAGGCGTTTTTACTCGTGATTAATAGATTACTCGTGATCTTTTAATAGTAGGCTATTTATAGATCACCGCCATCAACTCTACCAAATTTCAATGTTCATTGGTGTTCGACAGTTTGTCGAAATGCACCATAGAAATGAAACGAGTTTTTTGCTTCGCCAGAAGCTAGTGTTCTCACTGAAAGGTGGCTATTTTCACAACCGAATGTTCAATTACACATGACTTTGACCGAAATCGATCAATTATTAGATTATTTAATTAATTTGACATTAATTAAACTTATGAATATTGAAATATAGAAAGAAGCAACTAAAACAGAAGGCAACCTTGGTAGAGTTGATGGCGGTGAACTAGAACTAGAACAACCTTGGTAGAGTTGATGGCGGTGATCTATAAATAGCCTACTGCTTTAAAATGTCATATGATTAGCTGCCATACCATTCAAAATAATGAATTCTAAATCTGTGAAGTCATATACATATTTAAACAGTGAGTTGATCACAGCTTTATCACTCAAAGACTACAGAAAATTAAAATGTAGCGATTCCCGAAACAGACTGTCTAGTCAGCTAAGTAATTGACTATATACAGAGTTGTTGTTGTTGCCTTCTTAAAGCGTACTTGGCCTAAAGCTCGCAATTCAATTCATGTAGTAATGAAGATATTCATGATTATAATCAGTTAAATTTTTTAATGATGATAATTTATTTTCAACTGATGTTAGTCTAAATTTGACACTATTTGTAAAAAAAATCCTTTTGTCTTTTTTATATACAGTAATGTGAAAATAAATAGGGACACCTGTATTTTTTTTTTTAAAGCTGCATGAATTATATACAAGGTGCCGCAAATATAGATTTAACTCCCTCGGGTGGTGATTCTCCTTAATTAGGCGAGTAAAAATATGCAAGGATGAGGTTCACGCCTCCCCCTTCGGGAGCTAGAGAGGAAAAACTTGAAAATATGTGTCATTACTAGGGACTGGAATCTGATGCAAATGCATGTTTGCAGTGGTCACCATGTTAAGAAAATGAATAGAATATCTTTGCGATTCAGAAAATTTCCTTTAAAATGGCATTCAATCGTTAGTGCATATTTTTGCATATTTCTTTTTAAGTGCATATTTTACTATAAATGCATGTTTTTTGCATATTTTCTTTAAAATTCGCGTTTTCTTTGAATATTTTTTAAAATGTTTTTATTTTTTTATTTAATTTCCTTCACGTTCAATATTTTTCTACACAACATGAACAGTAAGGTGGATAAAAAAAAACATTTTTTTCGACACTCATATTCTGGGAGCTGGATTCAAGTAGATCTTAAATCCAAAAGGATATCGAAATCTGTGGAACCGTCATCCAGCGGTTTTGATTTAAAAAAATCACTTTTTCGCCAAAAAAGCACCGATTTTTTCGCCGTAACTTTTTATCAATCTAAAATAACTACTTAAAAAATGGGTGCAAATGAAAGGTATCTGGACACCAAAGTCTTATATAGGAAGATTTTTAGATTCAATAAATTTTTTAGTGCATCAGTGTTCCGAATTCGGTCAACATTTTAGGTACTTTCTACTAAATTCGCTATTTGAAAAAACATTTTGTTGTCTCTGCTAACAAGGCAATATCTGTAGAGAAGTAAATTAAATATATGAGGCCTATAGAATAAAAAATCTACTCTTTCACTTTTAACAGAACGAGATAAGTATGAGCGAATATTCTCAAGAGTGGTCAACATAATTCAGCTTTGAAAAAAATTGGTTAAAACATTTTGTGTCTGCTTAATTTGGATCGATAAACAAATTTTCAGATATGATTGGCTAATGTGGAATAGAAGAGTTTTGATTCCATATCGCAAAATGCATAATTATAATTTTGTTAAACTTTCTTCTATTTTTAAATATATTAACTATTTTTTGTTGAATCAATAACTGTTATTTTTCGTTGCTAATTTAACTCAGAAAAACATACCAAGCGACATTGCACAGTTCAATTTGAACTTGAATGAGTGTAGATTCATATTTTGATTTTATAGTTCGTGTTGATTTTGTTTTTCGTTTTAAGTTTAAACTTGAGCTTGAAACGAGGAATGAAAACAAACTAAGCTAATATTTACAAAGATTTTTTTGAGCTTTATGTGTTTTTTGGTAAGTTCATGCATATTAATGTAATTGTTTGTCATAAATATTGACAAATTTTTTTGTTTTTTAATGCATATTTTAAGTGCATATTTTCTTAATTTTAGGTGCATATATTGGATGTTTTTAGTGCATGAGATTCCGGTCCCTAATCATTACATTTCACTCCATATTTAATGTATCTCTTAGCCGATTTCCAAAGTTTATATTTTGTTGAGAAGAAAATCAAATTTACATTAAGTAGCTTATTAAACATTTTGCATAAAGTCACAACTAAGAAAGTATGAGCATCTAAATTCTAAAAAATTTTTAATTCAACTTTGATAATAAATATCTCGATTATTAATCCCTTTTTTAATAATTTTCATGATCTCATTTTTTTAAGATAGTTTTCTATTGACTTGGTTTTTGATCTTGCCATAGTACTTGAGTACTCAATTCAAACATAACTACTTTTTAATTTTCAATTACCACACGTAAAACAGTTAGCTTTTAGTGTGGTACGATTGGAAACGGTTTTTGTATCATTGGTTTGAAGGCACATGACCTCTTTTTCTATGCTATTGTCTTTGGAGATCGGTTAAGAGATAAATAAAATATAGAGTAAGACGTAATGACACATATTATCAAGTTTTTTCTCTCTAGCTCCCAAAAGGGGTAGGGGGTGAACCACACCCTTACATATTTTTACTCGCCTAATCAAGGATAATCACCACCCGAAGGAGTTAAATCTATATTTGCTGCACCTTGTATATAATTAATTAAATATAAAAATACAGGTGTCCCTATTTATTTTTACATCACTGTACAGTAGACTGGCCCCAGTGTGAATGGATTTTTTATTGATTTTCTTAAGTCTTACCGTCTTAAAAGTTGTCAATGCAATCAAAATCAACTCAAAATTTTTTTGAGAATAGTCCGATAAGTAGAAAGGAGCTTCCCAGCCACTTTTATGATTACATAGAAGGCCAGTATGGAGAATTTTTTATATATTTTATTTTTCGAAATAGATACATTCAAACCATATATTTCTTAATTAAATAACTTATATACATATTGTATTGTACATATAACTTTCAAAAGAACCTTATTTTGACAAAATTATATTCCAACATTGTATTTCTTCGTAAAAATGTTTAGTTGTTTGTGTTATAACAAAAATGCTGACTCTCAATCAGTAATGTTTATAACACTGCAATATATTGTGGGGATTAGCATCTTTAGTAGTTTCGTAAAAAATTCCTATATGGAATTTTGCCACACACAATTTATATGTGTCAGCTTTTTAGGATGATATAAACATTTCAAAACGGCAAAATCAAATTAGATCAAGCGTTAAGTGAATGGCTAAGGTCAGATGGTGAATGCTTGAACGGCGTTTATATGGTTTTGTTGTTGTTTTCAATGGAAAGGTGTAAAAAACAGCGAGAGTGAGAGCGGATGAACACTTTGTAGGGCGTTCAAAAAATGTTAATTTTTGAACGCTGTACACGACAGCATTCACCGTTCAAAGCCGTGTTTGTCACCACCTACGTGACAAAGCGAACTTAACGCTCAAAATGTTAAAGAGAGTAAAAAGTGTTCATTGAACACCGTTCAAGCGTTCACCGTCTGACCTAAGCTAATGCAAACAATAACCCAGGCTTTGTTTAAATATGGATTTCCCCCAATTGCTTGAAATGGCATCGTTCGATTTTCGATGATTAACTTAAAGACTCACTCGATGTTTTCATGGAACACAGTGCCGAACGGCATATCAAATAGGAAAGTTCTTTAAGCTTGCAATCTTCACTCAAAACGAAGTTTTGAAGAAACAAAAGTGAAATGTCGTCAACGACTAAATCTAAGCGCACCACGCGTGCTACTGATAATTTGGACGTGTATTTGCTTGGCATAGTTGATTTTTCAATAAGAGGCGCCAAGTTATCATCGATTCGCCAAGTTCTGCTCGTATTATATTACAACACGCGTGTTTTAAAATTAACAATACGAGAAAGTGCATCGTTTGTCATCAGAGAAACAGTTATTTTTTGGAATAAAGCTCGGATTCCAACCCGTCAATACTACATTTGCGTTGCACAACTAATTTCTCTTCACGAAAACTATGGAAATGTCATAAAACACAGAACTAAAATAGACAAATCAGGAAAAAAACCAGTAGCACAACAGAAGTTGGAAGATGATTTCGTTGCAACTCTAGACAATCTTTTCGACATCGCACATAAAGATGCGTTTACATTGATAAAAACTGACGAAGACACAGAATTTATTCGGAAAAAACGTGAAAAGGGTCGTCAATGTTGCATGCTTGGTGAAGACGGAATTTTGGCTGCAAGAGAAAAAAACGAAAGCAACGTCAAGAAAAGGAGAACGAGCAAAAACAGAGACGAGATGAGAAAGTCACACAGCAATCCGGTAAATATTATTAAAACTGCAGTTGGAATTGTGCAAATTTTTTAATTAATTTAAATCGTAACTTATCAGAGTCATACATCGCCGTCGATATAAACCAATATTTTGACGAAAGGAGCACAGATAATGATGATTATAACGAATTACATGTTTTTTGAAGTGAAAATGATGACGAAGACACCATCCAACCGAACACAAAAAGAGGAACAGTTGATTTCAACGATAAAAGAATTATCGCAGCTCTTGATAATTGCAAGATTTCTAATCGATTAGCCTTTCATCTATTAACTGCTATCGCTACGTCTTTGGGACATCAAATTGAAAAATTGATTGTCAACTACAAATCCATTGAAAGCAGGCGAAAGAAATATAGAGAAACGATGTCGAACAAAATGAAAGCGGACTTCTCGAAAATTGTAAGTAAATATATTTTGCCCCCTTTTGAGATTAGTTATTGCCATTGAGTTGACCGGTCGTTACTTTTCGTTATGTCTCAGCTTCGTTCTCGTTGTGCGACTTGCAATAAGTCAACTGCTAAACTTGCTGCTCTAAGCTGCAATGTTTGAAATAGGGTTCATCATAAATCGTGTGTTAATATCGATGACAATTTTTATGATTCTATTATTTATCATCCTAATGTTGTATTTAATTGTGCGTGTTGCATTGGTGTATCTGTAAACTTTGCTGATACTCTGTCTAAATTAGTTGATGACGTTAGTATCATAAAAGCCTTTTTAGGCGCTAATAATGCTAGTGTTTTGCAAAAGAACAATGTAAACAATTTGCCAAAAAAAGGGTCGTTGCCCTCTAGCTCTGAAGCTTGCATTAATATAAGCACAACTGATATTGTTGCTGTTCCTGCTGCTGCACTGTCGGCCCCGTTGCCGCCTGTGTCCCCCGCTGTTGTGGTATCTTCTTTGCCAACTGCTGCTTTTTCATTTTCTTCGCCTGCTGTAGAGCTTGATTCTCGCGCTGCCTCTAAACCGGTTTTGAGTGCTGCTGTCGTACCTGCTCTTACTTTTGCTGCTGCTGCGTCAATGTCATCATCTGTTGTGTTGCCTGCTGCTGCTGTGGAACCTGGCTCGTCTATTATATTTGATAAATCACTCTCTGATGAAAATCTTCCACCTTCTCCTTTGCCTGCGGCATTGAGTTATGAAAGGAACTCCGTGCGTAATAAAAAGCTAATGAATAATAATCAAAACATAGATAATGCTATTGTTGGATGTAATGCTAATAATGAGCTTGATGTTGCTGTATCAAAGTGATTTCTTCATCTCTCTTATTTTAAACCTTCGGTTACTACTGATAATGTCATTGATTACATATGTTCGCATACAAATATTCATAGAGAAAGAATTACTTGCTACCGTCTAGTTAAAAAAGGTGTGGATGAGACTACTTTAAAGAGAGTTAGTTTCAAATTAGTAATTTATCAGAGTGATTTAAACAAAGTATTTAATCCTAATTTATGGCCGGCTGATGTTCGTGTTCGGCATTTCTCTTTTTTATGGAAAGAAGAAGAAAATCCGTTGAATCGTTAGAAGACAATATGCATTCTTCATTAATTGCTGCTTATGCTGGTTCACCCCCACTGCCTTCGTTGTCATCAAGCTCATTTATTTTACCTCTGCCGTTGCCGTTTGTTCATTCGACTTACTCGCCTATTAATTTGAATGATCTTCAAGATCAGGAGAATGTTTCGCGAACACCATTAGCAACATCTGTGGGTGTTTATGACCATAATAATGCATCTGGATTGCGCGCTAAATTGAAGGTATATTTTGATAATATGTCTGGTATTAGGACGAAACATCATTCTATTTTTAATTGGACGTCCCAAGTGGATTTTGACATAATCGTCTTTGTGGAAACATGGCTGAATGCTGATTTTTATGATGCGGAATTTTTTAATCCAAATATTTTTCAAGTTTATCGTAAAGACAGAGATGCTGTTAAAACTGGTCTTACTCGTAGAGGTGGTGTTTTAATGGCAATTAAGCGCAATCTCTGCTCATCTATTTGTGTTCTGGATAATAGTGACACGCTACTTGATCAACTTTGTATTTCGATACATAATCCAAAAGGTTATGTTTATATTTGCGCCTCATACATTCCACCAAACAGATCATATGATTTATATGCTGCGCACGTTATAAATATTGTCAGATTGCAATCATTGTTCAAGAATGCTGATAATCATCTTTGTTTTTTTGGGTGACCTTAACAAAATCGTTTCTAGTCCTCATGCTAATGTGCTGATCCCTTCTAATGTCAATCATTCTTTTGAAATTAACTTCATTGATAGTTTATTTAGTATTGATTTAAGTCAAATTAATTACTTTGTAAATTCTCTTAATAAAATTTTAGATCTTATTTTTGTCTCAAAAAATTTTAAGACTCAGTTGTACGAATGTTTATGCCCGATTTCCCCGTCAAGTATCCATCATGTTCCTCTAGTTTTAGAATGTGAGTTCTATGAATTTCTGCAATGCATGACTCCTAATAACTACTTTAACTTTAAGTTGTGTAATTTTGTTCTTTTAAATCATATTTTTATTAATACTAACTGGAATGAGTTGTTTCTGAATTTAAAGTTGGAAGATTGTTTTGAGTTGTTTAAAGCCTATCTGTTTACTAATTGTTTACTATCTGCACTGAAAACATCCCTCATTTTGCGCCTAATGTGTATAAGTTACCATGGTACACAAAGGGTCTTAAAAAATTGAAAAACTTGCGCAATAAAAACATTAAATTGTATAAAATTACTAATGAATCTCAGTATCACTTAATGTGCGTTCATTATATGAGGGAATTAAATTTTTTTAAATAAATTTCTATACAAGCAATATATTTTGCGGTGTGAAAATAATATTAAAATTAATCCCAAGTCTTTCTGGCATTTTATACAATCGAAGCGAGATGGTTCTTACATTCCTACCTCGACACACTACTTGGGTATTCATTCTTTTACAATTGAAGATACGGTAAATCTGTTTGCTGACTACTTTAAGTCCAACTATGTTATTGTAAACTCTAGTTTTGATGAGTCAATTTTAAATAATGTGGATTCATTTTTAAACCTTGGATCTGTTGTCTTATCTGAAGAGGAGATTTGTGAAGCTATGTTAAAAATGAAAGTTTCGGTTAAGGCAGATAATGATGGCGTTGCATCTATTTTGCTAAATAAATGTGCTTTTTCGTTATCTAAGCCTTTGTGTAAACTTTTTAACAAGTCTTTATGTACTGGTACTTTTATAGACTGTTGGAAATTGGGCTCTAAAACTCCGGTTCTTAAAGGGGGCAGTAAAAATGATATTTCCAACTATAGGCCTAAGTATTTCTAAGCTCTCAAATGTTTCTTAACTCTTTGAAACTGTTATTAAGAATAAGTTATTCTTTGCAGTTAAGCGTCACATATGCCTTGAACAGCATGGCTTTTTTGCTGGTCGGTCAACGGTGACTAACTTAGCAGTTTTCTCAAGATTTTGCATTAATTCTTTTGAGCTGGGACATCAAGTAGATGTAATTTATGCGGATTTTTCTAAGGCCTTTGACAAGGTCCCTTATAATGTTTTGATAGCTAAACTTGCCAAAATAGGTTTTCATTCTGTTTTCTTGAATTGGATCCAGTCTTATCTGGAAAATAGAGTATGTTTTGTTGAATTAAATGGAGTTAAATCGTATCAATTTATTGCCTCTTCTGGAGTACCGCAGGGTAGCATTATTGGCCCTTTGCTCTTTACTTTATTTATTAATGATGTCAGTAAATGTTTTCATTCAGCAAAATTTGTACTTTATGCTGACGATTTAAAGTTATTAAGTAAAATCTCTTATTTGAATGATGTTCTGTTACAGAATGATCTTAATAATTTGCTTTCTTGGTCTTTAATGAATTTTTTACCATTAAATTTTAATAAATGTCTTTCTATGACGTACTCAAAATCCATTATTACGTCCATTTCTTCGTATTATCTCTCTAGTACTCCCTTACTGAATGTTAATTCCATTAAAGATCTAGGTGTGGTATTTGACTCCAAGTTCACTTTAGTTGAGCATATAAATTATCTGGTTCCAAAATCATATGCATTACTTGCTTTTGTGCGTAGGAATAGTACAGAGTTTTCTGATCCTTTTACTCTAATTTGTTTATATAATTCTTTTGTGGGGTTAAGGTTAGAATATGCTTCCTTTATTTCGAGTCCGTTCTATTTAATTCACTGCTCGCGATTGGAAAAAATTCAAAAATCGTTTACTCAGTTTGCAATTCGTTCATTAAATTTTGTTGAGCCTTTGCCTTCTTATGACGCTATTGGGTTTGAAAACACTTGAAACAAGAAGAAAGATTCAATCATTAACATTTATCCATGATCTTATATCAGTTCATATTGACTGTGTCCAGTTATTACAATTTGTCTCTTTTAATATTCCTGCAAGGACATTACGCCATTACTCGATATTTCATTCAGAAATCCATAGAACTCTTTATGCACTTAATGAGCCAATTACTCGTGCTTTGTCTTTGTATAATGAAATATCTATTGAAAATAATTTAGACTTTTCTTTTTTGAAATTATCATTTAAGAAATTACCTAATAACTGTTTTCGTATATAATTTAGAGTTTCCAAAAATATATAGAATTTTTTCTTTTGTTAAATATATATTTTGATATTAGTTTGTAAGTTTTAATTTTAAGCAGTCTGTAAGGATATTGTAATCCAAAGACAGTGAAATAATAATAATAATAATAAATATATGGAAATAAGTAGTAGTGACTAGAAATTACAGCTAAAGTGTTATTTTTTCACATTCCAGTTAGAAAATTAGCGTGCTCTTACTGTTCATTGGGACGGCAAACTTCTGCCTAAAATAATTGGTCAAAAAAGAGCGGAAAAAGAAGAACGACTTCCAGTAATTATTTCTTCGACTGGTATTGAAAAACTATTATGTATTCCTTCGACTCCAAATAGCAAAGGCGAAACAACTGCCAATGCAGTCTTTCAAACTCTTGCCGAATGGGAAGCTCTTGATCAAGTCGTGGCGATGTCATTTAATACAACTGCTTCCAATACTGGTCGACTCAATGGAGCCTGCAAATTTCTTCAAGATCGCATTCATCGTAATTTGCTGCCACTAGCATGTAGACACCATATTCATGAGGTATATTTACGAAAAGCATTCGAAATTAAATTTGGCAAATCGACATCACCAGGCGTTCAACTATTTAAAGCTTATCGGAAAACGCGGATTGATAACAAAATCAATGTTGCAGGTTTCGAATCCGGTGTCAGTGACAAATTCGTTCGGCAAAAATTATCAGCGGAAGTTGCTTGAAATGTAATCTGTTTCTGTAAAGAAGAACTCGAAAACGCTTAACCTCGTGCCGATTATAAGCAGTTGCTAAATTTGACCTTAATTTTTCTGGGCGAGAAAATCGAAACTTTCAATTTCCCTCTACCAGGAGCAACAAGTAATGAGCGTTGGATGTCCAAAGGCATCTATATTTTGGAAATATTTATTTTTCGTAAGCAACACGTTTTAGATTCGGAAACTGTCCATAAAATTCGGGATTTGAGCATTTTCATTGTTACACTGTACGTCAAAACTTGGTTCCACTACACAAAGGCTATTTCTGCTCCAAGAAATGACCTAGAATTAATAAAGGATGTAATAAAATATGAAAAAATCGATAAAGAGATATCAAATGGAATTTTGGAGCGAATGGCAAATCATTTATGGTACCTGTCTGAAGAAACGGTTGCTTTTGCCTTTTTTGACGATAAAGTATCATTTGCAATAAAACAAGAAATAATAAAAAATCTCAGCCGACCGTCTAAACAAAACGAGCTCAAGATAACAATTAAGAAAGATGACAACATCAGAAACTTTTCTTCAAAACAATTAAGTGAATTTGTTACGCAGAAAACATTAAAGTTCTTTGATCGCTTCCACATTCCAACAGATTTCCTTCAACGAAATCCATCGGAGTGGTCAACAAAAGAAGCATTTAAGACATGTAAAGCCATATGCCACGGGCTACATGTTGTAAACGACACAGCTGAACGAGCTGTAAAATTTATAACGGAATTCAATCCCATTTTGACGACAGATGAAAAACAAAAACAATTCCTCATTCAAACAGTTCTTCTCTATAAACTGAATCATCCAACTTACCGGAAGTCCGATCTTCTGAATGCGTACATGTATGAGTTCGGTGAGGGTAATTATGAAAGCGACAATTATGAAAGTTAATATACTATATCTTATACTTATATATTATATCTTATATCAAAAATAATAATTAACGAAATAAATTTTTATTCTACAATTTTGTCAAAATAATGTTATTTTAAAAATTACAGGTTTTGTTTACCGATGAGAGTTTATTTAATTTATATGGTTCAGATGGAAAGCGAAAACCGAATGAAGAATTTTGCAATAAAAATTCTAAACATACGATTAAGCATGGTAGAGATCAGTCATGGTTTAAGGCTACGTCTGATGTTTAAAGGATTCATTTTATTGAAGGTATAATGGAGTAAAAGAAAGTGCGGGTAAATAAGGAATTGCAAACAATTTTTAGTTTTACCAAGACAATGACCTGAAACATACGACGCTCTTGGCAAAGAATTGTGTACTTAATATTTATCCAAATGTTATAAAAACAACCTCACTAGGCCCAGATTAAAATGTTATAGGACATCTATGAGATGAACTTGAACACTGAGTGCAGTATCAGAGATGGGCAGCTAAAGATCCAATCCTACAAAAAAAGTATCCTAAGTGAAGAGTGGAATCAAATTGGAGCTGAAGTTTTTAAAAAGTTGGTTGCACCCTTTTCAAAAAGGCTGCAGGCAGTCATATAAGAAAAAGCATTGGCAACAAAATATTCAATTCTTAGTTTTAGCATTGAATTCCTTATCTGCCCGACTTTCAATGTGAGCTCGTTTTTAAAGCTTTGGTTTGATTTAATTTTGTTTTACCGTTATGTTCTAATTTTTTAACTATATTTCGGTTTAATTTTGCTCACCAATAAAGAACGTTTTGAAAAAATATTTACTCCAAGTTTCTTCTTACATTTTCATTTCTGAAACCAATGCGAAAGTGCTAAGAAATGCCTGCCCGACTTTCGTTGTGAGCCACTGTATGTTTAAATTCTCTTCAGTATAAAAAGCAAGTGTAAATTTTTTGTTGACAAAATAAAATCCCAATAAATGTAAAAAATTCCAAACTGCAATTATGTGACAAATTGGCTTTTTCACTTTAAGAATTTCATCGACTATTACACCAAATAAGTGTATTAAAATATTAAATTTGCACAGAATTTTAAATATCAATAAGTTTATGATACTCTCAAAGGTAGATTCGTTATTTAATTCACTGCTCGCGATTGGAAAAAATTCAAAAATCGTTTACTCGGTTTGCAATTCGTTCATTAAATTTTGTTGAGCCTTTGCCTTCTTATGACGCTATTGGGTTTGAAAACACTTGAAACAAGAAGAAAGATTCAATCATTAACATTTATCCATGATCTTATATCAGGTCATATTGACTGTGCCCAGTTATTACAATTTGTCTCTTTTAATATTCCTGCAAGGACATTACGCCATTACTCGTTATTTCATTCAGAAATCCATAGAACTCTTTATGCACTTAATGAGCCAATTACTCGTGCTTTGTCTTTGTATAATGAAATATCTATTGAAAATAATTTAGACTTTTCTTTTTTGAAATTATCATTTAAGAAATTACCTAATAACTGTTTTCGTATATAATTTAGAGTTTCTAAAAATATATAGAATTTTTTCTTTTGTTAAATATAAATTTTGATATTAGTTTGTAAGTTTTAATTTTAAGCAGTCTGTAAGGATATTGTAATCCAAAGACAGTGAAATAATAATAATAATAATAAATATATGGAAATAAGTAGTAGTGACTAGAAATTACAGCTAAAGTGTTATTTTTCACATTCCAGTTAGAAAATCAGCGTGCTCTTACTGTTCATTGGGATGGCAAACTTCTGCCTAAAATAATTGGTCAAAAAAGAGCGGAAAAAGAAGAACGACTTCCAGTAATTATTACTTCGACTGGTATTGAAAAACTATTATGTATTCCTTCGACTCCAAATAGCATAGGCGAAACAACTGCCAATGCAGTCTTTTAAACTCTTGCCGAATGGGAAGCTCTTGATCAAGTCGTGGCGATGTCATTTAATACAACTGCTTCCAATACTGGTCGACTCAATGGAGCCTGCAAATTTCTTCAAGATCGCATTCATCGTGATTTGCTGCCACTAGCATGTAGACACCATATTCATGAGGTATATTTACGAAAATCATTCGAAATTAAATTTGGCAAATCGACATCACCAGGCGTTCAACTATTTGAAGCTTATCGGAAAACGCGGATTGATAACAAAATCAATGTTGCAGGTTTCAAATCCGGTGTCAGTGACAAATTCGTTCGGCAAAAATATCAGCGGAAGTTGCTTGAAATGTAATCTGTTTCTGTAAAGAAGAACTCGAAAACGCTCAACCTCGTGCCGATTATAAGCAGTTGCTAAATTTGACCTTAATTTTTCTGGGCGAGAATATCGAAACTTTCAATTTCCCTCTACCAGGAGCAACAAGTAATGAGCGTTGGATGTCCAAAGGCATCTATATTTTGGAAATATTTATTTTTCGTAAGCAACACGTTTTAGATTCGGAAACTGTCCATAAAATTCGGGATTTGAGCATTTTCATTGTGACACTGTACGTCAAAACTTGGTTCCACTACACAAAGGCTATTTCTGCTCCAAGAAATGACCTAGAATTAATAAAGGATGTAATAAAATATGAAAAAATCGATAAAGAGATATCAAATGGAATTTTGGAGCGAATGGCAAATCATTTATGGTACCTGTCTGAAGAAACGGTTGCTTTTGCCTTTTTTGACGATAAAGTATCATTTGCAATAAAACAAGAAATAATAAAAAATCTCAGCCGACCGTCTAAACACAACGAGCTCAAGATAACAATTAAGAAAGATGACAACATCAGAAACTTTTCTTCAAAACAATTAAGTGAATTTGTTACGCAGAAAACATTAAAGTTCTTTGATCGCTTCCACATTCCAACAGATTTCCTTCAACGAAATCCATCGGAGTGGTCAACAAAAGAAGCATTTAAGACATGTAAAGCCATATGCCACGGGCTACATGTTGTAAACGACACAGCTGAACGAGCTGTAAAATTTATAACGGAATTCAATCCCATTTTGACGACAGATGAAAAACAAAAACAATTCCTCATTCAAACAGTTCTTCTCTATAAACTGAATCATCCAACTTACCGGAAGTCCGATCTTCTGAATGCGTACATGTATGAGTTGGGTGAGGGTAATTATGAAAGCGACAATTATGAAAGTTAATATACTATATCTTATACTTATATATTATATCTTATATCAAAAATAATAATTAACGAAATAAATTTTTATTCTACAATTTTGTCAAAATAATGTTATTTTAAAAGTTACAGGTTTTGTTTACCGATGAGAGTTTATTTAATTTATATGGTTCAGATGGAAAGCGAAAACCGAATGAAGAATTTTGCAATAAAAATTCTAAACATACGATTAAGCATGGTAGAGATCAGTCATGGTTTAAGGCTACGTCTGATGTTTAAAGGATTCATTTTATTGAAGGTATAATGGAGTAAAAGAAAAGAAGTTAAAGAAAGTGCGGGTAAATAAGGAATTGCAAACAATTTTTAGTTTTACCAAGACAATGACCTGAAACATACGACGCTCTTGGCAAAGAATTGTGTACTTAATATTTATCCAAATGTTATAAAAACAACCTCACTAGGCCCAGATTAAAATGTTATAGAACATCTACGATAGGCAGCTAAAGATCCAATCCTACAAAAAAAGTATCCTAAGTGAAGAGTGGAATCAAATTGGAGCTGAAGTTTTTATAAAGTTGGTTGCACCCTTTTCAAAAAGGCTGCAGGCAGTCATATAAGAAAAAGCATTGGCAACAAAATATTCAATTCTTAGTTTTAGCATTGAATTCCTTATCTGCCCGACTTTCAATGTGAGCTCGTTTTTAAAGCTTTGGTTTGATTTAATTTTGTTTTACCGTTATGTTCTAATTTTTTAACTATATTTCGGTTTAATTTTGCTCACCAATAAAGAAAGTTTTGAAAAAATATTTACTCCAAGTTTCTTCTTACATTTTCATTTCTGAAACCAATGCGAAAGTGCTAAGAAATGCCTGCCCGACTTTCGTTGTGAGCCACTGTATGTTTAAATTCTCTTCAGTATAAAAAGCAAGTGTAAATTTTTTGTTGACAAAATAAAATCCCAATAAATGTAAAAAATTCCAAACTGCAATTATGCGACAAATTGACTTTTTCACTTTAAGAATTTCATCGACTATTACACCAAATATGTGTATTAAAATATTAAATTTGCACAGAATTTTAAATATCAATAAGTTTATGATACTCTCAAAGGTAGAGTCGTTAGTAAGAGACAACTAATACAGACAACAACGATAATAGGATATATTTAACTTGTCATGGCGCATGACTTAAAGATATTTATGTACTATATATAATAACCAAGAACTAAATAATAATTTTCGCATAGATCTTGTAATAGCTTGCACTGGTTTATATTATTCTTATTGCATTTTTTTAAGTGTTTCAGTAGGTACGATATGGGGGTTCTGGCGCACAGGAGTCAGGAATTAACCATCAGCGCCATATGCGGTGGAATGGGAAACTATTATAACAATTAGGCCAAAGGCCTCACCATACCAGCTAAAACAAACACACTCAGCCAGAACAACACACCCAGACAGAAACATCCATCACCAGACCTGCAAGTATTTTTATTACTATTCTTATAACTTATATATATTTATAGCTATTAACTATACTACTAACCATATAATTAGCGTAATACTTTCAAAGGTTTTTTTTTATGGTTAAACGAAATTGATATTTTTGCTTACGGACACTTGTTAGAGTCGGAGGTCCAGCGATGAGTTTCGACAGCAATGAAGTCAAAATATACTTAAAGTAGAGCTTCAACAACAAATGCAGGGTGCAGACACCAGCAGCGACGCCGGCAGAACTATTGCAAGCAGCATCAATCACAGTAGACTTTGAGTCGTTATGCCGCTTTTCGGCAAAACTGCAATTAAAGTTAATCCTTTGCAAACGGCAAGCAGCAGCGGCGACAGCAAAAAGCAAACTTAAGCAGCGCTATTTCGAAGTGTTCGCAATACTCAAAGAAAGCTTTTTTGTTTAATTTGCTTTATTTAATAAAAACTACTCTAACACTGACTGTCCTGTCACGGTCGCCAAAATGTAGGGAGATAAAAAAGAACAAGTGTGTATGGTTCGGTGTCTTTCGTCTAACAAGTTTTTCTTTTTTCCGGCAACGTGTACCAGGAATATCGTTCACTTAATGCTAGGAACCGTAGCGAACAACAAAAAACATAAGATTATGTGCAATGAAAACGTGTGGGTATTATGTAAATATGGTATTGCAGCAACGGTCCTATGTGCCTTGAAATATTATGTTGTTGCTAACTAAGATTATCGAAGCTTTAATCCCGAAGCAAAACGATATTCCCGGTACACGTTGCCGGAAAAAAGAAAAAAAATTACTGTTGAGAGATATTAACTCTGTCTTTTGTTCACCATGCCGAATAATGCTAATGATGCTCCTGAAAAATCGAAAAGTGGTTCTAATTCGAGCTTGTCGTCTTTTAAGCAACAGCGTTCATCTATGAAAAGAAACATTACCAATATGAAACTAAAGATTGAAAAAGAAGGAGAGAATGTAGATTCCACAATTCTAGAGTGCCGTTTTCAAATTCTAGAATCGTACTTTAAGCAATTGTGTTACATACAGAGTCAAATTGAAAAATTGGATGTCGAAGACTTTAGCAGAAGCGATATCGAAGAGTTGTTCATAAATGCCAAAGCCAAAATTATGTCATTATTGAATAGCAAGCGCCGTAGTAGTAATATAGACCAAAGCTTCCTGAGTACGTTAAATGCTTGTGTCGGATCTAGTTTCAATCATCGATTACCCAACCTAAAACTGCCTAAATTAAGTGGAAATTATGCAAATTATATTCGATTTATTAACGCGTTCACAAGTATGGTTCACAACGATCCGAATGTTTCGACTATCGATAAATTTGAGTATCAAAGAAGTTGCTTAAGTGATCAAGCATTAGCTGTCGTTGAACCGTTCCCTGTTACAGAGGAGAACTACTTGAAGGCTTTAGAACAATTAAAAATACGTTTCGATAACAAGGTTTTGATTTTTCTCGACCACATCAATAAACTGTTTGAATTAGAAAAGATGAAAAAGGGTGATTTAGTTGCATTGCGCAACATAATCGATACGGTATCTGCATTACGTGGTTCGTTACTGACACTAGGTTCTGATAAAGAGGTGATGAATGCGATTATCATCCATATCGTTTTATCAAAGATTGATGGTGATTCCAAATCAACATATGATGACAAGCAAGAGTTCACGACATTGCCATCTTGGGAAGATTGCTACAATATTCTTAGCCGCCGCTGCCAATTTTTAGAAAGTCGCCTTGGGAAGGTCGAAGTTATTGAAAAACCAATAGAAAATAGCAGGAAACCTTTTTCAAAAAGACGTTCACATACCTTTTTAACTTCGAAGCCAACTTGTTTGCATTGCAACAGCAGTGAACATAGAGTGTCAAATTGTTCGAGTTTTTTAATATTGAGTGTGTCAGAGCGTTTCGATTTTGCCAAACGTGCTGGCATCTGCATAAATTGTTTGCGCAAGGGACACACTGTCTCTAAATGTGCAACTCAGTCCCGTTGTCGAGTGTGTCATAAAATGCATCATACTGTTCTCCACGTATGCACTGTCACGAATCAGATCATGATTGATTCTGTTCCTTCATCGTCTCCCATCCAAGATGCAGTAGCTCAAACGTCTACTCAGGCTGCAGTATTCTCGCGAACCACACGCTCATATAAGAGATCCATAATACCAACCGCAGTAGTTTTTATTAAAAATAAATTAGGCTTTTTTCAACCAGTACGCGCTCTTTTAGACTCATGCTCTGAAGTAAACTTTATAACTGAAGAGACAGCAAAACGGTTGCAATTACGCTTTCACCAAAGTAACCAAGAAGTTTTTGGAATCGCAAATCTTCGAACAGAGTTCAAACATTTTGTCTCAGCCACAATCAAGTCTCGCAGCAATAAGGAGAACAAATACAAACCTCAAATTGGAAAATTCCAAAAAATTTAGAATTGGCAGATCCGTTCTTTAGTAAGCCGCAAAAAATAGATTTGCTTATAAGCACCGAACTTTTCTTTGAACTTTTACTTGATGGCAAGATATCGTTAGGCGAAGGCCTATCCTGTCTTGTAAACACAGCCTTAGGTTGGATAGTAGGTGGAAAATTTGATTCCAACATCGAACACCGAACAGTCACATGCAACGTTGCCATTGGCGCTACACAGTCAAAAAATCTTGATAGATTATTGCAACGTTTTTGGGAAGTCGAAGAATTTAAGGAACATCCGAACATTTTCTCAGATGAAGAGCTTAGATGCGAACAGCACTTTATTGAAAACGTCATTCGCAACACAGATGGCCGTATTCAGGTTCGTCTTCCATTTAAAAAATCACCCGAATTGCTCGGTAATTCTTTCAAAACAGCCAGAAGAAGATTTATTTCTCTTTAACGTCGGCTTCAGCACAACGAACTACTAAAAACCATGTACATTGATTTTATGACCGAGTACGAAAGTTTAGGTCACATGTCTTCTGTAGAAAATGACTTCTCTGGTCCACATAATAATATACCACATCATTGCGTTCTTAAGCCGCAAAACACAACAACGAAGTTGCGCGTCGTATTCGACGTATCAGCGAGAACTTCCTCAAACATCTCATTAAATGAAATTCTCATGGTTGGGCCGACTATTTAACAAGACTTGGTCACAACGCTTCTTTCATTTCGTCTTCATAGATACGTATTGACAGCAGATATTTCCAAAATGTATCGACAGTTTATGATAGACGAACGCGATCGCAAATTCCAACTAATCTTATGGCGAAAGGATCCTGATGATACTTTGCAAGTTTTTAAATTAAATACTGTCACGTATGGCCTATCTTCAGCACCTTTTCTTGCAATTCGTAGCCTATTTTATATAGCTAATGAGTACAAAGACATTTATCCAATGGGTTCAGATGTACTGCGTGAAGATTTGTACGTAGACGATAATTTTGATGAACTTCAGAGAAAAAGAGATGAAGTGATACTTATCTTAGCTTCTTGTGGTCTACAACTGGCCAAGTGGAACTACAATTATTCACAAATTTTCGAATGCTCTGATACGGAAATACAAATTAAAAGTTCTGAGGATATAACCAATACATTAGGTATGTCCTGGAACCCAAAACAAGATGTATTTTGTTTTCGTTATGAATTGCCAAATACCAACGAAGCAACAAAACGCTCGATTGTTTCAATTGTTGCAAGCATCTTTGATGCACTCGGACTGTTAAGCCCTGTAATAATTCGTTGCAAAATATTCATTCAAGAATTATGGATACAAAATTTGGATTGGGACGAACCGCTACCTCCTTCTTTACTTAATCTTTGGTTGGAAATTAAGGAAGATTTGAAAAATGTTAACACTATAGACATTCCAAGATACGTTTTTACTTCAAACGATTATGCTATCGAAATTCACGGCTTTGCAGATGCATCGCAGCGCGCGTATGGCTGTTGCATATATGTGCGAACAAATATTCAGAATTCTATCAAACTAACATTACTAATTGCAAAATCTAAGGTTGCACCAATAAAAGCTCAATCCGTGCCTAAGCTTGAATTATGCGCATCCTTGTTGTTATGCAAAACATGGCACAAAATTAAGAATAAACTGTCTCAATATGTATCCAATATTTATTTTTGGACAGACTCAAAGATAGTTTTGCACTGGCTCAAAATGCATTCATCTTTGTTGAACTGTTTTGTCGCTAACCGAGTTGCAGAAGTTCAAGAAAAAAGTCAAGGCATCACTTGGCGACATGTACCCACGAAATGCAACCCTGCTGACATCGGTTCTCTGGTACTACTTTTCTATTAAGAGAGCAAACTGAATGGCCGTCGAGTAATGACTATTTTAGTATAACTCAAATCCCTCTGGAAATCCGAAAAGTAATCACCTTGAAATGTAACATCAGTGGCATCGGTGGATCAATCATAAATGACATCATTGATCAACACTCATCATATTTTCGTATTCTTCGTATCATATCGTATGTTTTCAGATTTATTAATGGAGTACCTGCGAGCTTTAAACAAAACCACGCTCTTCTTAAAATACCATATAATGAATTAGATAAAACCTTTTTTAAAATAGTTGCATCGATTCAACAACAATATTTTACAAATGAAATTCACTGCTTGAAGAATAACAAGCCGTTAAGTTCAACTTTACAAAGTCTTACACCTTTTCTTCACGAAACAAAAACCGATAACGTAGTTATTGAACTTATTAGAGTCGGGGGACGGCTTTCAAATGCACCGATACCTTTTGACGCCAAGTTTCCTGCATTACTACCGAAGGAGCACCGCTTTTCTTCACTTTACATCGATTATCTACACCGAACCCATCTGCATGCTGGATCAAAGGTTCTTCTTGGTCTGCTACGTCAACGGATTTGGGTCGTGAATGCAAGGGATCTTGTTCGAAAAATCGTGCGCAAATGCGTGCACTGCTTCCATTATAAACCGAAGCTCATGGGACAAATAATGGGCAGCTTACCAGCCGACCGCTTTAAATGTCAACGTCCATTTTTTATAAGCGGCGTTGATTTTTGTGGACCTTTTTTTACATCATACCGGATTCGTGGAAAGCCACCGTATAAAACATATGTGGCCGTTTTCGTATGCTTTGCGTCAAAAGCCACCCACCTTGAACTTGTATCAGATTTGTCAACTAATACTTTTCTTCTTTGTCTTAAACGATTTATAGGCAGACGTGGTATACCGCAACGTCTTCATTGCGACAATGCTACGAATTTTGTCGGAGCGTAAAACAAACTTCTGGAGCTTCACCAAAGATTTCTCAGCCAAAATACAATCAACGAAGTACTAAACTTCAGCAGCAAAATAGGCTTCGAGTTTAGCTTTATTCCTCCACGCGCGCCTCATTTCGGCGGCTTATGGGAGGCTGCAGTCAAATCGACTAAAACTCTTCTGGTTAAAAACTGCGCACAAGCCAACCTGACCTTCGAGGAATTGTCAACACTGCTTGTTGAAGTAGAAGCCGTACTAAATTCACGTCCCATTGCACCGATATCTGATGACCCCAACGACGGTGAAGCGTTAACACCAGCACATTTACTTATCGGCTCGTCGCTTCAGGCAATACCAGACGAAAGATTTGACACAACCAAAATGTCATACTTAACTCGATGGCAACAAGTAACTTTTTTAAAACAACAATTTTGGGAGCTCTGGTCTCGCGACTATGTTTTAACCCTTCAACAACGTGCCAAGTGGTTGAAACCCGAAGCAAACATTAAAATCGGGCAATTAATCATAGTTCATGAAGACAACTTATTGTCGCACGAGTGACAAATGTGATTCCGGGAAAAGATGGACGAGTTCGAGTGATAGATCTTAAAACAACCAAGGGTTCATTTCGACGACCAATTCATAAAGTGGCTCCTTTACCTAACTCTGAAGATATTTGAAAGTCCAGCCAGCATGTTTGGTGAGATCGACTCCAGCTTCTTCAACTTATAATTTTGCTACTTTCAAGGGCTCTATACTGCTTTCTACTTTAAATTGCTACTTTGTCATTACATGAAATTAAAACTCTTTGAATTTATTGCTTATTTTGAATTATAAATGAAATTGGTTACCTATAACGAATAATAAGAAATTCACATCACTATGTTCGAAATATTTCCTTTATAACTCTCACTTTTGCATATTCCTTTTGTTTCTTATTTCTTACACACTCTGTGTTACTATTGTTAACTTTAACACTGATTGAAGTTTTTTTAATAAACTTGTTAGACGAAAGACACCGAACCAAACACACTTGTTCTTTTTTATCTCCCTACAAAGGGTGTCCCAACAAGAACACAATTTTTAAATTTGGCGCCATTCGAAGTGTCATTGTTTGACATTTGAACAATTGTTATTGTTTGCTAGTAGAAGGTACGAGGTTAGTAAAAATGGAGCGCTACACGAATGAACAACGCATTCTCATTGTGAAATTGTTTTACCAAAATGGTGAAAGTTTTGCGGCTACAGTTCGCAAATTGCGATCAATTTGGGGTCACAATAATGCTCCAAAGAGTCAACTGTAAAGAGATTAATGGATAAATTTGCCGAAACTGGGTCTATTAGTGATGTAAAGACAACAACGCGCCTTCGACCAGGTCGATCGACCGAAAATGTCGCAGCTGTACGTGATGATGTCGCTCAAACTCCATCCACCTCAATTCGACACCGAGCTCAGCAAATTGGTGTCTCCAAATCCACTATGCAGCGAATTTTGACGAAAGATTTGCATCTTCATGCATACAAAGTTCAATTGACTCAGGAATTGAAGCCAGAAGACAGCGAAGGGAGTTCGTTAATTGGGTATTGGAGAGACAAAATGAAAATGCTGATTTTGCCGCTAAAATCATCTTCAGTGACGAGGCCCATTTCCATCTTGATGGCTTCGTCAATAGGCAGAATTGTCGCATTTGGGGTGAGGAAAATCCTCGAGTGATTCACGAAAAGCAAATGCATCCTCAACGTGTCACTGTGTGGTGTGGTTTTTGGGCTGGAGGAATCATTGGACCTTTTTTTTATGAAAATGAGGCAGATCAAGCGCAAACAGTCAATGGTGTTCGGTGTCGTGAAATGATAACCAGTTTTTTCTTGCCTATTGAAGAAATGAATGTGGAGGGCATGTGGTTCCAACAAGACGGCGCCACATGTCATACAGCCAGAGAAACAATTCAATTGCTGCATCAGTCATTTCCCGGTCGTGTTATTTCGCGTTTTGGAGATCAGAATTGGCCGCCTAGATCGTGCGATTTAACACCATTAGATTTTTTTCTTTGGGGTTTTTTGAAGTCGATGGTTTACGCGAATAAGCCGACGACGACTCAAGCCTTAAAAGAGGAAATTGGACGCTGCATTAATGAAATACCGCAGCATTTATGCAAAACGGTCATTGAAAATTTCATCAAAAGATCGCGTGTATGCCAGCAAAGCCGCGGCGGCCATCTGCACGATATATTGTTCCATACATAACCTCATTCTGTCTACTTTACGATACAATAAAGTTTCACGATTTTTTTTTTAAATATCTGTGTTTTATTTCAAATTTAAACATTGCGTTCTTGTTGGGACACCCTTTATAAACTAGCATTCGAAATACTTTTAATTCAATTTATTATTTTATTTTAATTAAATGATAATGGAATTTACTATTTAATTAAATCCCATTTAGCTTACCACAATTAAGACAAAGTTTACTTAAATATTCAATGATAATTAAAAGAATATACTAAGTTTTACTTTGGCCCTAAGCCTGTCACCATATAAATATAACCAATATTAAACAAACGGTGGCTCAAAACAATTACATATCATCAATTGAATATTTAACTAAATATATCTGAATAAAATACCAAATATCAACGAATAATAATCCTACATGTACAAATAAAGACATACAACAGCATTTCTAAAACTAGATAATAAGTTACTTTTATGCATTTATACTAATCAAAACAACTCTGGGTATCTAAAGTAACATAACAGAAAACCACTCAAACGAGCAAATATTTGTATAACATAAATAAAAGCTTTCGATCGACCGGACCGAAACTCACTCAAACGAATAGAACATTCTCGACCAACGAACAAAAGCTTTCAATCACATCAAACCGAACAAACATACCTAACGTATAAATAAAAGCTTTCGATGCAACAACAAGTACACACGCACGAAAGCTATCACTCAAAAGAAATCACCTAAACATGAGCTTAATGCGCTCATATTAAATGACTTAAAAGGCAGTTGTTTTTTAGCTCCTGAACCAGACAGTTCAGTTATTGTTTAGCTCCTGAACGAGACAGTCGAGTTACTGTTTAGCTCCTGAGCCAGGCGGTTCAGTATTTGCCGACTGCTAGACGAAGCAGTCTACAATTTTGTGAAGCTCTGAACGAGGAGGTTCAGCTTTTACCAGCATCTGGAAATAATAAGGATTCGATACGATGACTCTTGGACGAGCAGAGTCTTTCATCAATCCTGCAAATAAGAAATAAAACCATTCATTTTAATCTACACGAAATTTAAGCCGCTAAAACGCCAGCGCAATTGCATCAAATCGCCTGTGGCCATTCAACACGCTAAGAGACAGAACAGCACACATAGCGGCACATGAATTAGATTTCCCCCCTCTGACGACGTTGAAAATCCTAACTAGTCCAAAAAGAAATCCATATACCCCTTCCTTTCCCTTACCACCACTTCCCTTTTCCTACGGTGTTACGTAAAGCGCCCAGCACGAATGCATGCAAATCCCACCAAACGGTACCAGCAGTCACGCCATAATCGAAGAACGGAAAGTACCGTACGCTAGTTATTCAGTCATTTAGCATTTCGACACAAAATCAAAGTGACTACCATTTAGCAACGGGACTGTACCACCGCGAGCCAACACGACCACCAACAACAATAATAACATCACCTACAACACACACGCGAATGCACGCATACATACGCGTCTACGTAACTTTAGCTACCCAGAGCTTATACGAATAAGTTAACAATATTACGAATTGTTCAAACGTAATGCATTAAGAAATGAAAAACTACAAATAAAACATACATTTAATCAACAAATCAAATAAAACCTCCTACTAATTCTTGATTTCGAACCCTGGACAGCCGATGAGGATACCTCAGCTGAAAAACGTTGTAACGCCCCCAGGAGGTTTCAGATCCAACAGATTCATCTAGCGAATATCATATGTATCCGCAGAAAAAAAACTCATATGTTTCAGTTGATCTAAAGTATAGAAACAAAAATTATTATGTATTTATATGTATAGTAGTCTACAACAGGTTTATCTAATGAATTGAGGTCATAAACTGCTGCTGTTATTGTTGCTGTTGTTGTTGCTGTTGTTATTGTTATTGTTATTTAAAATTGATATGCAAGCTATACATTCAAGTTATTCATGTCAATTAAAAGCCATTAAAACTTTGATTTATGATATGAGTGCTTAGAAAGTTTAGTGCTTGCAAGCTTGCATATCAATTTTAAGTAAATAAAAACAACAACAACAGTTTATTTTTATTATTAAGGAACAACGATAAAGTTTTTCCGTTCATTAGAAAATTTTTGGGTTCTAAACGTTCTAAGTACATATCATATATTAAAGTTTTAATGGCTTTTCATTGACATGTATAGCTTGAATGCATAGCTTGCATATCAATTTTAAGTAAGAATAACAACAGCAACACATACTTACCTCAATTTATTAGATTAACCTGTTGTAAACTATAATACACACAAACACATGATAATCACTAAATGAAGCTTATTATCAAAAAGCTAGGCTTTTAGCTAAAGTTTTAATGGTTTTTCATTTATATGTAAATTTAATTTACATTAAAAACAATAGTTTATTATCAAAAAGATTAACGGTTAAATTTTTCTGTTTCATGTAAAAATTCTTGTAGGGTTATAAACTTTCTAAGCACTCATATCATAAATCAAAGTTTTAATGGCTTTTCATTGACATGAATAACTTGAATGTATAGCTTGCATATCAATTTTAAATAACAATAACAACAGCAACAACAACAGCAACAACAACAACAACAACAGCAGTTTATTACCTCAATTCATTAGATTAACCTGTTGTTAGCTACAATACACAGAAATACATGATAATCCCTATTGAAGCTTATTATCAAAAAAGTTAGGCTTCTAGCCATAACTCAATGTTTGAATGGTTTTTTCATTTATATGTAAATTTAATTTACATTAAAAACAATAGTTTATTATCAAAAAGATGAACGGTTAAATTTTTGTGTTTCATGTGAAAATTCTTGTAGGGTTCTAAACTTTCTAAGCACTTATAATAAATCAAAGTTTAAATGGATTTTCATTGATATGCATAACTCGAATGTATAGCTTACATATCAATTTTAAATAACAATAACAACAACAACACATACTTACCTCAATTCATTACATTAACCTGTTGTAAACTATAATACACACACAAAAACACATGATAATCCCTATATGAAGTTTATTATCAAAAGCAAGGCTTCTAGAATGTTCTAGAATGTTCTCGATGGAATTGATATTTACAAAAACAACAGCAACAACAACAGCAACAGCAACCACAACAGCAACAGCAACAACAGTTTATTACCTCAATTCATAACATTAACCTGTTGTAAACTATAATACACACACAAACACATGATAATCCCTATATGAAGTTTATTATCACAAAGCTAGGCTTCTACAACGTTTTAGAATGATCTCGAAGGAATGTATATCAACAACAACAACAACAGCAGTTTATTTTTATTATTAAGGAATAATGATAAAATTATCCCGTTTAATATCAAAATTTTTGGGTTCTAAACTTTCTAAGCACTTATCATAAATTAAAGTTTTAATGGATTTTCATTGACATGTATAACTTGAATGTATAGCTTACATATCAATTTTAAATAACAATAACATCAACAACACATACTTACCTCAATTCATTACATTAACCTGTTGTAAACTATAATTCACATAAACACATGATAATCCCTATATGAAGTTTATTATCAAAAGCTAGGCTTCTAGAATGTTCTCGATGGAATTGATATCTACAAAAACAACAGCAACAACAACAGCAGTTTATTACCTCAATTCATTAGATAAACCTGTTGTAGACTACTATACATATGTATAAACACATAATAATTTTTGTTTCTATACTTTAGATCAACTGAAACATATGAGTTTTTTTTTTTCTGTGGATATATATGATATTCGCTAGATGAATCTGTTTAAGACATAAACCTCACTTTAAAAATGCTTTCACTCTTCTATACTCTGTACACAAACATATTATATTTACTAGATGAATATTCTATAGGAATAAGAAAATTGACATAGTCAATAAATGTAAAGTTAGAATCGAAAATAACCCCAAGATCATGATATGTAGGAACTAATTATATTTTTGTTTTATCTGTACTACTGACACAAACCACATTAAAAATTTTCCCATTCTTCTATACAAAACACACTAACATCATATTCCCTAGATGAATATATTATAGACACAGACCTAACATTTTTTTTCTATACTATATACACAAACAACAGCAACAACAACAGCAGTTTATTACCTCAATTCATTAGATAAACCTGTTGTAGACTACTATACATATAAACACATAATAATTTTTTTTTCTATACTTTAGATCAACTGAAACATATGAGTTTTTTTTTCTGTGGATACATATGATATTCGCTAGATGAATCTGTCTTAGACATAAACCTCACTTTAAATATGCTTTCACTCTTCTATACTCTGTACACAAACATATGATATTTACTAGATGAATATACTATAGGAATAAGAAAGTTTACATAGTCAATAAATGTAAAGTTAGAATCGAAAATAACCCCAAGACCATGATATGTAGGAACTAATTGTATTTTTGTTTTATCTGTAGTACTGACACAAACCACATTAAAAATTTTCCCATTCTTCTATACAACACACATTAACAACATCATATTCCCTAGATGAATATATTATAGACACAGACCTAACATTTTTTTTTCTATACTAAATACACAAACCGCTTACCTATTATAATAGTTCCACATTCCACCGCATATGGCGCTGATGGTAAACTCCTGACTCCTGTGCGCCAGAACCCCCATATCGTACCTTCTTGTTTCAGGGGGGCCCGTATGTTGCAATCCCACGGACCCGAACTTGGCTCTCTACGGTCATGCTTATAAGTGGTTATTTGGAGTAATGGATGATCATGACCGCCAAGAAAAACTTGAGTATCTTGATAGACATAGTAGATAAGAATAACCACTATATAAAAGACACAGTCAACTTACAAAATTTTTATTAACACACATTTTAACCAATCAATACAAGTTATAAAATCAGCAAAAGAGGAAGACAGAGAAAATGTAAAAATTCATTGAACGAACTGAAATATAGAGGTAACGAAATTATACAACGCCTTTTGTACAATGACCAAAAGTTTAAACTGACGTATTTAAAAGATAAAATAAATCATATTCAAGAGAGCATTGTATCAGCTAAGCACCATATTGTTCACCCAAATATACTTACATCTGAAGAAATTGATCGCTTTAGAATAGATTTTTTCAAACTTCAATTTATAAAAATTGATATGCTTAATTATAAGGATGGTTTGTTAATTATGGCAATAAAAATTCCAAATAATTATTTTATAGCAGATTTAAAAATTATTGTTCCTCTTTCAAACAAAAATTATATGGAAATTGATGAGCCAAATGGCATTGTAATTGAATTCGAAAATCGTGTTTTAGATTATGAAGAAAATGTATATTTAAGACATTTAAAAAGCAGCAAACATTGCGCTGTATTGAATAATTGTAATTTCAAATATAATAATAAAACACAAGTAGAAGATCTTGAAGATAATATAGATAGAAAATTAACGTTAAATAAGCACTATTTGTTAACTTATTACAGCTGTGAAATAAAAACAGGAAATAATACTTTTAGTTAAGTTTAGTTTATTTTATTAAGTCTTTAGATACAAATATCCTTAAAGACTACAATTCTTAATAATTTAGCAACAAAAGTATAATATAACAAAGTACAAAATAAGTAAAAAGAATAATTATATAATTTTGTTAAGAAAATACTATTAATTAAATTTTTAGTAATATGTTTATAACCAAAGAGATCAAATTCGTGTGAAATACATAATTCATTAAAAAGAGTCAAGGCTTTCGTAATTGGTTCATTTAAAGAATAACGAGTTTTACATGTTTTTACATAAAACAATTTTGAGTTACGTAAATGTCCTACCGGAATATTGAAAGAAATAAGCTTTTATAAATTATGACAGTCAATTTTTCCAGAAATTATGTCATGTATAAATAAGAACGACGATATCTTTCGTCTTGATTCCAAAGACTTAAGTCCAAATAGCAATAGGCGTGTACTATAAGGTGGCAACGGATCAGGAAAATTTGATCTGTTTTGAAAAATTGATTTGTTTTTGTATTTTCTCAAGTCTAAAAGTTGTTGAGTCATAAAATAGGGACCAAATAATAGACGCATACAAAGTCTCGACCTCACGAACGCTCTAAACCAGCGGTCGTCAGCGCCTAACTCTTTCCACTCTTTCCACTATTTTAGAACAACTTCCAGATTTTCATGATTGTAGTAATTCGCGGACCTTCAGACAGATATTTATAAAAGATTTCACATAATGGGATCGCTAAGGCATTTGCGCAGTTTAAGGAAAATCACTATCAATCATTATCTTCCTTAAATGTTGTTTTCAAACCCTGAATAGATTCAATAAAGTAGGTATACTATGCCGGTTCTGGCTCACTTCCGGTAAAAATAAGCGCCATCTAGCGGTGGTTGACGAAAAACCATTGCATACTTCTGGGGGAACGCTTGTTTGACAGCGTTGACGAAAAAAAAACATTGCATGCTTCTGGGGGAATGCTTGTTTGACAGCGTTGACGAAAAAAAACATTGCATGCTACTGGGGGAATGCTTGTTTGACAGCGTTGATGATCAACGATTTAAATTTTTCGTGGTGGCTGCGGAGGCGGAGGCAGCACCATCTAGCGTTTAGGTGAGGCGGAGACAGCGCCACCAGAAGTAGTGCGTGTATGAGGTCTGTGTCTTGGCTTTCCACAACTTGAAAAAACAACCGCCAGATTTCGGAATTTTGTCAATGCTTGAGAAAATAAAAATTCTCTGTTGAGGTTTTGATAAGCAGTTGTACAAAATAAAAGAATTTTTATATTTTGTTTATTAGAAATGTGTATGTGCATGTTTCTCTTAACCAATCGTTAGATCAATACAAACGACAGCTCAAATGAAAGATATAAACGTCTTATTTGCAAATATGTATAAATTTTGTAATACGAAAAAATACTTTTGAAAGTTATAGGATCGTAACTGGGGACATATTTTTCGAAACTAAATGAAATCGAAAATTTTTTTTGAAAATTCTTCAATTCTTTTCGAATTGCATTTGTTCTATAATACTCATACAATTTAGCACAAAATCTATATTAATAAAAACCTATTTTCTGGTTTGTTTGTTTAATTGACATTTATATAAAATCTAAAATGGCTTAACGGATTTCGCTCAATTTGAGCTTGAGAAAAAAAAAATTCTCTGTTGAGGTTTTTGATAAGCAGTTGTACAAAATAAAAGAATTTTTATATTTTGTTTATTAGAAATGTGTATGCGTATGTTTCTCTTAACCGCAAGACAATGCGTTCTTTAACTGATAGTACAATTTTTGCTGCATAAATAACTCGGATTATGTGAAAATTTATACAGTTCATTTTAAAACGTGAAACTAGATACAAAAAAAATTTTAAAAACATGGAAGGACAAATAAACGCTATTATTAAGAATGCGAAGACAGCATTTGCAAGTGGAAAGAACAATAGTAATCTAATTCCGGAGGGGCTCAAGGAGTGCTCCAAGGCATTAGATACTCTTCGCGATTGCATGAAGATAGCGAAAACTGTTGGTGAAAAACATAGGGTAACCTACGCCATATGTATGGTGCAGGGTTATCGGATGCAATTAACCCATCGGGGAAGCGCATCAATCGGCATCAAATGGGTAGATGTGGAATCAGCCTTTGGTGGAAGGTAAGTTGATTTGTTGCATATTCTTAAAATTTACAGAATAGTAATATGTAAAATTTTTTCAGACTAAGAACGGGAGCTATAATTAACCTGACGCATAAGGATCCAATTAATTTCTTAATAGATTGTGGAGACACATTTGTGCAGAAAATGGGGTATATTATGGAGCAGGAAAACTTCGTAAAAGTGAACACTATATTTTTCGCGAATTTCATCAAGCTTTGCGGCGAGGAAGAAATCGAGGAAATTAAAAATGTTAACACCAAAAATTCTGCAATATCGAGGGACACCAATCTGAGTGAATGGTTTGAAGAGAACTGCAAGACAAAAATATTGGAAAAACTTGAGGATTTTCAAGAAAGGGATAGCGGTTGGGCGTTAAAAGAAATTGTAAATCTTACAATCAATATTAATAAATATTCGCCAATGGTTGCTTCATCGTATTTAAAGCTACCTCAATATATTGAAAAGAAGAAAGCCTGCGTCAACGTCAAAAATATGGATGATGCTTGCTTTGCATGGGCTATTGTGGCAGCACTCTTTCCCGTCAATCAGAATGCAGATCGCATTTCAAAATATCCACATTTTTCATCAGTTCTGAACCTCAAAGGCATAGTGTTTCCTGTTAAAAGGTCAGATATTAAAAAATTTGAAAATTTGAATGATATAAGTATCAACATATATGAACTATGCAAAGAAAAGAAAAGGAATTCATACAAGGTTTTACCAACTAGGTTAACCGAAAATAAAAGTGAAAAACATGTTGATTTATTGTTGTTACAAAATGAGTATGACGAAGAAAAAATTGAAGAAGCCCAAAAAATAGAATATCATTATGTCTGGATCAAAAATATTTCGCGCCTTGTATCAAGCCAATTATCGAGAAATGAGCACTCTAAATTCCTTTGCGATCGATGTCTTCATTACTCATGTTCGGCCGAAAAATTGCAAAGTCATATTAAAGATTGTAGGGAACATAACGAATATAAAGTGACTTTTCCAGCTGAAAAAAGTGTGCAATTTGGAAATTTTAAACATAAAGAGCGAGTTCCATTCGTTCTTTATGCAGATTTTGAGTGCATTTTAAAACCGACATCGATAAAAAAGGGTAGTGGAGAACATTATATGCAGCATGAGGCTCATAGTGTAGGATATTTTTTGAAATGCTCCTATGATGATAACCAATCATATTATAAAAGCTATAGAGGTTTACATTGTGCGGAATGGTTTGCTAAAGAGCTTCATGACATAGGAAACATGGTGGAGCTCATTTTAAATCAGATAAAACCAATGGAGAACCTCACAGCAGAACAAGTGCAGAGCTTTATTTCCTCATTGAATTGTCATATATGCAATAGACAATTCGTGGAATCTGACGTTAAAGTGAAAGACCATTGCCATCTTACAGGAAAATACAGAGGACCCGCACATCAGGCTTGCAATATTAGCTACAAAGACGGTAAAACAGTCCCAGTAGTATTCCATAATCTGAGTGGATATGATTGTCATTTACTAATAAAAGATGTATCCAATATCATCCCTGGGTATATTAAAATATTACCAAATAATACTGAAAGTTATATTGCCATCATCAAATATTTAGAAAATTGTGACATAAAATTCAAATTTATCGACTCATTCCGATTTATGGCTTCATCACTAGATAAATTGGCTTCTTATCTAACAGAAAAGGAAACTATAGATTCCCAGTTTCCAGACCTAAGTGATGAAAAGTTGAAGCTGATTAAAAGAAAAGGAGTTTTTCCATATGAATATATATCAAATTGGTTGAATTTGGAAGAAACTCAATTACCAGCAAAAGAAAAGTTTTTTAGCTCATTATCACAAGGTCATATAAATTCAGAAGACTATGAACACGCTCAAAAAGTTTGGATACAATTTAATATTAAAACTCTTGGTGAATACAGCGATCTTTATTTGAAAACTGATGTGTTGCTACTTGCAGACGTATTCGAAAATTTCAGAGATGGCTGTATTAATAATTACAACCTGGATCCTGCACATTATTACACTGCACCTGGACTTGCTTGGGATGCGATGCTGAAATATACTGGGGTGGAAATTGAGCTTGTTCAAGATGTTGAAATGCTTATGTTTATAGAAAACGGTATTCGTGGAGGACTCACTCAGTGTTCCAAAAGATATGCAAAAGCGAACAACAAATATATGCCAGATTATGATTCTAACCAAGCTTCGACATATCTTATGTATTACGACATAAATGCAATGTATTCGTGGGCTATGACTCAACACTTACCATACAGAAATCTGGAATGGGTCGAAGATGTCGAAAATTTAAACTTTAATATTCCTGATGATTCACACTTTGGTTACATTTTAGAAGTTGATTTGGAGTATCCAACTAGCATACATGATAAGCATAAGGAAATACCTTTCGCTCCAGAAAAAAGAGCTCCACCAGGCGCCAAAGAGACTAAAATGTTGGCTACTTTGTATAATAAAAGCAAATATGTTATTCATTATAGGAATCTAAAGGAATACTTAAATGAAGGGTTAAAAGTTACAAAAATTCATCGTGTTTTAAAGTTCTCTCAAGCTGATTGGATGAAACCCTATATCGAATTAAATACATTTTTAAGACAAAATTCAAGAAATGAATTTGAAAAAAATCTATTCAAATTGATGTGTAATGCAGTTTTTGGAAAAACGATGGAAAATGTCCGGCTTCGACGCGATATTAAACTTGTTACAAGATGGCAAGGACGTTATGGAGCTGAATCATTAATATCTAAACCAAATTTCCATGCTCGCTCCATATTTGATGATAATTTGGCTGCTATTGAACTTTTGAAAACAGAAGTAATATTCAATAAGCCAATTTATATTGGAATGGCTATTTTAGATATTTCCAAAACATTGCTATATGAATTTCATTATAAATACATGAAAAGCAAATATGATGATAATTGCGAGCTATGCTACACAGATACTGATTCTCTCATATACGAAATAAAAACAAATGATGTTTATATGGATATGAGCCAACATTTACATCGATTCGATACATCTGGTTACTCTGCAAGCAATCCATATAATTTGAAGCAAGTAAACAAGAAAAAACTTGGCCTTATGAAAGATGAAAATAGTGGGCAAATTATGTTGGAATTTGTTGGATTACGAGCTAAAATGTATGCTTTACGAGTACTAGGGGATGATTCTCAATATCAAATTAGTAAAAAAGCAAAAGGAGTCAAGGCTGCTGTGATAAGAGAAATCACATTCGAGGATTACCAAAACTGTCTTGAAGAAAATGTAGAGCATTCTGATATACAAAACACAATAAGGTGTGAGAAACATATACTATACAACACATCGCAGAAAAAGATTTCGCTAAGCCCATTTGATAACAAGAGATATTTGCTAGCTAATTCTTTTCAAACATTACCTTGGGGTCATTACGATGCTTCCTAACAAGAAAAAATAAGAAGAAAAAAACATTTTTATAAAACTCTAAAAAAATTTAAAATAAATAAAAAAATCATAAATTGTATGCAGAATTCAAAGTTTTGTTTTTTATTTTTAAGTTTTTTAAAAATTTTAAACTTCTAAACATGCTGAAATTTTATTAAAATATATTAAAAATAGATTTAGCGTTTTTTGTTTTAGATATATTTTGAAAATAAAAATTTTAAACATAGATGGCCACAATTAATGGTATTAAAATTTTGATATCTAGTATAATTATAACTAATATTTTGACCTAAATATTTTATTAATTGTTTTGGTGGTTGCAGGTTGCCAAAGCTATCAAAATATTCGATTTTATTGTTTTTTTTCCAGTATGCTACCCAATGTGTTCCAGACCCCTTTGAAGTATCCAGATTGATTATTCCACATTCTTTTTTAAACGCTTTACTTGGGAGAGTGTCACACATAAACACACCTCTAAAATTTGGAATATCTTTAGCATATTTTCTCAAGTCTACATCGGTAAGAGCTCTTTTAGGCAGCTTCATTAAAAATTTTGTTGATAGGGCTTTAAATATAGTCCAAACCCCTTTTTATATGGTTTTAAGAACATTCCTTTTCCTAACGCAATGGCTTCCATTGCGCTATTATGTCGTTGGGCTTCACTCAACTGTTTCCTACCATTTTTGGCGGCATTGACTGCTTTTGTAATGCCAGATACTCCGCCAGCTAAGCCGCCAAGTGCACCCAATGCAGCGAATATAGGTGCGAGTGGAAGGAAACCTCCTGATTTTGGTAGCGGTATTATTCGAGGTGTTTTTATAAGTGCTTTTTTTTCCTTTGAAAATATTATTTACAACTTTTCGTGAAATCTTTATAGCATCTTTCAAGTTTTTAGTTTTCTTTATATTGTTTCTTGCACTTTTCAATGCTTGCTTAAATAGTTGATGATCTTTTTTTTTTTTTCCTCGACATGATCTTTTAGTTTTATTAACGTTCCCCATTCCAAATTTTGTTTTTGCTTTCATTGCGTTAGTAACAAGCCAGGCGTTTGATTTTTCAGCAAGACTACTATCACTTGCTTTTACTCTTTGCCAAGCCTTTTCAGCCAACTCTCTATCGGCAATATGTCTTTTTTCTAAATCTTTGTTGTTTGAGTACGCTATATCGTGTTGTCTACAAGCAGCATCCAAGGGGTTGATTCCTTGATCACCTCTAGCTAAACGTTTTTTCAATTTCGTACCAGGCCCACAAAATTGATAGCCAGGTAAATGAACTTCAAATGGGAGTTTATTAATTATTTTATTTAGAACACCTTTTCCAATGATGGATGGCTGATGACTGATTATCTTTTTATAAATGATTGTCATAAGTATTTATTGTTTTATGATTCAAGGTTGAAAGTTGAGTGGTTAGAAGTCAATAAAATGGATTGATTATATATGATGTCATTTAGTAGAATTCATAATGCGGTTCTTAAAACACCATAAATCAATTAACGTAAAGAATATTGATTCAAAGTTAAATTCATCAAATAGAATACGGCACAGCTCATTACTGTCGAACACTATTCGTGCTCTCATTGTTGGACCTTCAAATTGTGGAAAAACAAATGTTATGATAAGTCTTATTGAAAGTCCTAATGGTCTGAAATTCCGAAATATTTACTTGTACTCAAAATCAGCACAGCAACCAAAGTATAAATACTTGGAACGACTTATTGAACCTATTAAGGGGATCACTTTTTCAGCATTTTCCAACAATGATAACGTCATATCACCGGATGAAGTACAACCCAACTCAATATTTATATTTGATGATGTAGCTTGTGAGAAACAAAATCATATACGATCTTACTTCTGTATGGGTCGCCACAAAGATGTCGATAGTTTTTACTTGTGTCAAACTTACACACGTATTCCAAAGCATCTTATTCGTGATAATGCCAATATGATTATAATATTTAAACAGGATGATATGAATATTAAACATATTTATAACGATCATGTTGGTTCTGATATGTCTTTTAAAACATTTCATGAGTTATGTTCAATATGTTGGAAAGAAAAATATGGCTTTCTAGTTATTAATAAAGACGATCCAATGAATAATGGGCGCTATAGAAAAGGATTTGACTTATTTATAAGTATATAAAAGAAACAGTTTAGATAATTTCAAAATCAGTAGATCAGCTGATTTTGAACTGATCTGTAATACAAAACTGCTAACTGCTTAACTTATCTGTATAATTGAACAGCTTACTGCTAAACTGATCTGTTTACCAGTTTTTATTTCACCCCAATCAAAATGAATAAAAAAAATCTAGTTAACGATCTTATTAAAACACGAAATATTTTAAAAAAGAAATATAAGGACATTCTACTCGGAGAAACCGCAAATGATCAGCTCTTAGAAAAGACTTTTAAGCCAATATCAAAACCATTAAAAGAAATAATTCAATCAACTAATAAAAATAATTTTATGAAACATGAAAAGTATTTGGACAACTCTTTTAAATATAATCCCGAGGATAATAAAGCTGCTACCAGTACCCCATATAAAAATAGAAAGCTTGAATATGACTATAATACGTTTTCTCCGAGCTTTAATGAGAAGGAAATCGAGAAAAGTTCATCAGCATTTAAATCATTTGATATTGAAAATGATGATAATAATGATGATATTGATGATACTGATAGTGATAACGATCTTGATAATAGATATAATGATAACACCATCGCAGCACATACCGATCAAAGTATTCAGTATAATTTATCCAAAGTTTATTTAAATAATAAATATGATAAAACATATGGCCCCCATAAGGACAAAAATCAAGTATGGAAACTGGGCGATGAACCCATCACTTTTAATTCAACAAATATTACTGTAGGCAATTCAGAATGGCCCTTCACATCCGGTTTATATGAGCTATTAGTTTACAAGAACCCGAGCAATTTTAATAAAACTGATTTAAATACTTATAAACAAATATTGGAGATGACTAATGCTCATAGACGGAATAACAGCATCAAGGAACAAATTAAAGGAAATAGATCAAAAAAATATTTAACGATTATTAAAAAACTATTTAAGGAGCAGAAAATTCATAAGGGGGTGGATTAATGAAGCTGAATAAAAAAAAGCTTAATTATGTGTATTGGGATGATCCTAATGAATTAGTTGATAGATTGCGTCTATTGATTTCATCAACAACAGCTGGTCATTCAAATCATAATAATGAAATAGTCTCAATTATTGAGGAATTGAGAGAAGCAAAGATTATAGTATAAAAAGTCTATAAAATATAAAACAACCAATATTCATAAAATGCCTATCGATAAGTTTGGTCATTATATTGGTAGCTCTGAAAGATATCAAAATCCGCAATTCAAGATTCATTTGGATAGTGATCGTAATTTCAACTTTAACTTGCGAAGAATAAAAAATATTGCAAATCCTGTATTGGAAAACGATGCTGTAAATAAAATTTATTTAAAAAGTTATTCCGAAGAATTAAAGAATCAATTAGATACGTTGTATATGGAGAGAATTAAGGGGGCTGAGGATAATTTTCATGAAATAATACAACAACAAAACGTGCTGCTTACAGAAAAACTTGCAAATTTAGAAATACGATTAAGTAAATTAATACAAGATCAGACTATCTTACAAAGTAATCTCGATCAATCACTAAAAGAAGTAAGATCATTATTTAATTATAAAATTGATGCGGCTGAAGGACGCCTTAATGAAACGATTATTACAAGAACCAAACTCATTACGAAGCATTTAAACATAGAAATATAAAGCATATTAAAAGCATATCACCAGCACTTAAATGAATTAAATCTAAGGATGAGCTCGGAAATGGAGCGACACGAGATGGTTCAGGAGCTGCACAAGCAAGCACGCAGAAATTTTGTCCGACGTCGAGTGGTGACCAAAGGGATAGACGATCTTTGGCAAGCAGATCTCGTTGAAATGGGTGCTTATTCAAAATATAACAAAGGCAATCGGTTTATTTTAACAGTAATAGATACATTTTCAAAGTTTGCATGGGCTGTTGCAGTAAAAACGAAAGGTAGTGAAGATATTACCAATGCTATGAATTCTATTTTTTTACAAAAGAGAATACCAAAAAACTTGCAAACAGATAATGGTAAAAAGTTTTATAATAAAACATTTCAAAACCTTATGAAGAAACATAAGGTTAACCACTATTCTACATATAGCATTATGAAAGCATCTATTGTAGAACGATTTAATAGAACAATAAAAGGTATGATGTGGAAGCAGTTTAGCTTGCAAGGAAATTATCAATGGATAAATATATGCAAGGATTTAATTAATCAATACAATAGTAAAAAGCATAGAACAATTGGAATGGCGCCAAAGTCTGTTAATACAAGAAATGAGCAATCTATACTTAAGCAAGCTTACAACCATCCAAAAATATTCAAACCTGGAAAACTCAAAGTTGGAGACCATGTTCGCATAAGCAAATATAAGCATATTTTCGCAAAAGGATATACTCCAAACTGGACAACTGAAATTTTCAAAATTCGTACTATACAAAACACGAACCCTATAACTTATTTATTGGAAGACTATCAAGGAAACCCGATTGTTGGTGGATTCTATGAACATGATGTAATGAAGACACGTTTTCCGCACACATACCTTATTGAGAAAGTAATTAAAACAAAGGGGCAGCAAGTTTACGTAAAATGGCTAGGATTTTCCAATCATCATAATTCTTGGATTAATAAAGACGCTGTTCAATAAAATTTTGTAATAAAAATTATTAAATCATATTTTCAAAATAATACAATTTTGTTGTTTTTAAATTTTATTTCCAACGTTGACTTAACAAATTATTTGCGATTAAGTGTTGGAGGAAGTAATAAAAATTTGAATGCATAATAAACTTTAAGGTTCTGAAATATTGTGTTGCGGTCAAGTGCAATGGATGTGTTGCTAAAGACTTTAAAATAAGTTGAAGAAAAATGATAAAATTTGTGGTCATTAAACAAATGCGTGTGTTGCTAAAACACACTAAAATAAGTTGAATAAAATGATAAAATTTGTTGGCAAACATAAATGGTAAACTTTAAGGTTCTGAAATATTGTGTTGCGGTCAAGTGCAATGGATGTGTTGTTAAAGACTTTAAAATAAGTTGAAGAAAAATGATAAAATTTGTGGTCATTAAACAAATGCGTGTGTTGCTAAAACACACTAAAATAAGTTGAATAAAATGATAAAATTTGTTGGCAAACATAAATGGTAAACTTTAAGGTTCTGAAATATTGTGTTGCGGTCAAGTGCAATGGAAGTGATAATATTTTGTTCTTATAATCAACAATTTTCCCACAATATTTTGAGTTGAAATGGATATAAAAGGCTGCCCCGTAACACTAGCTTACCATTAGTTCAGTTTTTGTTGAAAGTAAAACACTTAAACAATTAAAGTAGCAATTTAAAAAAATGGAATCTCTAAGGAACGCATTCAAAGAAGCTAAAAATGGAGGGTGCTCGATTCTATCCATCAAGGATATGGTATTAGGACGGAAGTACCGGATAACAGCGGTGCAGAGGACTGAAACAATCTACGGCCAGAAAGTGAGGTGCCTTGTGGAGGGCAAATACTACATTTACTTGCCTGCCACATTTAATACCGCACTTAAGTCTGAGCACCTGGCTATTATGAACCGAGGGGGGTACTTCCTTAGCAAGGAGCCCCTCGAAAAGGGTCATTTCGAATTAAATATTCATGATGAGGGTAAGCTGTTTTATTTTATATTTTTTATTTACTTTTATTTAAATATATATTTTTATAATTTAATTAATAAAAAAATTTATTTTTCTTTTTTCTCTTTAGCCTGACACATCAGAGGATTGTAAAAACTGACCAGCCTGAGACATCAAGATTTTCTTAAAAACTGTGCAGTCCGGAGACAAAAAAAACAACTTAATTTAATCAAATTTTAAAATTAATGTATTAAAATGACATTATTGTCCTTGTTTTGTTAAAATAATTTAAAAAATAAATAAATGTAAAATTGTCTATGAAAAAAAGGGAGATATTTTTTAATTATTAATTATAGCTTGAGCTTCAGGTCTGTTTTATTCAGAGTAGTAAATTTTTTAGTTTATTGATACTTCTTAGTATGGTGTCTAAACAACAATTATGTTTGAAAGAACAATTCATCCTTTTTGAATTACATTTTTATTGTTCTTAGTGTAAATAAGAAGTCTTACAGAAATTTTTTTCTCCTCGAAAATCATATTTTCAAAATAATACAATTTTGTTGTTTTTAAATTTTATTTCCAACGTTGACTTAACAAATTATTTGCGATTAAGTGTTGGGGAAGTGATAAAAATTTGAATGCATAAACAAGTGTGTTGCTAAAAACTTTCAAATAAGTTGAAGAAAAATGATAAAATTTGTGGTCATTAAACAAATGCGCGTGTTGCTAAAACACTCTAAAATAAGTTGAATAAAAATGATAAAATTTGTTGGCGAACATAAATGGTAAACTTTAAGGTTCTGAAATATTGTGTTGCTAAAGACTTTAAAATAAGTTGAAGAAAAATGATAAAATTTGTGGTCATTAAACAAATGCGCGTGTTGCTAAAACACTCTAAAATAAGTTGAAGAAAAATGATAAAATTTGTTGGCAAACATAAATGGTAAACTTTAAGGTTCTGAAATATTGTGTTGCGATCAAGTGCAATGGAAGTGATAATATTTTGTTCTTCTAATCAACAATTTTCCCACAATATTTTGAGTTGAAATGGATATAAAAGGCTGCCCCGTAACACTAGCTTACCATTAGTTCAGTTTTGTTGAAAGTAAACAGAATTTATAATGTACTGCTTTGTGTGCGAAGAGGAACTTTATGAATCGCAATTGGTGATCCATATGAGGACACATAAAAAAATATTTAAAAACATGGAAAAACGAATGAGAAAAGTTCGCAGAGAAGAGAGAACAAACCTAAAAAAGGATATAAATATTCATGATGAGGAGGTGAGGCTGTTTTATTTTATATTTTTTTTATTTTCTTTTATTTAAATATATATTTTTATAATTTAATTAATAAAAAAAATTTATTTTTCTATTTCTCTTTAGCCTGACACATCAGAGGATTGTAAAAACTGTCCAGCCTGAGACATCAGAAGATTTTCTTAAAAAAACTGTGCAGTCCGGAGACAAAAAAAACAACTTAATTTAATCAAATTTTAAAATTAATGTATTAAAATGACATTATTGTCCTTGGTTTTGTTAAAATAATTTAAAAAATAAATAAATGTAAAATTGATTATGAAAAAGGGAGATATTTTTTAATTATTAATTATAGCTTGAGCTTCAGGTCTGTTTTATTCAGAGTAGTAAATTTTTTAGTTTATTGGTACTTCTTAGTATGGTGTCTAAACAACAAGAAAGAACAATTCATCCGCTTATGCTTGGTTTCAACTAGCTCAATAATGAAAACTATTAAATCGCAAATATCGCCGGCGCCTTGACGAGCAACTTTATTTTTTCTCTGTGGCTGCGTGACTTGCGCAATAAGTGCTGGGAAGAGTACATCACCGACCCAAATACGCCCCCCCACCCTGCCTACAATGCCTAAACCCAAAAGCATGATTTATTCTCTTAGAAATTCGAAAGAAATCGATTTTATTCAAAACAACTTTTTACAATGAAATGAAAAATACAATATAATTGGTTATGAAATAAATGTAGCGCTTTTGTTTAATATATGTTTTAAGTTTCATGGTCAGCATCATCATCGTCATCTTCAGAGCTTTGATATAAGTTGTTATAAAATATATTGCCATTTTCCTTCTTCTTTTTAATGGTTAGAGTAGACGCACCATGTAGATCTCTTCCTTTTATTAGTATGTGTGCGTTTCCATTTAAGTACTCCATTTGATTCCGAGTAATTGAGAGAAATCTCTTCGGCAAGTAAATCTGATATACTTTATTCACAATGCATCTAATGCTTTCCCCATATTTTGTATCTGCTCGCTCTATCTTATTTATTTCATATGGAGCATTTTCCTCCATATCTTTCATAGATAAGTATTTAACATTGGGATTTTTAAATAGATTTTTTAAACTAGCTTCCATTTTTCTTTCTTTTAACTAATCACCACAGAAGCAACTTTGATACTAATCTCTAATATTAAATAATTTCATTTTTTATTCATATTGAATTGATTATTTCTTATTAGTGCGGTTAGTTATTCTATTCCTTTTTAAAAAAATAAATAAAAAATAGATCTATAAATACAGTTTTTTATTCATATTGAATACTGATAATTGATTATTTCTTATCAGTTGCGGTTAGTTGTTACTATACCTTAAAAAATAAAATAGATCTATAAATAGAATGGTATGAGTTCAAGCGTGTGTGTGCGTATGTGTGTGTGTGTGTGTGTGTGTGTGTGTGTGTGTGTGTGTGTGTGTGATAATTTTGATCATGTCTTTCTACAGAACGGTTTAGATATATATAATATATAAACATCCTTTTTATAACAAGAGCTTTAGTTACATTTAATACTTCTTTAAATATGTATTGGGGTCAACTTTTAAGATCTAATAATAAATACTGCACTTGTCATGCACAATGGAAATCATTACAAATAATAAATGCTGTAGTTTTGGACATTATGTTACAAGTGTTCCTAACTGTCGAAGGAGGAAATAGAATGCAAATTTTTTTCTCTTAATAGAGGTCAACAAATGTCGGCAAACATACCAATATTTGAATTTAGCCATAATCAACATATTAAAATCGAAGTTACTGGCGGTATGATATCGTTAGTTGGAACAGTCTACGAAGGTGGATATAAGGATATAAATGTATACTCATACAAACCGTCATGTGTTTTCCGCGAAATTGATGTTTTTCCGGAAGATATGGATAAAATTCGTAATAGCAAGGCTGGAGCTTATCTGTCAAATAAAAATCAATCAAAACCCCTCATAAAAAACAAAAATTTGACTGACGTTGATAAAGTTTGGAAAGTGGGTAAAACCCCATTTGAGTCATCATTTGGAGAAGATGATGAGGAGGAGTTTTGAAAAAACCCTATAAATACCAACAGCTATTTTTATCACATCAGTTAAAAATAGATCGTTGACAAAAGAAGACATATTTTAAGAAAAAAATTATGAATAATTTCGTTATATTGCTTGCATGTTTTTGTATCATACAAGTATTTTCAGCTACAGTACCTATTGACTTGAGTGAAAATGAATTTAAAAATACGGAATTCGCAGTTAAATTGCCCAATAATGATACAGTGAGCATACAACTGAATTTTAAACTTTTAAAGTTTGATAAAAATTTATCTGGAGACGATGAGTCATCAACAGAAGCAGAACCAAAGTTAGCCGGAGATAACGCATATCAACCATCTATGGGCGAATCGTTTACTGTAGACGAGGCTATAGAAGCATTTAGGCAAGACTTAGTAAAAAAGGAGAAAAATATTGCTGGCATTATTGAAAGCTCTCAACCATTTTATAGGCATTTTCAACTTCAATATAAAGATAATATTAAATTGAGAATCCGCTGTACATATGATAGTAATTTCTTGAAACGCCGATTAAATATTTCATGTTTCGAGTATCGTCAAGTTGAATATGAAAGAATTTTAAGTAATGGTGAAATTGAGCTGATTACTGAGGATGATACTACTTACCGCACCAATATGACATTAATCAACATTCAAGATTATAAGCATGACTTGGAAATGGAAATATTCTAAATTACCTAATGTGGCGAAATAAATGTAATGTTTTTTATAACTATAAGTCAGTATATACTTTGATGTCAATGTGTTAAAGTAGTTTCAATTAGCTGAAAAAATATTTTAAAAAATGGAAAACGAGTTTCGGGCGAAAATTTTATGTGAATTCTTAATCGAAGAAAAAGTGTTATGGCATGAGCATAAAACTATTTTGAACAAATTAAAAAATAAATTTATTGAATACGCACTTTGTAAAAAAATTAAATCGAAATTTGGAGATCATTATACCAATTGTGCGTGGTCAAGAGATGAAACAACTTGCGGTCCTGATACTTGTGAATGTATCTTTATCGAGCGCCACTGGGATGAAGCTTTAAATATAATGAACTTTTATTATAAAATAAAGGCTCACATTCTTTCAAATTTCCTTCATTTATCATAAAACAATGGTTGAGGAGGGGACACTTATAATAGACGTTCAAGGTTTTCGTATCAATAATAAATTTGTTGTAAAAGAACTATGTATTTCAGTAAATGATACTTCAAAAGTTCAAACATTTATTATTGAACCGCCTGTTCAATATTCATCACTGTCGAGGGCAGAAAAAGCTTCAATTAATTGGCTCACTAGACATTATCATGGATTAAGATGGGAAGATGGCGATTCAACTTTATCGGATATTACTGAATATTATATTAAAAATATTAGAGATAAAAACTTCGTTTGCTATGTTAAAGGACTAGAAAAAATTAGGTGGCTTCAGAATTTGTTTAAGGATAAAATAATTTTTTGTAATCTAGATGATTTAAATTGTCCAAACTTAAAAACTTTATATAAAAATGATAGATCAATAAATGTTTGTAGCCATCATAAGAAATATTGCATATGTGCTGAAAAAAATGTATTGCTCTTAAGAAATTATATAAATTTGAATATAAATAAAGAAAACATTAAAGAATAAAACAGTTTGTAGTTGTTATTTAATACATAAATCATTTTAAATAAATATCGAACGTTAGTACATAACGAATCTTCGTGATGTCAATAACAATCTCTTTAAGCGGAACTACATCAACTCTGGTTGGAAAATATTTTCCGCCAATTGAATTGAGTACAAAATATATTTGTGGAGTGGTTGACTTTGTCGCATTTAATTCTATTCCCAATGTAGATGACTACAACAACTTATTTCATATCGGAAAACACACTATAACAGTTCCAGTTGGTTCGTATGAACTTGAAGATATAGCTTTTTTCTTGTCATCAGCTGTAAGAGACATTGATGAAACAATTTACTTAGAAATTGCTGCAAACAACAACACCCTTCAAACTGACATATCATCATCAATGGATATTGATTTTACACAACCAAATAGTATAGGCCAACTTCTAGGTTTCAGTAAAAGAAAGTTGGAAGTAAATCCTATTAACAAAAATTTGAAGAAATCTGATGAGGTTAGAAATTTTGAATCTGATTTACCTTTGAATATTTCAAATGTAAATCTAATACGTATTGAATGCAACTTAACAACAGGTTCATATATTAATAATACATCAGTTCATACTATTCATGAATTTCCAGTTGATGTTGCACCTGGATATAAAATAAGTGAGAAACCTCGAAATGTCATTTACTTACCTGTCAACTGTCAACAGATAGACAGCATTACGATTAGAATCTTAAATCAAGACGGCGACCTTATAAATTTTCGAGGATAAAAAATTTCTATAAGACTTCACTTTAAGCCAGAGTAAAAATAATGATCATTTACACTAAGAACAATAAAAGCGTTATTCAAAGAGGATTTCCATTTAGTCCTACATCAACACATGATCAAGGAAGTACAAAAAAACTGCTGTCAACATCCAATATAAAATATTTAATATCTTTAGGATTCAATCTTCAATCATGAACGAAATATTAAATGTCCTTCAAAAACCAATGTATGATGAGAGTATTGTAAAAAGAGAATATCATAGTTACTCTCCATATCTAAAATCCTTTAACAATAATGATGAAATTCGTATACCAATTCAAAATCAGGATCTATTTGTCTTACCGAGTGAGAGTATGATTTACATTCACGGTATTATAGTAAAACAGGGGACAGGAGGGCAAGATGTGATAACAACAGATGTTAAATTCAAAAACAACTTTGTTTCATACTTGTTTGATGAAATTCGTTATGAAATCAATGGATTTGAAGTTGATCGTACTCGTAATCTTGGAATTTCTTCTACCATGAAAAATTTTGTATCATTGAATAAAGCTGAAAGCGATGCTCTTAAAAACGCTGGTTGGTCTCCAGATGAAACTATTGCCTTGGATAAGAGTCACTTTAGTTGCTGTATACCTCTTAAAATGTTGTTAGGTTTTGCTGAAGATTACAACAAAATACTATTAAATTCAAAACATGAGCTTATACTTCATCGATCTACATCTAATGAAAGATCATATCAATCTACTAATGCAACAGATACGCTAAAATTAACAATATTGGATATAGTATGGAAAATGCCACACATTCAACTATCGGACTTCGCAAAATTGGAAATGTTTAAGATTATCAATAGCAAAAAATCTATTCAAATTGCTTTTCGAAGTTGGGACTGTCATGTCAATCCTACACTGCCACAAAGTGCAAAGGTTTTATGGAATGTAAAGCTGAGTCCGCAGAATGAGAGGCCTCGATTTCTCATAATTGGCTTGCAAAAAGAAAAAAGTAAAGATCAAGGAAATATATTTGACCATTGTAATATATCCAATTTAAAAGTATATCTTAATTCTGAATCATATCCATACGATGATTTAAACACCCGCTTCGAAACAGGACAGTATGCTGTATTATATGATATGTATGCAAAATTTCAACAAAGTTATTATATGAGGGAAACTCAACCATTGCTAGATGTTGTTGGATATAAGACTTTTGCACCGCTTATTGTTGTTGATGTTACACACCAAAATGAGGCAGTTAAAGTGGGACCTATTGATATACGGATTGAATTTGATACTGAAGCAGGTAAACCAATTCCAGATAAAACGTCAGCATACTGTTTGGTAATTCATGATCGTTTAATCGAATACTCACCTCTTACCAGCGAAATTCGAAGAATAATTTAAATAAACAATTACTTATTTTTCACAATTTTAAAATAATCAAAATTGTTATGTAATAAAATGATAAAATCAACACGTTTTTTATTTTTATTTACATATATCAACATAGTTGAGAATGGTCAGGTTCATGGTTTGTATTATCAAGTTCAAGGTTAATTCATGCAGAGATCTGGCGGTAGTTTTTTCAAGTTGTGGAAAGCCAAGACACAGACCTCATACACGCACTACTTCTGGTGGCGCTGTCTCCGCCTCACCTAAACGCTAGATGGTGCTGCCTCCGCCTCCGCAGCCACCACGAAAAATTTAAATCGTTGATCATCAACGCTGTCAAACAAGCATTCCCCCAGTAGCATGCAATGTTTTTTTTCGTCAACGCTGTCAAACAAGCATTCCCCCAGAAGCATGCAATGTTTTTTTTTCGTCAACGCTGTCAAACAAGCGTTCCCCCAGAAGTATGCAATGGTTTTTCGTCAACCACCGCTAGATGGCGCTTATTTTTACCGGAAGTGAGCCAGAACCGGCATAGTATACCTACTCAATAACCTCACTAACGGAGATAGAGAAGTGGCCAATATCAATAAAAGCATCAACTGAGTCCACTAAATTATCAACTAGATTGTTTTTGTCCACAATAAAGTTGGACTTGGAAAAGTCAGCAAACATTTTTACAGTGTCAGCTAAGTAAGATGAACACATATCATTTAAAAACATTGAAGAAGGTATTTGAGAGCCCCCTCTTCTGGCTTGGATAAAACTCTAATAAGATTTTGGGTTTGATTTTGATTTTTTGATTTTGTTTTGATTTTTTAATTGATTCATAGTTCAAAATATATTGCTTGTATAGGAATTTATTGAGGAAATTAAATTCACGTGGTGACGTGAATCACACGTAGTTAAAACTTGAGTTTTGAAAATATTAAAACTAGATTCAACATTATTTCCATCTAATAGTACACTCCAATTTAAACTAAGTAGCAAACTATTTAAAATATTAAAATTACAGAGATTAAAATTATACATATTTTTTCTGCAAGACTGTCAACATATTCATAAAATTCGAACTCTATATAATGAGTGGCTTATGATGCATACTTGGTTTCAATATAGAATAAAGACATTCAGAAATATACAATTTAATATCTGAACTAATATAAATAAGATCTAACAATTCATTTAAGGAATTAAAAATATAGTCAATTTTATGTACGTCAATACTACATAGGCTGTCAATAAAATATATTTCTTGTGTCTGGTTTATATTTGTTGGCGTTAAATCACCGACAATATAAGTCCAGATAGCTTTTGAAAGATTAAAATCACCCATGACACAGAGGTGAGAGTTCACTAAATCTGTACTGCTCGGTGAAATGTACGAGGTGCAGATATACAATGATTCTTGAGATGAGTACAATCGAACACATAATTATTCAAACAACGAGTCTGAATTGATCAAAGGTTGCAGAGAGGAGCAGTGAGTACGTTTTATGGCAATAAGTACACCACCACCACGTACGAGCCCAGTTTTAGCTGCGTCACGATCCTTCCGATACACGTTAAATCATTTATTGAGCTTTAAGTCAGGTTAGAACAGTTAATTGCTGAAACGAATTTTTCCAAGAAACAACAACAAAAACAACATTTTCAGTATGAAAAGGAAAACATCACTAGCTGAGAAACAGCCTGAAGATATGTCAGCAAAAACTAAAAACAAATTCAGTAACCATGCTTTGTTAGTGGTGAATTCCAACAAACTGTTGGTCCATATAATAATAACATAAGCCCTAAACTAAAGTTAAGCAAAAATACAACAACAACAGCAAAATATGAAAGGGAGAAAAACTGAGAAATTGACACTGAAATCTCATCGCCTCTGTGGTGTAGAGCGCTAATGCGCTTGCATGGCGTATCACAAAGATTTCTGATGAAGCCTGTAGTAGGGCCGAAATTGCAATAAAATCAGCTAGTGATGTTTTCCTTTTCGTATTGAAAATGTTGCTGTTGTTTCTTTGGAAAAATTCGTTTCAGCAATTAACTGTTCTAACCTGACCTAAAGCTCAATAAATGATTTTATACTATCAAACAAATAGAATTTGTATTTAAAATCAAGCATGATTTAAACTATCAAACATTTAGAATTTATATTTAAATCATAAAAAATCAACATAATAAATAAAAAGGTCATATAGAAAACTTTAATCATTATCTTCCGCTTGGTAATCCACAGCAGCTGGATAAGCCGGCAAAGAGAGCACAGATGAGTAAGAAGCAGCATTAATTTCGATGTGTGCAGCATCAATAACATCCACAACAGTAGAGCAAGAAGCGACAGCAAAAACGACGTCGGCAGCATTAATAACATCCAGAGCAGGAGAAGCAGAACAAACATTAACAGCAGCATTAGCCACAGTAGGAGAGACCGGAGGAACAGCGGAAGAAGTTCCACATGAAGTAGAAACTGGTTTTCGATTTCGAGAGCGGGGTTGAACAACCTAGCTAGTGTTTACTGCATTGACTGGTGAAGGCGTCTTACGGGCACGAAGACGAGGCAATTCCAGAGAGGCAGCATTGGAGGGAACAGCTGCAGTTACAACAACATCAGAATCCATCTTGTGTGTTTTTTTTTTAACAGCAAGTGTTTTGTTTTCAAAGTCATTACTGCCAAGCGACTGCATAAGCAGAGCTTTTTCTCTTGCCAATTGTTAGCGCCAAATTTGTAGGTTCAACCAAACAATTATCACACAAAAAAGTTATATTTGAGTGACTATTAATTAAATCTCACTGCACTTTAGGTAAGTTACAGCATAGTTTATGATATTCTGATTTACAAGATTTACAAGCAATGTGCTCAGGCGCGTACGCAGGGAGGTTTTGGGGGTTAGAACCCCCGAAATGAAAGAATTTTAACGAGTTTAGAGAAAACACTCAGCACAACATGGAAAAAATCGAAAGATTCAATTTAAAACATTTATTGAGAAAAGACTATAGTATGTAGACTTGAAGGTATGTATAAATGTTTGTACAGTTCAATTAAAAACAAAAGTTTTTTCAAAACAATGTTTTTAAATATACTTTTATAGTAAACATTTACAATTTAAAAACATTTGTTTAAAAAAAATTAATACAAAAATTTTAGTATTGAAAACAAATATTTTAAAACATAATTTTAAAATATCGTTCTTAAATTAAAGACAATAAAATTGAACCGCCGTTTTTTCGATTCCATTTTTTTAATTTCACGTCATATTCGTAATTATTGACCCCCGGAACCCTTCGAATACCACATTTTAACTCTATTCGATAAAGTTTGGATTTATTGCGGCTTAAAATGCTTAAATATTTGAAACATTAAAGTAATAAATTAGTTTTTATTTCATCTAATGTTAATTATTTTTTAAAATAAATTTAAAAAATATTTTTACACGATCAAGTGTAAAATCGGTGATTTTCTCAGCTTGGTCTCAACTATCTGATCGATTTATCGACAAAAAAAATCAAAGTGCATTTAAATAAGGATACTGTAGGTACAACCTTTACTAGAATTATTAAGTTTGGCCCAATAGGAAAAACTAAGCGCGACTTTTTAAAAAAATACTGTAATTTTCAACGCTTTTGATCTCCGTATCGGAGGAAAATTGTAACAAAACCTTATAATACTAGTTAAGGTTGTCGTAATAATATTAATATGCACTTTGATTTTTTTCCGATAAATTGGGACCAAAATATCTTGACACCGGCGTAAAATTATTTTTAAAGTTTCCTTGTATTGTAGTCTTTTTACGATAAATATCAACGCTAGTTGAATTCGTTGAAAACGTTTTTACGCGTGATAACTTCTGAACCTTTAAAGAATACACTCTCATTTCATATCTTTGGAAAGGTAAAAAAAATTAAATTGATGAAAATGAAAAAAAATTATAGCGCCATGATATTAAACTTTGAAATTAATAATGGGTCGTGTAACTGCAATTTTTAAAAAAGTTAAATATTTTTCAATCAAAATAAAATTTCCAATGATACCTTATTTACGAAAATCGCATTTAAATTGGCTGAGCTACGTTGTCTCAAAATATATCCTATTTTGGCATTCACATGGCTATGGGTCCACGAAAGAAATCTCAAAACCTCAAACTCCGGATTTGGTTTTCTAAACAATAAATTAATCTAAGCCCAAAATTTCAGCCAAATCGGAGATGGTCAGTGCAACTGATGTGCACTTCAATGTGAAATGGGCGACATATTGAAAACAATTTGTTCCTACTTTGACGAAATATGTTTAATGCAAATTTTTTTATAACATATTGTTAAAAATTGGTTAAAACATTGCTTGAAACATTTTTTAAAATTTTGTATGAAAAATCATGCATTGGTTTTAAAGGCATTGTGTTGAATTTAAAAACGTGATGATTTTTCCAGTGTATAAATTGATTTTGATCAATATTTTGTACCTCATATTTGTACGTACTGCTTGAAACAGACAAATCGACCTGTAACGTTTATATATCTATACGTTATATATTCATCAACAAGCCATTTCCTGAAGATTGGTGCAACGTTGCCGGTTTTAATCGCTTCAAGCAAACCCTCGTTTTCATCGCTTCGAAGACATGCAAAACATGCATGAGAATTAAAACTGGAGAAGAAAGGCTCAATGGGTTAGCTCTTCTAAATGTTTACAGGGATGTGGAAGTGACCACGGAAAAAATTTTAAATGCATTAGCCCAAAAAAATACATACTGTAATTATATATTATATTAAAAAAAAAAAATTGGAATAAGTCTAAACAAAAAAAAATTAAAAACCCCCCGAAATTTTTTTCTGGGTACGCACCTGAATGCGCTCATTAGTGTTTAAGCAATTAGAACATTTATTGAACGCTATAGCTAACTAGAACATCTGATTAGCTTCGCGGCTAAACAGAGACTTAAAAATCATCAAACAATAATGAAAGATAAATATTTTTATCGGAACGATAAACTTAAGCAAATTAATGTAAGACCGATAAATTTCAAGGCAATAGAAATACAAAATTTTTCAAACATAAAAGAATTAGAAGAGTTAAAATTCCATAGAAATATTTCTTACGGAGTAAGCACAACGGTTGTAATTGCAATAATAGCTAACTATAGCATCTGATTAGCTTCGCGTCTAAACAGAGACTTAAAAATCATCAAACAATAATGAAAGATAACTATTTTTATCCGAACGATAAACTTAACCAAACTAATGTAGAACCGATAAATTTCAAGGCAATAGAAATACAAAATTTTTCAAACAAACGAATTAAAAGCATTAAAGTTCCATAGAACTGTTTCTTACAGAGCAAGCACAACGGTTGTAATTGCAATAATAATAATAATTAACGGTTGTAAGTGCATAATAATCATCATTGTAAAAATGAGAAATCATACCGAAGTCATTAATAAAACAAAAATTGTTAATAGACCAGAAGTAGTGAAACATATTGATGTAGATTTAGAAGAAATTAAGAGGACATCCCTTCCTAGAACATCACACTTAGCGAGATATCAAATGATATCGTGCTACAAAAACATAGAACAAAAATATTAAAAAGATATAATAAACACTAAAGAATTAGCAACTATTGCACTTTTGCTTGCAGCTGCAGTCGTCTCTAGTGTCGATACTAAAGTGCGCAAACGCAGGCATACAAACGTATAGACATGGAAACATATAGGCATGTAAACATACATACATATTATAGTTTAATTGTTTAAGCGATACCTTTTGTTAGAAATAAGTTTCAGTCTTAAGATCGAGTTTAATAAACATAGACACAAAACATTCGTTCGAGTTTTTATTGGACATGTAATTTGCGGGACCAGCGAAATTTAGTGCCCGTTCACAATCAAAACATTAGTTTTTAGCCATACTTAAGTTAAGGATAAGCCGCCGAATTTCTAGATTTAACTCAAATTAAAGTATGGCTAAAAACTTAAGTTTTGATTGTGAAACTGGCAATTGAAATTTGTGCGCACAAGCGAGCTAGAAACAGATTCCATCTTTTTAAATATGTTAGCTTGTTTCTTCCTTTAATGACAGCAATAGAATCGATTGAAGATATTTTTATAGAAAAAAATATTTGTTTACATTTTGTTTTCTATATTTTGGATCATTTCGGCTGTGTGCACAAGGGAGCGAAAAGATTGTTTTCTTATGCCTGTTTTTTCCTATTTGGATATCAATCGCATTGTTTTCATTCTTATTATGCTACATTTGGTAAATTGGAAGAAAAGCAAGGCAAAGAAATATTCTAATTTTTATGAATGCAAATACAATTTGACAGCTTCTTATTTGCATGTACATGATTGCCAAATTTATTCTGTTTCTAGCTGGACATTGGCTCGAATCGTGAAGTGAAACCAGTGATTTTTACCTAAAATCACCCATATTCTGATGAGGCTTTTCAGTTAACACAGTTATACGAATAACAGTTATAAGAAAACTTAATAAGTTTTATTAACGAAAGTGTTAGAAGCTACAGTATGAACTTGGGTTAATTGTTCCTTTTTTGTTACCGCTGCTAATGTTATACATGGCTTGTATAGCATTTATTTATAAAAAGAAGAATACTTGACGATACCCTAAACGAGTTGAAGCGATCTGTACAATATATTTCTGACTAGCCGTTGCAATTGGATTCAACGGAACAGCTGAATTTTATTAGTGATTATCGTGACTGTAATATTAATGATTTAATCTTTTATTTCTATAGTGATTCTGTATTTTTATAATTCTATATGTGAAAAATGTATGCATTTATCTATATTTCCCATTTATACACTATGCTATTGTATATATGAAAGTAACACGTCATAAGTATTTTTAGTGCTTGTATATGTACAGGCCATGTACAGGCTGTCGTTGTCTCTTTCACCCATATATTTTTAGGACAATCGTCAAAAGCAAATGTCAAAATACAGCAGGAGTAAATTATTCTGTAATAATATTGTAGCCAAGTGGCTTTCGATTTATTAATTTACTTAATAATGTAACAGATCAGGCAGGCCATACATTACAGCCGCTAAGTTAACAAATAAGAAACTGTTTATATCTATATTTTGTAATATCGATTAATTAAAGATTCAATAAAATACTACTACTATTAGATGGACATTTTTGTTGTAGCTTTATTTTGTTTGCTGCTGCAAGGAAAATGTACAGATATTTCATTAGCCGAATGGAAAGACAGAGTTCTGATTCGGCTTATGAAATAATTATTGCTTAGTTAGGAGTTAAAAAGTTTTTGTTCACTAACAAAACAATGGAATGCATTTAAAAATATTTCCTCTGATTTAGTTAGAAAATATTAGAAAATAAAAATAAAATTAAATTGGTTTCATAGTCTATAAAAAATATAAAATAAAGTAAAAATAAACTGAAACTCGATTTAAAGTATTTTAAAAAGGAATATTGTACATCTTTAATGTACAATATTTTCAATCAATCAATTTTGTCTTATTTTTTGTGCAGTTTGCATATGAGTGAATATCACATTGCATAGTAGACAAGAAAAGCTAATTGGTTTACCACGTAATTTCATTTAAACAGCATTTTGTGCTGCACATTGTAGCTTTAATATTTAAATTTTATTATTGGTAAGTTGAGAATAATTTGCTACGACTGACTGACTGGGAAAATAAATTTATGCAACAGTTCGATATTCACTCATGCATCTAACTTTTCAGTTTTCTTTTTTAATTCATTCATTATTGCTGTAAACTGTTTTTTTATATTTTGTGTTATGTTTTTTAGTGTATAAGGCAACTTAAATTAGTAAATAAAATCAGTCAAAATCAATTCGTGCATAAATCAAGTCTTATACAAAGAATTAACTTGTTATACACAGAAATATTTTGGTTCAAGTGCCAGAATATTTGTCATCAGAGTAATCTAGTCCCAAGTGCTAGACTATTCAAACTCAGAGAACATTGAGTGTTCGTAAGGTTTCAAGTGCTAGGTTACCTAAAAGTCAAGGCAAACGAGCCTTGTCTTCGCAAACATTGGTGACTTCAACGTGATCCAGTACACAAGGATCAAGATTTCAACTCTAAGGAGAAACAAACTTCATTCAACATGACAACAATCCAAGAGCTCACAGCTAAGCAACATTCGACTGTTGGCATTATCCAACAACTGATAACCAACTTCAAAAAGGATCCTTAAAGGCCGAAAACAATCGAAAGAATACTTCGAGAAAAAGGTAACAGCTTTCGAGGTTTCGTGGGAAGAATTCGAACAAACTGACAGCCAAATCCGTGAACTATGTGAAGGCAACATCGACCTTGAATACTTTTCGAGAGATTACTAGAATGCAATTAAAACTTTGGTTAGTAACTACACTCTAAAAAAAATATTTAAATTTACTTCTATTTCAGCATTAATTTTAGTGTTGAAAATTGTTATTTTCCTATCAATTTGGTGTTAATTGTTATTTATTACATAAATAGTAATAACTTCACTCAATTTTTGAAAATTCAAAATTTTTTTTCTGCCAAGATGGTAGTAAAAAACTTTTTACTACTATAACTGCAATGAAATTTTACATGAATGTACTAAAACTACTACAAAATTAGTTGCAAATTCTGTTCTTCAATAGAACTAAATTTACTCGATTGCTCAAATTGCTGCAAAAATGGTATTAAATCTTATTTTTACTACTAAGATTGCAATAACATTACTACAAACAAATATTGAATATGCTAACTCAATAACATGAAATCAATAACAGACTCCCACTAGACGCGTGCATGCTCATTCGTGAGTGAACATTCGTAGCGTTGAACGCGATCATTTAATTTTATTTGATTTTCAATATATTGCTGTTTTTGCGGTGCTGTGAAAGTTTTGAAATTAATAAAACTATTGTTTCAAGAAGTTCTCGTTCGAAATTTAAAAAATATTCACTTCGCGAATGGGGATATATTGGATCAAATTGTTATGAAATTTATCGTCATGTCCTGAGGCATGGATTATTATTTTTTATATGAATTCCAAACTCAAAAATGGAACATATATATTTTAAATAATAAATTCTTAAATTTGTTTTTAAAAAGTTGTTTAATAAGACTTTTATCAATAAAAAAAAGCTTGAAAATCTGCAAACAAGTTTTTGATTATATATAACAGAGCCTTAAATAATTACAACAAAGTAGTAATAATATTAATCTAATTAAGATTAATTTTACTGCAAAAGTACTATTAAAATAATCACACGTTCATTGAATATTACTACAAAAATAGTACTAAAATTAGTAAACGGTCCTTGAATTTTACTACTAGAACGGTAGAGACTTTGTAGAGTTTTACTTAAAGTAGTAGTAATCCCAAATTTTTACGTTACAGCTATTATGGTAGTAAATTGTGACAACGATTTCCTATTATTATAACAGTAAAGTTTAGCCAATAATTTTTAGAGTATACCGGAAAGAGTTTGAACGTGCCATCACAGCAGCAACAGACCTAGGAGTACCTACAAATCCTATGAAGACAATCGATGAGGAAAATGCTTTAATAAGCTCAGCCAGCAGACAGCAGCCATCTACTAAACAACATGAATTCAATCAAAATCCAATCATTTGTCAACTAAGAAGATACAATGCACTGTTCAGTAGGGTGCATAATTTTTTTAAATTCACTTCTAATAGCATTTTTCTGGTGCTTTAATTCAAAAATTAAAAAACTGTGCAAGGAGAAGGTCCAAAATTGATTTCTTCACGGGCGCCATGCCCTAGAATGTCCGTATATCGTAAAATTTCGACTTTTTCGTAGTTGTTTGATAAATATTGATCTCTATAAAAGCGTATGCACTGAAGATCAGTGAAACAATTTTTTATTACTGAAGATACAGTGACTCAAACAATTGACCACATGTTTCAATGAAGAGAGTTTGAGTCACTGTAAAAACAAAACTATTCATCGGAATTTACTCATTTTTGCTACTTACGTTTTGTTGTTTTGTTCGCAATTTAATAAAGCTAAGTTCAACGGGATCAGTGGTACCGTTATCATTTTGTTACAAAATATGTAAACAAAATGCATGTGGTCAATTATTTGTGTGCAAAACGTTAAAGAGACAACATCAAGAAAATTATCAAAAAAAATTAGCGATTGGAATTTTTTGAATTGGAAGTGAATATTTTCCATCAGGTAAGTTCATAACAAATATTTTCAAAATTATTAATCATGATTAATTTATTTTCTACTAGGGCAAAAATGGTTCGGCCGTTAAGTAAAGAGGTAGTTCGCCAGATTCACCAGCTTTTACAGAAAGGTAAAAGCTGTCGTGCAATTGCAGCAGCCCTAGAAGTGAGCAAGAGCGTGGTCATTAAAACTCGCAAAAATATGGCTTCACCTCCTCCAATTTGCCGCAGCGGGCGCAAAAAAATTTTGAGCACGATGCTCGAACGGCGGGTTCTTAGAGATCTCCGCACGCAAAAAGTTGAAAATGCTGTCCAAATTCATAAGAATTTGGTAGAGTATGCGGGTGTCAAACTATCAGTGGAAACCGTCAGGAATACTTTGCGTGCGGCTGGTCTCAAAGGGCACGTTAAAATCAAAAAACCGTTGCTAACGCAAAGGCACAAAAAGCTGCGGTTGGAGTTCGCCCGTACTCATGCCCATTGGTCTGCGGAGGATTGGGAGAAGGTCATATTTTCGGACGAGTCTAAAATGAATCGGTTGGGATCAGATGGCCGGGTGTGGACATGGCGCAAACCTGGTAGTGCTTTGGAGGCTCGTTACGTGAAGCCGACATTAAAGTTTGGTGGCGGTAGTGTTATGATATGGGGCTGTATGATGGCAGGGGGTGTTGGAACAATGCAACGTATAGTTGGCAAGATGAATGCCAGCTATTATGTTAACATTTTGTCAAGAAACCTCCCTGTTACATGCGAAAAATTTAACAAACAAACCCAGGACATTGTCTTTCAACATGACAATGATCCAAAACACACCGCCAAAATGACAAAAAAATGGCTTATAGACAGTGGATTCAAAGTACTGCCATGGCCACCCCAGTCGCCTGATCTCAATCCAATTGAACACCTCTGGGGCGAACTAAAAAGAGAAGTGGTTGGAACCCCAACAAATATTGAAGAGTTGTGGGCGCAGATCAACGCAGCATGGGCGAGGATTCCAGCAAGCTGTTGTAAAAACTTGGTGGACAGTATGCCAAGACGATTGGAAGCTGTTCTTGCAGCCAATGGTGGCTACACTAAATATTAACAGTAATTTTTAGTTATTTTCTTATTGTTTTCATAAACACAAATAATTGACCACATGCATTTTTTGTACTTATTATAATACAAAATGATAACCGTACCACTGATCCCGTTGAACTTATTTTTATTGAATTGCCAACAAAACAACAAAACGTAAGTAGCAAAAATGAGTAAATTCTGATGAGTAGTTTTCGTTTTACAGTGACTCAAACTCGCTTTATTGAAACATGTGGTCAATTGTTTGAGTCACTGTATGTAGACAATGTGAAAAAATTGAAATCATAAATATATATACAATTCTATATTTCAGGACAATATTTTGAACAGATTTTAGGAAAATTTTTTTCAAATTTGTTAAAATATCGAACTTTCTAAAAGAATCCGCCAAATAAAAAATGTATTTAGAATAAGTTGTAGTATTACTATTCAACACCTTCAATTTAAGAGTTTTTAGAAGTCTCTAAGTGCTCTGGAATCAAAGTTATAGTATTTTTAAGATTTTGTAATTCTAGAGTTTTCAGACCTGCGAACACTCATTTTTCATCTCTGGATATTTCAAATCCAGAGTTAAGTGCGTAGAATGTACGAGTTTACATAATTTATCGATTTTAAAGCAATATTTCTGAATTAAGGGAGTATTCCTGGTTGGCAAAAATTTTGCAAATTTTCATAGCTTGAATACTTGAGAATATCGCCCTAAAAGGGTTTTTGGAAATTCGAAATACTTTGGGAGATACGGCCTTTTTTGTTCAGCAACGTTTTCGTCAAAATGCGATTTGCTTAATTGGCTACTTTTTGAATGCAACGGCTTAAAGCAACCACCGAATTTCGTTCAACGCGTTCTTAAGTAGGTAATAACTTGTTTGTATACGCATTTTAAAAATAAATGAAAACACATTTTACAGCTTAGGTATTCGAATGTTGGCAGCGTTTAGTTCACTTTGAATTGAGTTATAAACAGGACGCGAGCGCGCGCGCATACAGTTTTGAAAAGTACAGTTTTGATAAAAATTTTTGTTTGTGCTAAAGACAATCGATAGAAAAAGTTATAGAAATAAAAATAAAAGAAACACCGGTAGCAATCGAAAAAATCGTCCCTTGAAACGACAGTTTCGTGGAAACCAACACGAAAGAGATGAGGACACCGAATTCACAAGTACATCGGCAAAAAAATTTAAAAATAATGAAAACGAAGACATAAGCATTGACAACAAAACGGAAAATTGCATTTTGGATTTTTATGCAGTTTTATCGGCGATTTTTAATCTGGTGATATGTGCCAAATGTGAAAGATTAATCGAGTTTAAAAAAGCATCGCCGTATGGAATTGGCTTCAAAATTGGTGTTCACTGCGCTTGCCCGACCACTACAAACATTTTTTCGTCGTCTTTGGTTGGCAAATCATATTTGATGAACCGGCGCTTGATTTTTGCCATGAGGCTTTTAGGCATTGGTCGAAAAGGCCTTAACACGTTTTGTGGCCTCATGGATATAGGCAGAGGTGTGGGTAACTCGTTATACTACACTGCCCTAGAGTACTTTCATACAGCTGCAAGCGCGATCTATGGATACACTCTTTCAAAAGCCGCGAAAGAAGAGAAAGATGCCATGGTCACAGCCGATCCACAGTGCGACCCAACAATGTTTACCATATCAGGTGATGGCACTTGGAAAAAACGTGGCTTTTCTTCACTATACGGCGCTACAACATTGATCGGCAAATATAGTAAAAAAATAGTCGACTCTGTTGTAAAGTCCAGCGTATGCAACAGATTTAAGTATTGGGAAGTTAAGAAAGAAGAAGACCTACTGGCATATGAAATTGGGATTGAATACCACGAAGAGGAATGCCGTGCCAACCATCAAGGAAGCTCTGGAAAGATGGTGGATGCGATAAACGAAATGTTCACCATATCAGTCCAAAAGCATGGCGCCAAATACTGCAAGTATATCGGCGATGGTGACTCCATCCAAAGCTATTATAGACGACGATCCGTACGATGGCGACCCAATCGTCGAAAAAAAAGAATGTATATCGCACGTGCAAAAAAGAATGGGCACCAGACTCCGCCAGGCCAAAAAAAGAGAACAGAGGCATTGGCGGCAAGGGTGAAGGCAAACTCACAGATAAAGTCTTCTCTGAACTAATAACATATTATGGCCTCGCTATTCGTCGTCATCCAGAGTCGGTTGCTGACGTAAAGAAGGCTGTTTGGGCAACGTTTTTGCACAAAATCTCGACTGATGAAGCTCCACAGCACCAAAACTGTCCGACCGGTGCATCGAGCTGGTGCGCCTGGCAAAAAGCGGTAGCAGAAGGGACAATCGACAGCTTCAAGCAAACGTATGCATCTCTATATCAGAGAGTCCAGGAAGCAATCAAACCTATTTACGAAGCACTGTCAGCCAATGATTTGTTGAACAGATGCCTTGGCTCCGAAACTCAAAACAGCAGTGAATCTTTCAACGCAGTGCTGTGGTCATTCGCACCGAAGTTTATGCACCCCAGCGCACGCACTATTGAGATTGCCAATTATATTGCAACTGTCATATTTAACGAAGGTTTTTTGCCAATACTTCAAATAATGAACCTAATGGGCATTCCGATTGGCAACGTCACATATGATTTCGCCATGTCGCCATGAGCTCTAGCCGCATCAAAAGAAGGCAAAGCTGCCCGAAGAGCATAAAGACCTGCTGAGTCCTCATTTTTTGAAGAAGAAGAAGGATTTCTTTATGGGGCTGGCATTGCAGATTGATATATGTATGTATTTTGCCTAAAAATGTTTTATTGCCTAAAATTTTTCAAAATTACGTTTTTTAACTTCGAATTCACTCGAATTCTCCGGTTCTATTGAACCGATATTGATGAAAACAAATTTTTAATTTAATTTTTTTTATGCAAAAAAATAACTTCAAACTTAAACGCGTTTATCTCGAAACCACGTTTTTCGAGCTTGCGGCGCAGATTGCGCCCGTAGTTCTTAACCGATTTTGATGAAACAAAGTGCAATCTACGCAGAATTGTCACTATTCTGGTCCCTACCTCAATCACAAGCATAAACAATTTTTTACTGTTTTTTTACACTAAACTACAAAAAAAAAACAAAACTCAAAATAGGTTTTTCATTTTCCAATGACCGCCATTTTGTAAAAACTAAACGCAAAATTATGATTGAGGTAGGATTGAGACTAGAATTACATCTGTACTGAATCTAACGCCATTTACTTTTTCCATTTCAGATTGTCTGAAGTCGCGTTATTCGGGCCGCAAGCAGCATACCTTTTTTTTAGCGCCCAGCTTTGAAGGCCGACAACTTTTTGAACAGCCCTCGTACAAAGGAAAGAAAAAATTTTTATTTAATTTAATATGTTCTTAATACAATAAAAAAAATAATATATAACTCTTGCGTTTTCAAATGAGAAGTTTTTCAACACGGATCCAAAAACAGCCTTCCAACCAGGAATACTCCCTTAAAATTTTTTAATTTCACTCTTATAGTATTTAGTTTAGACTATAATGATAATTGATTACACAGTTCTACAGTGGAAATGTACTTTTACTCTTTTTTAAGTGACATAGTCTAGGTTATAGGTCCGTTCGAGTTCAATACGAAATCATATTTTAAATTGTTAATACACCCCCAAAATTTAATTTAACCGTTAAAACTCGATTTTTTTGGTACTTGACAGTAAAGTTGACACATTACGCAATCAGCAACTCAGCAATTTTTCAACCAATTTTCGATTTAAAAACGGTTTTGGAAAGATGAAACACAGTATTTAGAAACACACTCGGGTCCTATACCACTTTATATTTAGATTTAATAGTGTTTACTTAAACTATCTTTTCATCTTTATATATTTTATTATATATTATCCCATATATTATAATATATCTAGCATTGATTATAAAGTATATTTATTAAAATAGCAGAAAACAGTTTATTATTCAGTGCAGAACTAGGCACTACTACACATTTAAATATGTACTTATTAATAATTCAAACCAAAAATATATGTTGGGAAGGAAAAGTCAATAAAATAAATGAGTCTTTATATTCTTAATTCTAAACTTCATTGTTCTTAAACCTAAACTTAATAATAATATCTTAGCCTAAAAAGACGTGCCTAGCTAGACCTTCCTTGAGCATTTCATCACACCCCTAACGCCTATTGGGACATTCTCCCTTCCTTTGGGTCGATCTACAACCCAGCGGGAACCTGAAAAGAGAATGACTACGTTAGTGTAAACATGTAAGAGCAAAACTTCGCAGTAGTTTCGGTCCTTACAACCATCAAATGAAAGAATTAATGTAACAATTACGTTTGATGAACTAGCTATACAATAAGTACAAAATACTCAAAAAATTAATAAACTAAAATATCGTAAAAAGAGCAACACAATTTTTACCTATATAATAAAAATAATCATAGTTATAATTATTATCATATTCTTAGCACTATTATATGTTTATATAAAAAGAAAATATAAAACACTGAAATTCAATATTTTTAAGAAAACTCAGGAGAGTTTTCAATCCGACAGGGTCACGTCGACTGCACCTCCAACTTAAAGTAAGCCACAGATAATTCCGATAAACTGGTCAGCTTAATTAAGTTTAACCAAATTACCAATTTTCTTTTCTTTTCTTCATGTAAATTGTATGAAAATAAACAATGTAAGCGTTTTGCGACTTCATAAATTTAAAGTCGATTACGACACAGTAACCCAATTACAACAAAAAGAATTCTTTAGTAATTTAAATTTGAAAATAAACGATGTATGCATTTTGCGACTTTATAAATTTAAAGTCGATTACGACATCAATTCAATTAAAATATTATTAATTTTAAATAGAAAATAAACAATGTAAGCATTTTACGAGTTCATAAATTTAAAGTCGATTACGACATCATCCCAATTAAAATATCATGTTAATTTTATAAATTTAAATTTGATGACTTATTGCAATAAGTCACAAAAATTAAGTTATATATATAAGTCATTTTTTAGTTTTTCGTTGATTAAAGTAATAAAGACGAGAGAATCTCTTGGAAATAACACAAGTGTTTATTTTATTTATAAAACAATAAAACTCGCGGGCTAACAGTGTATGAAGATGGCAATATCGTCAATTGGCAAATGTCATTTGGATTTACAGACTGGTTGCCATCATTGATAATGGCATCACGTAGATGTATGAACTCTTCAGCACGTAGCCTTTTCTGATGAAACCTTATGTAGTTCAAGCGTTCAGTTTCGGTTTTCGCATACATGTCGACAACATATTGGTGGAAAAGTCTTTGACAATTCAGAATATGATTGCCTTGATTTTGACGAATCATGAATTTATACACATAACTAGCAGACCACTGTTGTCCGCGGATTCGCCACGTACGTTTTTTTATCAGTCAGGACTATCAGTCAGGACTATCTCCTTAAGGACGAGACAATTTTTTCACCATGTGCTAATTTTGATTTTGATTAATTTTTATGTGATACGGTTAGTTTTGCGACATCCGAAATTGTTAGAGATTATCTAACAAAATAAGCCAGGCAGCCCTGTTCTATAATACTTTCAATTATCTTATTCTAAGTTTCGTTTTCTTTGTCATTTAATGCACACAGTTTTTTGCTTTGATTTATCTATTACTTTTCTGTTTTTTGAGCTTCTGAACACGGGAAGTTTGTACAAGTAAAAGTGAATTCAATAAGTTAAAATTAAATGAAATAAGTCTAAACAATCCATCAGTTTTTTATTGGGACAAATTTCCCCAAACATTGGCATCCCTTGCGGGACTCGCTCCCTTTGTAAAACACAAAAAGAGAATGGAATCTACTTCCAAGCTTTAAGACAAAAAAAAATGGAATTTACTTCCAAACTCTCGATGCAAGTGAACCTGTTTCCTTACACGAGTGAGTAAAACTGTATCCCTATTTCGTGCGTGGCGTGACGAAGGGAGTCTACCTTCACCGGCTGCGTCAAAGTGGTCAAAAATAAGGGAATCTACTTCCACAACGTGCTCCAGTTTATCTTACACGCGCGGGTTCTATTCGACAAAATGATCTCAGTGCATGTGCTCAACCTTGTGCTCCAAAGCTAACCATTTATAGTGCCGTTGTGAGACAACTTTCCCTTGTGTCACGAAGCCCTAACCTAATGCGCGAGGTTGACATTTACTTTGTTTAAGTTTCACATTTTGCTTTGCTTTCGGCATTTTCAAACAAATAAATTCAACAACTTGCAATAAAATCGGAAAAGAATGGACAAGTTAAAGCAGCTAAAAGCAAGTGAAGCTGCTATCACCAAATTTGCTGCAAATACGGGGACAACTGCGAAAGCCAAACAAACCAAAGGGTTTTTTACTGCACGTAGACATCTTTTGGAGCAATATTGGTCAAAGTATGTGGCGCTCCACAACGAAATGAGTTCAGAAGCTGACTTCAAGGAAAAATCTGCTGAAATTACTCAACTACCAGCTGCTCAAAATGAGAGTGCATCCAATTTAAGAAAGTTGCTCGATGGAGTCATCTCAGCTGTTCGCGCTCTACGACAACTGAATCGCCCTGTTAACACTGGGATGATTGGTTAGTTTTCACTATTGTTCACAAATTGGATCCAGTCACACGAAAAGCTTGGGAGCTTTCGCTCACTTCTGGTAACGAAATACCCACATTCGATCAACTTAAAGAGTTTCTAGAGAATCGTACTCTATCTCTACAAATTTTCCAGAGATCTCTGGATTCGAAGCCTGCCTTCAAAAACAAAGTTTTATTAAAAAATAAACACCACCATGCGAAGATTTTAGAAGGAAGTCTCCTCAAGAGCGCTACAATTTTATTGAAAAGTGCAACATGTGTCTCAACTGTTTGAGGCATGAACATCAACAGTCAGCATGTTCATCAAATGCGCTGTCAGCATTTCAGCAAAATGATTCACTCCATGCTGCATGAATATTTCAGCCCTAGTGTCAGCACGAGCCCATCAACGCACATGGTTACTAAAACGGCAAACTTAAATGCAAATAACGCTACGATTAAGAACGGTTCATCAGCAAAATCCATTCCTGAGTTTTCACCAGTGCTATTAGAAACCAATAGTCTCCAACAGTGGGCACAAGCTCACGCTCAGGGCATTACTAGATAGCGGAGCTGAGGCTTCATTCATCAGCGAATTTGCTACGAAACAATTGCAATTACCACGAGTAGCTACTCATATTCCAGTGAATGGAGCTAGTGGTAGTAAAATCACACTCGCTCGAGGTATCGTTGAGTTCAAGGTCAAATCTTTTAAGTCAGCATCATGTGAGGCCACATGTATAGCAGTAGTTCTTCCTCGTGTTGGTAATCCTACTACAACATTCAGAGTTTTAACTAAACTCCTCGATTTTCAAGAGCTAAATTTGGCAGATCCCAATCTAAATGTTCCTGGAGGCATTGAGCTCATCTTGAGCTCTGCAGACTATGCCGTGATGCTTAAAAATGATTTAAAACGGAATAAAATTAACAACACCATTGCACTCATCTGGGCTGGGTTGTATTCGGTGGTCTCACCTCAAAACATAACCTTGCAGCAAATGAACAAGCGTACAATTGTGTGAAGCGGGATGAACCGCTACGTAGATTTTTGGGAGTTGGAAGAAGTTCATTTGAGTCCTGCACTCACAAAAGATGAACGCACTTATCAAGAATTTTTCGAAAAACTACCGGGTGTCTAGAAAACGGCCACTACGTTGTCAGATTGCTTTAAAGGAAGGTGCCGACGTGACACAGCTTGCCTCAACCCATAATGCATCCATGAACGTCTTGAAATGCATAGAGCGCCGACTTTTTAACGCCTCGCAAATGAGCGACTCAGGCGTGTCGCTAAATGATTGTTTGCATATTGGTCCGAAAATGCAAAACGACCTATCAATAATCATTCTTAACTGACGTCGATATCAAATAGCCTTCACTGGTGATATAGAAAAAATGTATCGCCAGATCTGGATCGACAAGAGGGATGCTGATCTCCAAAGAATTTTATGGCGAATCAGTCCACGAGATGAACCGAACTCTTTTCGGCTCTTAACCGTCACCCATGGCACGAACTGCGCACCGTACCTTGCAATCAACATCCTTCCAACGCTTGCTAGCGATGAAAACCTACGTTATCCCGACGCGTCGAAAATACTTTTAAACAACTTTTACGGCGATGATGTGTTGTCTGGCACTGATGACGTAGCTACTGCAATCAAGGACGCCAAGCAGCTCAAGGCACTACAGCAAGCAGGTTAATTCATATTAAGAAAGTGAAATTCAAACTCTTCATCGTTTTTGAAGTCAATCGTACCGAACGATGACAAACATGCCGATAAGTTAGATTATTCGACCATTCGACGAAGGAACTTCGGCTTTTGACATGATTTGGTACACTCAGACAGACGAGTTCAGCTACAGAGTCAGCCTTAACTATACAATCGATGTTTTTACAAAACGATAGCTGCTATCGGACGTTTCTTAACTTTGTGACCCCCTTGGATTCCTCGCCCCAGTTGCTATTCGAGGCAAAATCTTCTTTCAACTCCTGTGGCTTACCGGGCTTAACTGGGATGATGAGCTATATCTGTAAGATACTGATAGCATAGACTTTAACTTAAAATAAATATATAAATAAAATTTTGTAAACGCATCTTCTCTTCGACACAACAGCCACCACCACCCACTTCAACACTTTATCGTCGACTCCATGCATGGTTAAACAAGTTCTAAGCATTTGAATGACAACAAAATTTACATGTTCTTCGTCATTGCTTGGGTCACTTTATTGTTACATTTAAAACAATTAACTACAGCAATAACAACAATACACAGCTTCTATCGCTAATCAAGACACAATAGAAAATTGCTAAGGTTGTAAGCATCATAACTCAAGACACATCAATCACTTGGTTTTTCTCATAGTTCACATCATACGTATTAATTTGCCTAACATTAACTTATGGTAAATTAAATTAAGTGAAATTAATTAATAAAATTAACAGAAATTTGAAATTAATATTTCTAAAAGTGCGTGTTTTTCCTTAAATGCAAAGCAAAGGGAGCCAAAAGAAAGCTTTGGTTCCCCCCAGCTATATTTGGAATTCTTCAAAGTTAATTTGAAGTGGGTTCATTTTTTGAGTTACGTTTGAATTATTTGAATTTTCGCGCATGTTCTTCGGCTTAAGTAATGCTGCACAATCATTCCAGAGATTTATTAATGAAATGATTAAAGAGGTCTAGATTTTTGTGGTGCGCACGTAGATGACATTCTTATCGCATCCAAAAATCTTGAAGAACACAAGCAGCATGTCCGATTGTTATTCGAAAGTTTTAGGACATTTAGAGTTACAATCAATGCATCTAAATCAGTTTTCGGCGTATCAGAGATACAGTTTCTTGGATATTTATTAACTAAAAATGGTCTTAAACCACTCCCATCTCGTGTGGAGACAATTCTTCACTACAAGCCACCAAAAACAGAAAGGGATCTACGTCGTTTTTTGGGTATACCTACGTTTAATACCTAAAGCCGCGCAACATCCATCAAAACTTCACTCACTTTACTCTGGTAACAAAAAGAGTGATAACAAACAAATTCAATGAACGCAAGAACTTAGCGAAGCTCTTCAACAGTGCAAGGAGCAGTTGGCAAATGCAACTCTGTTATGATATCCGTCATCAAATACACCAACATATCTTTGGGGCGATGCGTCCGATACTGGCATGGGTAGTGTATTGCAACAACAGAGTGAAGGTGAGTGGAAACCTATTGCTTTTTATTCAAAAAAGCTAAGCCCAACGCAAGAAAAATATAGCACTTATGATCACGAGCTATTGGCTGCATATTCAGTTTTAAAACACTTTCAATATTTTTTGGAAGGAAGACAATTTGCTATACTGACTAACCATAAACCCTTAATATATGCTTTTGGACAAAAGTCTGAAAAAGCACCACCACTTCAGTTAATATAAGCTTTATATCAGGAAAAGAGAATATAGTATGTAATGATGGTGGTGCTTAACTATTTTTAAAGATTTTACGTTTATTTCGGTGTAGTGGTCAGCACGTACATAGGTTAGGCTAGGACTCACCGGATGGGGGGATCTTTCTACACTTACTTTAAAAATCACCATTCACAAAAGAAATACGTTCTTAAAGATTTAGTATAAAGATAGATTTTAAGAAGATAGAGGAAAAGAGAGAATCGGAATCTAAAAATAAAATCATTAAAAGCATCACAACCAATTTTTATATACCACACGAGATTTAGATGTTTAATCTCAGTATACCCTTTACCCAACCATGTCCCCAAATATTATACTAGAACATTTTGATTTGGGAACCCATGACGATTCTTATCAGCTAAGCTAACGAATAAAAAACTTTACTTAAATTCATGTTAACATTTCTATTTCAAGTTCAAGTTCTAATTTAGAAATTTTAAATAACAGAGCATTAAAGCAAGTATATAACAGAGCTCTCAAATTTTATTTGATTTTAAAGGAACGATGAGAGAAGTGGAACATAGAGAAACTAACATATTAGAAGTAAACCATGGTATAACTATTTTACAAGGTAGCCGTGACAGTTTTTTGGCGATTGGTAGTTGTCAAAAACAGCTAAAGAATGCTGTAGTTTGCTGCTGTTGACTAGCAATGTGCTTATTTTTAACTTATCTTTTATTCATTAAATTTATTCGCGAAGTTGATTGAAATGTTTGTAGTTTGTTGCGGTTGACTAGCTATGCTTAATTCGTAGCTTATTTTTTCACTTTTCTTTGATTAATTGCATAAACATCTTATTTTGACAACTACCCATCGCCGCTCGTGAGAAAAAAGCTAGTCTACGCGGCTACCTTGTCAAATAATTGTATCATGGAAGTAAACTAAATAAAGAGCACTATCGGCAATATATTGAGCGTGACTAAGAAGTGTATAATAAGAAATCTTTAAGCGTAGTTATACAAACTTTTAGTTTTAATGATGTTAGTTTTTAAGCTTACAATTTTAATAATTATACAAATACGTTTTATCTAATTATTGCTTTTAGATATAAATTAAGTTAACTATTTAATTTAACCCAAAAGATATACAAGAAACAATTTTTTTGTTTGTAGGTGTTAGAGCTCTAATCATTCTATTTATTTATAGTTGTTTATTAAGATATAGTAAGTTAGAAGTATTTAAAAAAAAATATTTTAACAGAAAGAGTTTTTTAAAATTGAATTTGTTTTATATGTAGTTTTGATAGAATTTAAGGTAGAATAATAACATTGTTAGAGAAATATTAAAAGAACAAAAAGCTGAGACTTTCCAAGCATATGCTGCATTTAGGCCTGTTGCGCTATATGAAGGTGTGTATGCTTGTGTGTTGTTGGTGTGCTATATATGCTAAGGTTATGTGTAAGCTAAAGCATATTATTTTACCTTTTATCTTTTCTGTGTTATTTTTTTATGGTTTTTTCCACTTTTTTTTATATAAACTGATATATATGCCTTTAATTTAAACAATTTATCTTTTAACAAATCTCTTTTTACTTCTTTTAACAAATATGAATTTTTCTTACATGAAACATTAATAAGTTAAATTAATTTGAACTATTTCAGAACATTTTTGTAAACTATTTCTTCTGTTTCTAGTTTCTTAAACCACTTAATGCTTTTAATTAAACTTTAAAGATTCTTTATCTTAAACAAACTTATGATTAGTCAGAAGCCGCGTGGTTTTTTGTATGAGCTGCGTTATAAACTGAACCATCATGAGTCGAGCACAGTTGACTTCAAGAAAACGGTGAATTTCAGATAAAGAGTCTCCCGTTTAAGCGTTAAGGTTATGTTAAATTAAAAGAAAATTAAGTTTTGCTATCGTTGAAGTCTGGGTAAACTTAAAGTTGATATAAAATTGACTTTCCGGGTTTGCTGCTTTTGTTGAGTAGACAATTTCAAAAGAGTTGATTTTAGTGGTTTTTTTTTATTATTATTAATAATGCAACTTATTAGTTAAATATTTATGGATTTTAACTAATACTTAAATGTAACTTTTTGTATTTAAAAGATTATGCCTAAGCATATTGCATATTCGCCACGAGATCTAAAGTAGAAGAGACGGAATATTATTTTTTTCTTCCGGAAGTATGTATTTTTTTTTTGTTATTTCTTATAAAGCTTTAAGCTTGGTTTTTGTAAAAGAATTTAAGTATATTTTTAGTTTGTTTAGTTATGATATCAGGGATGTTATCGCTTTCATGTTTATATTATGACATAAAATAGTAGATTTTCTTACCAAGAAGATTATTGGCAAACAACTATCACAAGTAGCCGACGCATTATCTAGATTAGACTCCATGATCGTCCGCAGGGGGCAGGGGAGGGGTGATTGCTCCCTAGAAAGTGACAATTTCTTAAATATTTTCATATTAAATCAAAAAACCGTAAGCTACAATTAAAACAATTTACGGAAGAGTCAAACAACTTTCTAAATTGTAATTTTATGTTGCGCTCAAACTTTATGTTGTGCTCAAAGTTTTTTAATAAAAACGTCATTTTTAGTTGTAGGAGTGTAAAATTTAGCATGAAAATGTATTTTGATAAGGTGCATCAATAAAAAAGTCCACTCTGAGTTCATTGTTACTTACGGCTTTTTTGATTTTATATGTCGATATTTTCATTACACATATATGTTAATATATTTTAAAGAGAACTCAAAAATACTTTTTGAGGTATATTTATAAATACAGCTAAACTAAACCATTCATTTTTAAATAGTAAATGAACCCGTCGCAGTAATTAGTTACGATACCGTTTCATTTACCCTTGTTTTACAGGAACTTTTCTTCAATTTCTCAAAAAATTTTGTGTGTAAATATTATTAAAAAATGCTTCCGTTATACGAATATTATTCGTAATTTTCAGTCAGGAATAAGATTTGTAGATTGGACGTAGTTTGGTGCATATTACAAATATTTTATTCGTATTCGTACAAGAACATATGTATATTGTACGAATACATTTGTTACACTTACTAATAACGAAAAAAAAACATATTCGAGACGGGCCACGTACCCTTTCTTTCAGTAGACTACGGCCACCTTGCAATCATACATTTCCTTATATTCGGTAATTGTTCAACAAACCAGGCTGAAAGATTTCGGTTGTAAATTTTTTAACTCTACTAATACTTCGTACATTCTACGAATAATGCGTACGGTCAACCTACGAATGAATTTTTTCTGCTAATATTAATTTTATTCGTAAATAGTACGAAACCATTACTAAATACTACGAATGTAATGGAAGAAACTACGAAGTTATCTGTACGAGAAATTGAGGAATGATAAGGAATGATATCCCTATTAGCCGAAGATCATTCTTCGGAGCAACAGATGGTAAGGGGCATATAAGCCAATAACGCATATGAACTTGGACGATAAGCAAATTTATTTTTTTATTCATAATAAGAAAACAAAATAAAATAAATTTAAAAACTAAATGTTTTCCCAAAAGTCGGCTTAAAAAATCGTTTTTCTGTCATAAAGATGATCTAATTTGGATAATTTTTTAATTTTTCGATAACTTTATTAAATTGCTTACAATCTTGCAGCATTTAAATTTGAGAAAATTGCAGCGATCTAGGAGAGGGCATAGCTTCTAATTCCAAAGCGAAAAAAATTAGGAAATTTTGAATAAAGTAGGCTTATTTTATTATAGTAGGAAATTCTTGTTAAGAAAACGCATTACATTTTACATTAGAATATCTTATGGTCAAAAGTTATTTTGTGACTAAAATTTAAATAGGAAACTCGGTTTGAAACATTTATTTTATACTTCTTCAAATTCACGATTTTTAACAGGCGTCCACCCATTTTGAGAATTTTCTAAATTTTTTTGGGGCTTATATTACATCCAGGATTCAGAATCAAGCCTTGCATGGAGGTTTTGGTATATGTTTAGAAAATTAATGGAGCCAAAAACCCATCTATGCATGTACCTCTTTATATATCATACGTTATGAATTAAAAAAAAATAAATTTTTTTAAATAATTTATATAATAGGTATATTTCCAAACTCGATTTTAGTAACTTGCATACTGCTAAAACTGAAGCATGCTGGAAAAAGAAATAAGTCAGTTGATGTCCATGCGGGGAACATTTCAAGAATAGTGACAACTCTTATTCTTAACTTTTGCGGATTATATAGATTTTCACCTCCTAAATCCAAATCTGATAAATTTCAGGCCACTCGCAATTGCTTTACGAGTTATAGGCCTCCAAAACTGGAAAAAATGGTCTGAAAATCTTGCATTTTTAAATTTTCTTGAAATTTTTAAAAAAGAAATATGGGGAAATTTTTGTATTCTTAAATGAAAAGAGGAAAACTTTGAGGCTAAATTGTGATTTATGCTATTTTATTTAAGGCTACAGGAGACATCACATTATTTAATTTACTAAATTACTAAGAATATTCGTTGAAAAAAATTTTTGAAATTACATGAAAAAAAATTAAAATTGAAAATGTTTCGGGCATGATAAGGGAAAGATTTTTAACCCTCTTTGAAATATATACAATTTTCTTATGTGTACAAGCGTGTATCAACCGGTGTATCATGATATAGATCTCAGAAAATAGAATTATATAGGTTACATTTTCTTTATGTGCGTTCTAGATTCCTTTATGCCTTCCCCGCATCCCCGCTAGAACAAATCCTGCAGACGCCCTTGTTAGACTCTATATAATTTCCGTCACCGCTCCATTATAAACCATTAGCTATAGCACAAGAGTTGGATATAGAATTAAAAAATAATTTAAATTCATCGAAATCTGCTCTGAAGAAACTAAAAATTCCCGATGTAGATGTTGAGATTTATTGTGATGTTTCAACAAAACAAATGCGACCCTATATTGCGACGAATTTGCGACAACCTTTTATTGTTAATATATCTACAAGGATTTTTACATCCAGGAGTACAGGCAACAGTTGATCTACTAAGAAAACGTTTTGTTTGGCCGTCAAAGCTACTGCTGCACTGAGGCATAGTCAAGAACAAATATTTGTTCCTCCAGATTTATGAAGCTGCTCACATGTTTTTGTAAGAAGTGATGCTGTGCGAAAGCCACATCAACAACCTTACGATGGTCCGATCAAGGTAATTTCTAGAACAGACAAGATTGCAAAAATTTTGGTGTTTGCAAAGGAAAAGACCATCTCAATAGACAGATGAAAACCTGCCTTTTTATTGGACAATCCTAAATCCATATCATCATGTACGCAGACTCCCAAACAAAACACCTCTAATCATTCTTATGAGCTCAAAATGAAAACTGGACGGCGAGTCACTTTTGCTCAGGGAATTTATATATCGTTTCACTAGGGGGGTACTGTAGAGTTGAATAAGTAGTATACACTGTAAAAAAATAATAAAATTTTTGAGCTGTCGTTGAAAATTCTTTAAAAAATAAAAAAAGATAAAAAATTATTAAGAAAACGAAAAACCGAATTGAACATTGTAAAAAAAAAGAAAATTATACTATAACAAATTAAATTTATATAAAAGAAAGCAAAGTTTTTTTGATTGCCAATAGCTTTGCTTCACACGTTTAATCTGTTAAAAGTATTTTCTCTAGTGAAATTTCGTGCTTTTTTTGCTTCTGAAAAGCCGTCTTTCTTCCTTCCTCTTTTCGATATAGTTTTCTCCCATGGCTCGCAACGCAGCTGACTGCAGCGTAATTTTATACCGTATGTCGGTCTTGGCCTCATCTAAGAATTTGCGCCAGCCATTTCTGTCTTTCGCTTGCTGGCGCCAGTTGGAAATTCCAAGCTTCGTCAGGTTGTCCTCTACGTGGTCTTTCCAACGAAGATGCGGTCGTCCTCTTCTGCGTTGACCGCCACTGGCTACCGAATTGAATGTTTTCTTCACTGGAGCATCGTCTTTCATGCGCTGAACATGACCAAGCCAGCGAAGCCGCTCAATTTTAATGCGCTTGACTATGTCGATGTCAGCGTACAGCTCATACAGTTCATCATTCCAACGTATTCGGTACTCGCCATTGACGCAGATTGGTCCGTAGATCTTACGATCTTTTCATCTAAACTGCTCAGCGTCCAGGTTTGTGATGCATAAAGTAGGACAGGCATGATGAGCGATTTATAGAGCGTGATTTTCGTTCGTCGAGAGAGGGCTCTGCTTCTCAATTGCCTACTGAGCCCAAAGTTACACCTGTTGGCAAGAGTTATTCTTCGTTTGATCTCAATGCTGATGTCGTTGGTTGAGTTTATGCTTGATCCCATACAAACGAAGTCCTTCACAACCTCGAAGGAGGTATTGTCAACTGTAACGTGGGTTCCAAGACGCTGGGATTGTTTGTTTGTTGACACCAAGTATTTCGTCTTATCTGCATTCACTGCCAGACCCATTCGACTTGATCCTTTTTCTAATCTGGAAAATGCTGCACTGACTTCGCGCGTATTATAGCCAATGATATCGATGTCATCAGCATACGCTAGCAGCATAACACTCTTGTCGAATATTGTGCCACTACGTCTCACAACGCGCGTTACAACCGACTGCAGGGTGGCTCTGTAGGCGGCGTCTTTCTCTGCCAATCACATCTTCAGCAGCCGCACGCATGGAGTTGGAAATGTGTGTCCACTGCGCGCATATATCATCGATTGGAGGAGTGATTTGAAGCAGGAGTGAGAGTCGTGTGCGAAATCATAGGCTGTCTGTTTCGATTGCAGCTTGTCGAGTCTAGTTTCTCTGTGTAGGGTTGCGTATATTCTTAGCTGCGCACAGACGTGTACGGATCTTGGCTGCAACAAGATAGTGATCCGAGTCAATGTTTGCACCACGGATCGTGCGTACATCCAATACACTGGAAGAGTGCCTTCCGTCGATCAAAACATGATAAATTTGATTCTTGGTTTTTTGATCAGGGGATATCCAGGTGGCTTTATGAATATTGAGATGCTTGAATCTAGTGTTACTTATGACAATGTTTCGTGCTGCGGCGAAGTCAATCAGCCTCATTCCGTTTGCGGAGGTGTTGTCGTGGAGGCTGAACTTTCCGACCGTTGGACCAAAAATATTTTCCTTGCCCACCTTAGCGTTGAAGTCACCAATCACGATTTTTACGTCGTGACGGGGGCAGCGGTCGTAACCATTTTCAAGGCGCTCGTAGAAAATTTCCTTGATCTTATCGTCCTTGTCTTCTGTCGGAGCGTGCGCACATATTAAGCTTATATTAAACAATTTAACCTTGATGCGGATTATGGTAAGTCGTTCGTTCACAGGTGTGAATCGCAGGACGTGGGGTCGTAGTCTCTTGCTAACTACAAATCCGCATCCAAACTCGTGCTTCTCCGCATGGCCGCTGTAGTAGATATCACAGGGTGCATGCCGAATGCAACCCTGTCCCTTCCATAGCATTTCTTGGATAGCAGTGATATCAGCTTTGTATCTTTCCCAGACATCAGTCAGTTGGATAGAGGCACCTTCCCAATTAAGGGTTCGGACATTCCAGGTGCATATCCGTAAATCATTATCAGTTTTTCGTTTGCTGAAGTCGTCATCAGATTTGGGGATAAGTTTTCTTATTTTCTTAGTTGTTTTCATTGAAATGGGTTTTTACGGGTGGGCTTCAAACCCCACGCACAACCTATTTTAAGGCTTAGGGGGCCCGCCGCTCAGATTAGCCGCCAAACTAACGGTTGTCAGTTTTGACTTTGCCCAGGAAACACCACGTGGAGGTTTGAGTCGACTTGAGGCGATTTCACAAAGATTATGCTGGCATAGCAAGGTTGAGACAGTCAGACATGTTACATTGTAAAGGTTCGCCCCCAGATTCCCAAAATTGACTAGGAATATTTTTACGTTACGGCCAGACGGCGGTCATACACATCCTCTAAGAACGCTGCGTCCGAACGCGCGCAAAATTTGGCTAATAAAAAAAAATAAGTTTTCGCATTGATGCGTATCGTCTCCAGCCTTTCGTTCACAGGTTTGAATCGTAAAACAAGGTTTCGCAGTTTTCGTATAGCGTGGTAGACATCGCAGTCTGGTCGTTTGGAGCAACCTTGCCTTTTCAATCGAATCTCTTAGACGGCGGTCTATCTCTGAGGGCTCCCGTTAATTGAATAGAGGCACCTTTCCAATATAGGACCCTATATTCCAGATGCATATCCATACCTTATTGTTGGATTTACGTTTGCGGTGTACCTCAGGTTAAGGTATACCTCATAAAGTTTTTTGAAATAGCACTTTTATGTTATTTGTTAGTTTAAAAAATTTTCTACCAAAATAAAATTGTTGAAACCTTTAATTTCTAGTCGCCCTTTTAATTTCTTCACTTCGTCGTAAGTATTAATAATATAATTACCTTCTTATTGTTGTTAACAAAATTTCAATATTTTGTGTTCGACGTTCTTTATACTTTTGTGAGTCGATTTTGATAAAAGCCAAATATTGCGGCGCTAAGCAAACATGATAACTTCCAAATAAGCCTTTATCATCAGCCAATCCTTTCCGCTGAATTACCACTTGCCATACATGCTCTGAAAAATATTGAGGAAATATAAGCTTTTATATTGAATAAACATTCATAAATGAAAAATCAGAAAAACTTAAATTTAACAAAATAATGATGAAACTTGTAATTACTGTAATCAATTCAGTACCCGGTTTGGTGAGCTTTTTAGATTTTTTCCAAAAAGAAAAAATAAGTGGTAATAATCAGCCCTATCACTGAGTCTCGTCGTAGTACTATACCGTAGAAACTACGAAGAAGACATCACTGAGTTCATTCTTAGATTTTTTAAGCAATTTGTTACGACACTCACAATGTGTGCTCAAAATTCAATTTTAAAAAAATGTTTTTTTTGGAAAAACAAAAACGCAGTTATATTCTCCATTAAATAATACATCTTAAAGTAATATATAAGCTTTCTATCATTTTTCTGCTGGAAGATATGAGTGTCCAAATATGACACATTTTCGTTATTTTTCTTTTTTTCACAATTGAGCAATTCAAGTGCTACTACAAGAAAACGGTTAAAGATTTCGTAATTTTAATTGTTAAATTAGTTAAAATTAATTTTTTTGTATTATTTATTTTGACATAATTGTATATAATATTGTATATAATGTAATTGTATATAATGTATATAATGTATTTAAAAATTTATAGTTTTCAAAAAACTATTTTTATGCAATGTAATTTTCAGCGTAATTTTTTTTTAAAAGGCGCAAAGGAGTTTTTTTCTGGCAGTATTTCAATAAAGTATGGTTCTTCTTTATTGATTGTAGTGTACCTAGACAAGCATCTCCTATAAACATAAAGACCACCAGTTAGACTAACTAGTTAACACATGACAATAATTAAACCCAAATAAATTACACACTCACTTTCATATTTCAAACATGCTGACCAGCAGAGTAAACAATTCACCTTGAACTCATTACTGCACTCTACAACTAACAGCAAAACAAACGCATCATGTTACACCAACAGAAGTGTGACTGACGCTTCGTAGCAGCGTTGCTGACGATGACGACAGACTGACGCTTCGTAGCAGCGTAGCTGACGATGACGACAGACTGACGCTTCGTAGCAGCGTAGCTGACGATGACGACAGACTGACGCTTCGTAGCATCGTAGCTGACGATGGTGACAGACTGACCAAGCGACAGCATTATTCTACACATCTCTTTCATTTCTACACGCCTTAAGCATTTTTAAACATAAATAGAACAGGACAAAAATGCCTATGCAACCCAAATCAATATGACTACTTGTTAACCAATCCAATTATAGATTTTTGTATTATAGGAGGAGACTTGGAAATTGTGTCAAAATAATTGTAAATTAGTTTTAAGAAAATACTGTTTTTTTAGTATTTAAGAATTTGAATTTGAAAATAAAGGCAGAGATTATCTGACATTAATTGAGCTCACAAGCTTAACTAAATTCTTTTAATCTTCTCATAAGCGCGGCTTTTAGCCATAGTATCTGAGCGTTGGTGCTCTCCAAAAACACCAAAAACTCATCACGAACAGTTCGTGATAGTGCAAACCAAGAACCCTATGATTAATTCTCCACATGGCGATCCTGCCACTTTCCTTAATTTTCTGATTAATCCTCTACATTTAGATTTTCCAAATAATCCACATAATTTTGCTAATTTGTTGAAACAATTTAAATGTCAACTCAATAAGAAATAGACCAAATTTTCGCGAAACCGAATATGAACCCCAATGCAGCATAGTCGAAGAATATGAGCCTGCACAGATTAACACAGATTTTCCAAAATACACACCAACAAACTTAAAATATGCGGGTCCAAAACCTTTAACAAAAGAAATATTACAAAAAAGAAGACAACAAAAAAACAACAATTTCAAAAACGGTTACAGGAAGAGCAACCTAAAGAAAAAATACGGCGACCAAGAGCTGGCAAAGCGGTAAAAGCAAGGCAACGTGCGGCAGAGCTACACCGGATAATAAGGATAACTACTGATCCAAAGCAAAAAAAGGCGCTGATGGAAAAACTACAAATAGAAAAACACGTTTATACAAAGAAGAACAAATAAAATGAAATTTTGTTAAATTAATGTACTTTTATTGTTATTACCAATTATTTACTTAAATTGAATTGAATGTTACCGAATATAACATATATATATAAATACCTAGCCATGTTAAATAACGAAAATAAAGAACAGATAACGATAAATGAGAATATCGACAACAATATTGGGTCCATAGTCACAAAGAATCAAATATATAATATGACATGGACAGTAGTAATAACTATAGCAATTATCTCTTTAATAGCTTACATTATGTATAAAATTAATCAATATTACAAAAAATACGTAAGGAAACACATTAACAGAGTCAATGTTTGATAATATTTAAAATTTAATAACTGTTTTAAAATTATAATGACGAAAACTGTATCATTTTGTAAATATCAAGGATGCTATGGTCCACTATTTAAAAAACATTGCATAGCATGCAATGAAAAAATAATTGATATAGGAAAAATTTTCTATTTACAATACAAAGGAAACTCTTGGCATCAAGAATGTTTCAGATGTAATAAATGTAAGAATAGACTAAGTAGATTCGATTTCATCGAGCAAAACTCAATATTATTTTGTAGATATTGTAATTAAGACACACTTATAACAACAAAACTATGTAAAAAAAAAATTATATATATATATTTATAATTTAATGGAAGAGCTACATGAAATTTTTAACGAAGTACAAAAAATCAAACTGAACATAAAAAATCTTCAAACAGAAAGTATACAAAACAAACAATTGATTTAAAAAGTAATTACTTAAATAGATACACATCGCACTTCAATAAAACTGCTGAAGAAATAAACACGTTAGAAGCATATGAATTGAGCGAACAATTCCTTATTCTATTAAAAGAAATACAAAATTTTTTATTAAATCATACGGTAGATAAACACAAAGAACCCAAAATGTCTGAACTCAATCTTGAACTAATTTTGAAAACGATACCAGTTTTCACTGGAAATCATAAAGATCTAGATGCATTTTTAGCAATCGTAGAAATAATAAACAATACTCACACAGCAGAACGACAAAAACAATTAATAAATATTGTAATAAATGAAAAGCTATCTCCGAACGTAAGAACAACTTTAGGACACACAGCAACCATAGAAACTATTGCAAAACTTAAAACAATTCTTACAAATACTTTCAAAAGTAACTTAACAACCGCACAAATTCACACACAACTTGCTACACTGACACAACGGAACGGTACAGTGACAAATTTCAGAGACAAACTACTTAACCTAACTTCTGAACTAAACAACCTACAAATCAAAGAACTCACACCTGAAACTAACGATCAACAAAGAGATTTAGTCATGAAAATAAATGAATCCTATGCATTGACAATTTTTAAAAATGGGTTAAGCGATGATATAAAAAATACTATATTTGCATCTCAACCAAAATCACTAATCGAAGCGACAAATTTAGCTTTAGAACTAGAGAAAAATATTAAGACGAACAACCAACTATTGTTTTTTAGTAGGTATGATATGGCGGTTCTGGACCACAGGAGCCAGGAGCTCAGCATCAGCGCCATATGCGGTGGAATGGGGAACTATTACAATAGGTAAGCGGTTTATGTCCATAGTATAGGAAAAATGTTAGGTTTGTGTTTATAATATCATGTGTTAGTGTGTTTTGTATAGAAGAATGAGAGAATTTTTAATGTGGTTTGTGTCTATAGTATAAGAAAAAATGTTAGGTCTGTGTCTATAATATAGTCATCTAGTGAAAATAATGTTGTTAGTGTGTTTTGTATAGAAGAATGAGAGAATTTTCAATGTGGTTTGTGTCAATAGTACAGAAAAAACAAAATAGGTGTGTGACTATAGTATATTCATCTAGTAAATATCATGAATGAAATATTAAATGTTCTTCAAAAACCAATGTATGATGATAGTATTATAAAGAGGGAATATCATAGCTACTCTCCATATTTAAAGTCCTTCAACAATAATGATGAGATTCGTATACCAATTCAAAATCAGGACCTGTTTGTCTTACCGAGTGAGAGTATGATTTATATTCATGGTTTTATAGTCAAATATGAAGGAGAAAAAGATGTGGCAGCATCGGGTGTGAAATTTAAAAACAACTTTATTTCATATCTGTTTGATGAAATTCGATATGAAATTAATGGATTTGAAGTTGATCGTACTCGTAGTCTTGGAATTTCATCTATAATGAAAAATTTTGTATCGTTGAATGAAGCTGAAAGTAATACCTTAAAAAATGCTAGTTGGTGTCTTGAAGAAAATTTCACCTTGGAAAGAACTCACTTTAGTTGTTGTATTCCACTGAAAATGTTAATGGGTTTTACCGAAGATTATACTAAAATAATATTAAATTCAAAGCATGAGCTTATCCTCCAACGTTCTTCATCTAATGATAGATCATTTCATCCTACTAATGCAACAGAACAATTAAAATTAACAATACTGGATATAACATGGAAAATGCCACATATACAACTATCGGATATAGCTAAATTAGAAATGTATAAGATAATAAATAATAAAAATCGTATTTTAATTCCTTTTCGAAGTTGGGATTGTCATGTAAATCCTATACTACCCAAGAGTACAAAGGTCTTGTGGAATGTAAAACTGGCTTCACAAAATGAAAGACCTAGATTTCTCATCATTGGTTTACAAATTGAGAAGAGTAAAGAGGAAGGAAATACATTCGACCATTGTAATATAACTAATTTAAAAGTATATCTAAACTCTGATTCATATCCTTATGATGATTTAAATAGTCGTTTTGAAATGGGACAGTATGCTGTATTATACGATATGTATGCCAAATTCCAGCAAAGTTATTATATGCGGGAGCCTCAACCATTATTAGATATCGTTAAATATAAGGCTATTGCACCGCTTATTGTTGTCGATGTAACACATCAAAATGAAGCAGTTAAAGTTGGACCTATTGATATACGAATAGAATTTGATACCGAAGCAAACAAACCAATTCCGGATAAAATTTCAGCCTACTGCTTAATAATCCATGATCGTTTAATTGAATACTCACCTCTAACCAGTGAAATTAGAAGAATTATTTAAATGTATGTTAATTATAAAAATGGTAATCAGTCATTATCTGATCCTTATTGTAGAAGGTATTGAATACAAAAAATATGCATAGATTAAAAGGATATCAGAGATTAATTTATTGTAACTATTGTGGTAGCAACGCTCACTTAGAGGATAAGTGTAAGAAGAAAAAAGATGATCAAAAGTTAGCAAAATGGTTAAAGGAACAAAAAGACTCTAAAAAGAAGATTGGTACAGGAGTAAAAAAATGTAAAAACAGAAGAAGAAGAAGAAGAGGAAGAGGAAGAAGATAGACCAAAACTTATACTCTACTCTAATCAGTAAAATTAGAATAATAATAATTAAAGAATAATTTAAAAAATGCTATTATTATTCATAAGTATTCTATGTTTCCTTCTTATATATATATATATTTAAAAATAAAGAAGACAAAAATTATTTTTTTTAAATTTTGTTTTTTTATTATTTAATATTTTAATATATGATGATTTATTTTGTTAATAGTTTTAATTAATTAATTAATTTTATAGTGACCCCATGCAAGGGTGCTACTCCATTTTCTAATATAAATCGCTTATCATCTAAATAGCTTAACACAATTTTATATATTTCTTGTGTATATAACTTATGTATTTTAGATCTAAAAGTATACATCTTATCATAATAAATTTTCTTATCATATAGACATTTTTTATAATCGCTAATGCCAAGAGACATCAATGCTGATTTTTTGACACCCTTAGCTTTTTTAATATCGTTATCACCTACAACACTTATCGAATACATTTTAGATCTTAATCCAATGAATCCCCTCATTATTTTTCCACTATTTTCATCTTTCATAAACCCTAAAACTTTTTTATTTTTTCTTTCAATGTTATATGGATTTTCAACTTTATAATCAGATGTATCAAATTTTAAATTAATGTCTGCTTTAATTTCATTATAAAAATCATCAGTTTTAATTGAATTAATGAATGAATCCGTATCCATATAGCATAAACTCAAGTTTTTATCAAATTTTGGAATCATGTAATCATAATGAAAATCATACATTTTCCACTTTGACAATTCAAGAACTACAAATCCTATATAAATTGGTTTATCATATAGGGTATGTATTCTATTTAGTTGAATTGCTGCCATATTTTCAGTGAACCATGAAGAGCTATGGAAATTCGGTTTAGCAATTAAACTTCTTGCTCCTAATCTTCTACCTCTACTTTCCCACTCACAAACAATTTTCACGTCTTTCCTCTTATCCACATTCTCCATGGTTTTTCCATATACTGCATTATTTAACAATTTAAAAAAAAATCTTTTCAAAATCGTTTCTAGCTTGAGTTCTATGCATAGTATTTAAATCAATATATTTCTTTAACCATGGAGATTGCTTAAATTTTAGAATTCTATGGATTTTTTTCAACTTAAGTCCATTTTGCAAATGGATTGTTGCAAGCATTGTTGCAAATTTATATAATGTATGATGTAATTTGATTTATTATATAAATCAACAATAAGCTTTTGATGTTCACCTTTAGGACTTTTTTTATTCATTGAACAAAACGGTAAATCATTATGTAAATTGTGAACTTCAGTGGAAGTCTCTAAATCGACTTCCAATATATATCCTTCGTCAGAATCATTAGAGTGTTCATTAAACGAGAAAGTTGATACATCATCAACCCATTCAAATTTTCCTTCAGGTAAATATTGAGACATTGCCCAACCATACAAGTTATTAGCATCTAAATACATGAGGTAGTTCGATGGTTTTCCACTATCGAAATCACTCATGTATTTATTATTTGCTTTAACATGTCGTTTTGAACATTGAACAATGCCTCCTCTTATACCTTTTTGAATGAATTTAATAATATCAATGTCTGTTAATAACTCTAATTCTATTTTCGTATACTTTAGCATAGCTCCCCAAGATAGTCCGGGAGCTGTATAGTACTGACAAGGATCTAAATTGTAAATAGATTTACAGACTTTTCTGAAATTTTCAAAGACATCTGTTAAAAGTAATACATCTGTTTTGAGATAAAGCCCTAAGTACTCATGTAGTGATGAACAACTAAAAGTTGACCATACCTTTTGAGCATGTTGATAATCATCAACACTACACTCTTCGTTAATTAGTTTATTAAAGAACTTTTCTCTTGGAGGTAAACACTACACTCTGCGTTAGTTAGTTTATTAAAGAACTTTTCTCTTGGAGGTAAACACATTTCTCTTGAAGGCGATTCATTGAATCAAAATAGTCATAGGCGAATACACCCTTTTGCCTCAAGAGATTAAATTCCCCATCAACCGGAAACTCTGAACGTAAAACATAAAAATCTGAATGAGATAAATTGTTGGCTAAGCTTGAAAGACTAGAAGCCATAAATCTAAATGAATCTAAAAATCTCAATTCAAGACTTCCACCATCATTTTCGAAATGTATATACTTGGAAACTGAAACATAAATTTCCTTATTTATTGGCACTACATTTATTCTACCGGGAATCGATGAGAGTTCTTTAATAAACAAGTGGCTATCATATAGAGAAAGATTATGAAAAAAAATTGGAATAAAGTTTACATTTTGATAATTTAAATTACATATATTGTGTGCTGGACCTCGATATTTACCAGTTAAATGACAATGATCTGCTACTACTCTAAAGTTATCATCATCATTATCATTATCACCATCAACATCATTTAAAGGTTTTTCACATATATGACACATGGTACTATTATTTTGAATATATAATTCTTCAGGAGTGAGGAAATTCATTGGAATAACTTTACATAAATATTCATTATAAATGCTCTTAGCATCGCTAACTAATTTTATAAAAAAAATGTTTAGGTGCATCTTCACCAGTATATACTCTAAACTTATCTAAGGAATTATTAAAACTACACTTAATATAGTAGCTATATGCGCAAGGATTATGACTCTGTACAGTTTTTATAGAAAAATCAAAAAAATCAATGATTTAACTAATGAATGAATGAATGAATGAATTTAACTAATGAACTGATGAATTTTTCTTATGCTGATTTGTTCATGTGATATGCCCAATTCTTCGTCAATATCTCTTTCTTACAAGTATTGCAATAGAGATTGGGGACTGAATTTGACAAAATCGCCTGGATACTTTGAATGTTTGTTGTTTCCTGCTGCTACTGCTGATGCTGATGTTGACGCTGCAGTCGAGGAAAAAGATACTGCATGTAGTTTTCCTTTATTATGGTTTAAATTATTCTTCCGTGAAAATAACTTCTTACAAACATCGCATTGAAAATGTTGCGATTGTTGATTTTGATGTTTCACTCGTATATGTCTGTTTAGATTACTCTTCTTTTTTAAACTTAATCCGCATTCGTTGCAAGTAAAGGATACCATTTTTATTGATATATTTTTTATATTTTATTTATTTTAATGTTTAATAAAGTGTCTTTGTTTTTTATATTAAACTTTCCTTTCTTTTTATCGTGTAAGCTTTCAATGAAAAGATCTTTTACGAACTAAAGCTAATATATTTTTTGGTTCGCCTTATATTGAAGTTTTTTAGACTGGTACTATAAATTCAAAGAGACATCTCTCTCTATCTCTCTATCTCTCTCTCTCTCACATTCTAAAGCTCTATGCAGAGCTTGCATATCAATTTCAATTTACAGCAACAACAACAACAACAGTTTATCATCAAAAAGATTAACGGTTAAATTTTTCTGTTTCATGTGAAAATTCTTGGGTTCTAAACTTTCTAAGCACTTATCATATATCAAAGTTTTAATGGCTTTTCATTGACATGTATAACTTGAATGCATAGCTTGCATATCAATTTAAAGTAATAATAACAACAACACATACTTACCTCAATTCATTAGATTAACCTGTTGTAAACTATAATACACACAAACACATGATAATCCCTATTGAAGCTTATTATCAAAAAAGCTAGGCTTCTAGCTATTCATCAAAGTTTTAATGGCTTTTCATTGACATGTATAACTTGAATGCATAGCTTGAATATCAATTTTAAGTAACTATAACAACAACACATACTTACCTCAATTCATTAGATTAACCTGTTGTAAACTTTAATACACACAAACATATGATAATCCCTATTGAAGCTTATTATCAAAAAAGCTAGGCTTCTAGAAATAACTCAATGTTTGAATGGTTTTTCATTTATATGTAAATTTAATTTACATTAAAAACAATAGTTTATTAACAAAAAAATTAACGGTTAAATTTGTGTGTTTCATGTGAAAATTCTTGTAGGGTTCTAAACTTTCTAAGCCCTTATCATAAATCATGTAAATGTTAATTTAATTTGTAAATATCTAAATGTAATATGTAAATTTAATTTACATTAAAAACAATAGTTTATTATCAAAAAGATTAACGGTTAAATTTTTGTGTTTGATGTGAAAATTCTTGTAGGGTTCTAAACTTTCTAAGCACTTATCATAAATTAAAGTTTTAATGGCTTTTCATTTATATGTAAATTTAATTTACATTAAAAACAATAGTTTATTATCAAAAAGATTAACGGTTAAATTTTTGTGTTTCATGTGAAAATTCTTGTAGGGTTCTAAACTTTCTAAGCACTTATCATAAATCAAAGTTTTAATGGCTTTTTATTGACATGTATAACTTGAATGTATAGCTTGTATATCAATTTTAAGTAACTATAACAACAACACATACTTACCTCAATTCATTTGATTAACCTGTTGTAGACTACTATACATATAAACACACGATAATTTTTATTTCTATACTTTAGATCAACTGAAACATATGAGTTTTTTTTTCTGTGGATACACATGATATTCGCTAGATGAATCTGTTTAAGACATAAACCTCACTTTAAAAATGCTTTCACTCTTCTATACTCTGTATACAAAGACATGATATTTACTAGATGAATATACTATAGTCACAAACCTATTTTGTTTTTCTGTACTATTGACACAAACCACATTAAAAATTTTCCCATTCTTCTATAGTCTGTACACAAACACATGATATTCACTAAATGAATATATTATAGACACAGACCTAACATTTTTTTCTATACTATAGACACAAACCGCTTACCTTTTATAATAGTTCCCCATTCCACCGTATATGGCGCTGATGGTGAGCTCCTGGCTCCTGATGGTCCAGAACCCCCATATCGTACCTACTATACAACGCTGGGAAATATTGCGACATTACTTTGAAAATCATGGTAATGTTGCAGAATGTGTGCGAAAATTGCGTATGGATTTTGGAAGAAGAGAAGCACCGTCAGCTCCGTATGTTCGTTATCTTGTGAATAAAGTGAAAAAAACTGGCATCCTCATCGATAAATTGAAAACTCTTTATCTTACTACAGCGGACAGCAAGCTCAGCTTAATGAAATGAAATCCCAGTTGGAAAAGCAGGAAAACATTGCCGTGGCATCAGATATACGTATCAGTGGCATCCCTTTTATGGAAAACGAAAATTTATCGCAAATATTCGTCAAGATATGCGACGCAATTAATTTATCACCACCAACATTAAAAAATATTTTTCGTGTTCGCCGCCCCAACGGGTCCAATAATTTGGATTCAGCCATAATAGCTAAGCTGGATTCTCCATTTAATCGTAACAACCTATTAAAAGCGTAACAACCGTAACAACCTATCGTAACAACCTATCGCACAGTTTAAAAAAAACATAAATGACCTGCTTCGACTAAACAATGCAGGATTTGATTCAAATGTTGCGTTTTATGTAAACGAGAACCTACCTAAAACTAACGCCCACATCCTGCAGACTGCACTACGACGACTAAAAAAACAGCGGTGTATTCATGCGTGGTCTTATATACGTCAGGAGGGAACAGAATGATGCAGCTATACGAATTTTTTCCACAGATGACCTTAACCAGTTTAAAAAACAACAATATCCTACAGAATCAGAGCATAATGAACATAAATTTTTTCGTAACAACAATTTTATACCAGCCATGTAACAATTGCAAGCATACATATGATATCTTTAATTTGTCTTTATATGTTTTAACTTTTTTCTTAAATTTATATACTTTGTTAATAACACCCATGGCACTTCACTTAAATATCCTCACAATCAACACGATTTACATACCAGAGAACTGCACAAGCCTGCTTGAAGTCTATTTCAAGCGCTTGCTTAAAATACAAGTTCAAGCTAGCTTGAGCTTGATAATTTTGAATCAAGCAAAGCTTGTAATTGAATATAAATAAGCCCACGCACAGCTTGCACCTATTCTAGCTTACAAGCGAACGGCACGAAGTTTCAAGCAATGGAAAGCTTGATGCCCTTCGGCAAAAGCTTGTAAGCCTCGCAAGTATCCACATTATTGAATTAAAGCAAGTATCCAAAAAATTCAATGAGCTTCTTTAGAGAGACCTTAAGCGTAATAGGACTTTTAAGGATTCTGTGGACTCCGTGGTGTGAAGTTTTAGGATAAATGATTTCGAAGATGCTGTCAAACTTTAAAATTTAAGATGGCGGATAGAGTTGCCACCTAGATTTTTTTTTATTTTTGCGAATTCTTGTAATTTTGATATTCTGACAACGGATTTGATTTCGAATATATTGTCACAGTTTTAAAATTTAAGATGGAGGTTAGGGTTGCCACCTAAATTTTTACCACAGTATTGCCACCTAATAATATGTACTTTTAAAAGTTTAAACATCATTTATCAGTGTTAAGGGGTCGCTGATTTCGAATCTAAGGTCAGAATTTTCAAATTCAAGATGGTGGATAGGTTGCCACCTTTATTTTTTTAGTTTTATGAATTCGGGGCTGGCAAAAAAAAATGGTACGCCAAAAATGGGTCGCTGAGTCCGAATCCGTCGTCAGAATTTCAAAATTATTAAATTTTGAAATAATAGGGTTGCCACCTAATAATATGTCTGTTTAAGAGTTTTAAACGTCATTTATTAGTGTTATGGGGTCGCTGATTTCGAATCTAAAGTCAGAATTTTAAATTTCAATATGGTGGATAGGGTTGCCACCTTTATTTTTTGTAGTTTTATAAATTCGGGGCTGGCAAAAAAAAAATGGTACACAAAAAATGGGTCGCTGAATCCGAATCCGTCGTCAGAATTTCAAAATTATAAAATTTTGAAATAATAGGGTTGCCACCTAATAATATGTATCTTTAAGAGTTTTAAACATCATTTATCAGTGTTAGAGGTTAGATTTTATAATTTTGAAATTCTGACGACGGATTCGGATTCAGCGACCCATTTTTGGTGTACCATTTTTAAAAAATAAAACTAAAAAAAATAAAGGTGGCAACCCTATCCACCATCTTGAATTTGAAAATTCTGACCTTAGATTCGAAATCAGCGACCCCTTAACACTAATAAATGACGTTTAAAACTGTTGAAAAGATATATTATTAGGTGGCAACCCTATTATTTCAAAATTTTATAATTTTGAAATTCTGACGACGGATTCGGATTCAGCGACCCATTTTTGGTGTACCATTTTTTTTTTGCCAGCCCCGAATTCATAAAACTACAAAAAATAAAGGTGGCAACCCTATCCACCATATTGAAATTTAAAATTCTGACCTTAGATTCGAAATCAGCGACCCCTTAACACTAATAAATGACGTTTAAAACTGTTGAAAAGATATATTATTAGGTGGCAACCCTATTATTTCAAAATTTTATAATTTTGAAATTCTGACGACGGATTCGGACTCAGCGACCCATTTTTGTTGTACCATTTTTTTTTTGCCAGCCCCGAATTTATAAAACTACAAAAAATAAAGGTGGCAACCCTATCCACCATATTGAAATTTAAAATTCTGACTTTAGATTCGAAATCAGCGACCCCTTAACACTAATAAATAACGTTTAAAACTCTTAAACAGACATATTATTAGGTGGCAACCCTATTATTTCAAAATTTTATAATTTTGAAATTCTGACGACGGATTCGGACTCAGCGACCCATTTTTGGCGTACCATTTTTTTTTTGCCAGCCCCCAATTCATAAAACTAAAAAAAATAAAGGTGGCAACCCTATCCACCATCTTGAATTTGAAAATTCTGACCTTAGATTCGAAATCAGTGAGCCCTTAACACTGATAAATGATGTTTAAAACTTTTAAAAGTACATATTATTAGGTGGCTATACTGTGGTAAAAATTTAGGTGGCAACCCTAACCTCCATCTTAAATTTTAAAACTGTGACAATACATTTGAAATCAAATCCGTTGTCAGAATATCAAAATAACAAGAATCAAATCCGTTGTCAGAATATCAAAATAACAAGAATTCGCAAAAATTAAAAAAAATCTAGGTGGCAACTCTATCCGCCATCTTAAATTTTAAAGTTTGACAGCATCTTCGAAATAATTTATCCTAAAACTTCACACCACGGAGTCCACAGAATCCTTAAAAGTCCTATTACGCTTAAGCTCTCTCTAAAGAAGCTCATTGAATTTTTTGGATACTTGCTTTAATTCAATAATTTGGATCCTTGCGAGCTTACAAGCTTTTGCCGATCGTTTTGAGCTTTTCAACTTTCCACCCGACAAAGTAAGCCGAAACAAGCCAAGCCAACGAGCAAGCATGAATATGGCTTGTATCTGTTTGGTATTTTTTCAAGCTGGCTATAGCTTGCTTTTTCAAGCTTGGATACGTGCTTGAATTTAAGTACTTGAAAAAGCTTGAACTTCAAGTAGGCTTGTGCAGTTCTCTGTTACATACTGCTTCATTTAATTATATTTATGTACCTTCATTTCCCAGTCAAACTTAAGTCGAATTTATGTATTGCCGGACTTTTTTAATTAACATTTTTTATTATTCCTCATTTTAGGACATCGGTGAGTTCCAAAGATTTCTCCTTTGAAATGATTCGAATATTATCTGGACAAAGAACTGGAATCAAAGTTTGTCACATAAATGCTCAAAGCCTCGTAAATAAAATAGATGAGTTAAGATACTTGTTTGAAGATTCCGGTATCGACCTTTTATGTGTATCCGAAACGTGGTTCCTTCCGTGCATGCCTAGCAGTTTTTTTAATTTGCGTGGCTACAATCTTTACAGGACCGATAGAAACACTCATGCTGGTGGCGTTGCAATCTACGCTTAAGCCTGTTTTCCTTGTAGAATAGTACACCAATCATATACTGGTAGTTTATGCGAATATCTTTTTTTAAATATTACTGTGGGTGTAAATAAACTTCTCGTTGCAACCATATATAGACCATATAGGAATGTAGATATCGGCCCATTAGTTGACGTTATTGATATTATATTATATTATATTATATTATATTATATTATATTATATTATATTATATTATATTATATTATATTATATTATATTATATTATATTATATTATATTATATTATATTATATTATATTATATATTATATTATATTATATTATATTATATTATATTATATTATATTATATTATATTATATTATATTATATTATATATTATATTATATTATATTATATTATATTATATTATATTATATTATATTATATTATATTATATTATATTATATTATATTATTATATTATATTATATTATATTATATTATATTATATTATATTATATTATATTATATTATATTATATTATATTATATTATATTATATTATATTATATTATATTATATTATATTATATTATATTATATTATATTATATTATATTATATTATATTATATTATATTATATTATATTATATTATATTATATTATATTATATTATATTATATTATATATTATATTATATTATATTATATTATATATTATATTATATTATATTATATTATATTATATTATATTATATTATATTATATTATATTATATTATATTATATTATATTATATTATATTATATTATATTATATTATATTATATTATATTATATTATATTATATTATATTATATTATATTATATTATATTATATTATATTATATTATATTATATTATATTATATATTATATTATATTATATTATATTATATTATATTATATTATATTATATATTATATTATATTATATTATATTATATTATATTATATATTATATTATATTATATTATATTATATTATATTATATTATATTATATTATATTATATTATATTATATTATATTATATTATATTATATTATATTATATTATATTATATTATATTATATTATATTATATTATATTATATTATATTATATTATATTATATTATATTATATTATATTATATTATATTATATTATATTATATTATATTATATTATATTATATTATATTATATTATATTATATTATATTATATTATATTATATTATATTATATTATATTATATTATATTATATTATATTATATTATATTATATTATATTATATTATATTATATTATATTATATTATATTATATTATATTATATTATATTATATTATATTATATTATATTATATTATATTATATTATATTATATTATATTATATTATATTATATTATATTATATTATATTATATTATATTATATTATATTATATTATATTATATTATATTATATTATATTATATTATATTATATTATATTATATTATATTATATTATATTATATTATATTATATTATATTATATTATATTATATTATATTATATTATATTATATTATATTATATTATATTATATTATATTATATTATATTATATTATATTATATTATATTATATTATATTATATTATATTATATTATATTATATTATATTATATTATATTATATTATATTATATTATATTATATTATATTATATTATATTATATTATATTATATTATATTATATTATATTATATTATATTATATTATATTATATTATATTATATTATATTATATTATATTATATTATATTATATTATATTATATTATATTATATTATATTATATTATATTATATTATATTATATTATATTATATTATATTATATTATATTATATTATATTATATTATATTATATTATATTATATTATATTATATTATATTATATTATATTATATTATATTATATTATATTATATTATATTATATTATATTATATTATATTATATTATATTATATTATATTATATTATATTATATTATATTATATTATATTATATTATATTATATTATATTATATTATATTATATTATATTATATTATATTATATTATATTATATTATATTATATTATATTATATTATATTATATTATATTATATTATATTATATTATATTATATTATATTATATTATATTATATTATATTATATTATATTATATTATATTATATTATATTATATTATATTATATTATATTATATTATATTATATTATATTATATTATATTATATTATATTATATTATATTATATTATATTATATTATATTATATTATATTATATTATATTATATTATATTATATTATATTATATTATATTATATTATATTATATTATATTATATTATATTATATTATATTATATTATATTATATTATATTATATTATATTATATTATATTATATTATATTATATTATATTATATTATATTATATTATATTATATTATATTATATTATATTATATTATATTATATTATATTATATTATATTATATTATATTATATTATATTATATTATATTATATTATATTATATTATATTATATTATATTATATTATATTATATTATATTATATTATATTATATTATATTATATTATATTATATTATATTATATTATATTATATTATATTATATTATATTATATTATATTATATTATATTATATTATATTATATTATATTATATTATATTATATTATATTATATTATATTATATTATATTATATTATATTATATTATATTATATTATATTATATTATATTATATTATATTATATTATATTATATTATATTATATTATATTATATTATATTATATTATATTATATTATATTATATTATATTATATTATATTATATTATATTATATTATATTATATTATATTATATTATATTATATTATATTATATTATATTATATTATATTATATTATATTATATTATATTATATTATATTATATTATATTATATTATATTATATTATATTATATTATATTATATTATATTATATTATATTATATTATATTATATTATATTATATTATATTATATTATATTATATTATATTATATTATATTATATTATATTATATTATATTATATTATATTATATTATATTATATTATATTATATTATATTATATTATATTATATTATATTATATTATATTATATTATATTATATTATATTATATTATATTATATTATATTATATTATATTATATTATATTATATTATATTATATTATATTATATTATATTATATTATATTATATTATATTATATTATATTATATTATATTATATTATATTATATTATATTATATTATATTATATTATATTATATTATATTATATTATATTATATTATATTATATTATATTATATTATATTATATTATATTATATTATATTATATTATATTATATTATATTATATTATATTATATTATATTATATTATATTATATTATATTATATTATATTATATTATATTATATTATATTATATTATATTATATTATATTATATTATATTATATTATATTATATTATATTATATTATATTATATTATATTATATTATATTATATTATATTATATTATATTATATTATATTATATTATATTATATTATATTATATTATATTATATTATATTATATTATATTATATTATATTATATTATATTATATTATATTATATTATATTATATTATATTATATTATATTATATTATATTATATTATATTATATTATATTATATTATATTATATTATATTATATTATATTATATTATATTATATTATATTATATTATATTATATTATATTATATTATATTATATTATATTATATTATATTATATTATATTATATTATATTATATTATATTATATTATATTATATTATATTATATTATATTATATTATATTATATTATATTATATTATATTATATTATATTATATTATATTATATTATATTATATTATATTATATTATATTATATTATATTATATTATATTATATTATATTATATTATATTATATTATATTATATTATATTATATTATATTATATTATATTATATTATATTATATTATATTATATTATATTATATTATATTATATTATATTATATTATATTATATTATATTATATTATATTATATTATATTATATTATATTATATTATATTATATTATATTATATTATATTATATTATATTATATTATATTATATTATATTATATTATATTATATTATATTATATTATATTATATTATATTATATTATATTATATTATATTATATTATATTATATTATATTATATTATATTATATTATATTATATTATATTATATTATATTATATTATATTATATTATATTATATTATATTATATTATATTATATTATATTATATTATATTATATTATATTATATTATATTATATTATATTATATTATATTATATTATATTATATTATATTATATTATATTATATTATATTATATTATATTATATTATATTATATTATATTATATTATATTATATTATATTATATTATATTATATTATATTATATTATATTATATTATATTATATTATATTATATTATATTATATTATATTATATTATATTATATTATATTATATTATATTATATTATATTATATTATATTATATTATATTATATTATATTATATTATATTATATTATATTATATTATATTATATTATATTATATTATATTATATTATATTATATTATATTATATTATATTATATTATATTATATTATATTATATTATATTATATTATATTATATTATATTATATTATATTATATTATATTATATTATATTATATTATATTATATTATATTATATTATATTATATTATATTATATTATATTATATTATATTATATTATATTATATTATATTATATTATATTATATTATATTATATTATATTATATTATATTATATTATATTATATTATATTATATTATATTATATTATATTATATTATATTATATTATATTATATTATATTATATTATATTATATTATATTATATTATATTATATTATATTATATTATATTATATTATATTATATTATATTATATTATATTATATTATATTATATTATATTATATTATATTATATTATATTATATTATATTATATTATATTATATTATATTATATTATATTATATTATATTATATTATATTATATTATATTATATTATATTATATTATATTATATTATATTATATTATATTATATTATATTATATTATATTATATTATATTATATTATATTATATTATATTATATTATATTATATTATATTATATTATATTATATTATATTATATTATATTATATTATATTATATTATATTATATTATATTATATTATATTATATTATATTATATTATATTATATTATATTATATTATATTATATTATATTATATTATATTATATTATATTATATTATATTATATTATATTATATTATATTATATTATATTATATTATATTATATTATATTATATTATATTATATTATATTATATTATATTATATTATATTATATTATATTATATTATATTATATTATATTATATTATATTATATTATATTATATTATATTATATTATATTATATTATATTATATTATATTATATTATATTATATTATATTATATTATATTATATTATATTATATTATATTATATTATATTATATTATATTATATTATATTATATTATATTATATTATATTATATTATATTATATTATATTATATTATATTATATTATATTATATTATATTATATTATATTATATTATATTATATTATATTATATTATATTATATTATATTATATTATATTATATTATATTATATTATATTATATTATATTATATTATATTATATTATATTATATTATATTATATTATATTATATTATATTATATTATATTATATTATATTATATTATATTATATTATATTATATTATATTATATTATATTATATTATATTATATTATATTATATTATATTATATTATATTATATTATATTATATTATATTATATTATATTATATTATATTATATTATATTATATTATATTATATTATATTATATTATATTATATTATATTATATTATATTATATTATATTATATTATATTATATTATATTATATTATATTATATTATATTATATTATATTATATTATATTATATTATATTATATTATATTATATTATATTATATTATATTATATTATATTATATTATATTATATTATATTATATTATATTATATTATATTATATTATATTATATTATATTATATTATATTATATTATATTATATTATATTATATTGTAGTATTAAAGTTTTATTTATTTGAATTAGTTTAAATTTAAAACAATAATTAAATAGAAATGACTACTAAAGCTTGCGTAAGCTAGAAGAAAAACATTTCAGTGTGAACGGTCGGTGGCATTTAATTAATGCACACATCAAACAACTGAGCATCCGTTGCCTGTGACCAGCTTGTCGCTGTTCAACAGTCAACTGGGACCCAGTTGGATTTTCTCTAATAAATGATAGCATGCAATACGGCCAGCTTATCGCTGTCCAGTATTGCAGACCAACCTTTGCCACCAATCGATCACACAGAATGACTAGAATTTTACAATGTTCAGCCTTTTATAGGCAAATAGCAACCAAACAGAACATATATCATTTTTAGGGTTGGAATGTTCACAAATATTTATAGTGTGTTAGAAAAGGACAACTAATATTCAAAACATTTAATGCCATCTGTGGTTAGAACATAAAACATAAGGTTAATGCCATCTGTGGTTAGCACATAAAATAACAAATCAAAGGGTGTTTAGTATTTTTTATAATAATATAATAAAATTCATACTGCTACATTCTCCCCCTTTGACGTAGATGACTCGAACAGAAACTACGTCAACATCTTAATGCTTCTTCTTGCTTTTAGGGCGACCACGCCTTCGTATTGGATGAATTGGAGCAGGTACTTCTTCTGTGTTGTTGCCGCTGTATGAAGTGAGAGCGGAGGTGTGGTAAGTTCCAACGGAAACATTTAAGTTGTCAGGCGAAACTATTTCGTACGTTGTACTTCCAGTCTTCTTTATTATAATGTAGGGTCCATCTCGTTTTGGGACAAATTTAGATGTTATGCCTTTCGATGCTTGGCTGAGAACGTGAGTAGTGAGCAAAACTTCGGAACCAATTGCAAATGGAGACTGAGAACGTCTGTGCTTATCGGTATAACGTTTATTTCTGTCTTGTGTTTTCTGCTCAATTTCTTTTGAATCTTGGAAATGTCTTGCGAGTTGACGCAGATATGGAGAGATTTGTGGAATAAAATTTTCCCTCTCTACGATTTCTCGAACATCATGTTGTACATCATCTAAAGTGCGAATTTCTCTGCCAAAAGTAAGGTATGCTGCGGTAGTACCGGTGCTTTCACATTTTGCTGTATTCATCGCAAAACGAACGGCTGGCAAACTAAGATTCCAGGTGTCATGTTGGTTTTGTACGATTATTGCTAACTGAGCCTTCATGTCTCTATTTTTGCGTTCGACAGGATTAGCTGCAGGGTGATAGACGGGCGTAAATTGCTGCTGGATGCCCATGCAATATGCAACCTTTTGCATTACTGCTGAAATGAACTGCACTCCATTATCTGATTTCATGCGTCTAGGTATACCAAAGCGTAGGAATATTTCCTCGATGAGAACTTTAGCGCATACTTCTGCTGTGGCTTCTTTAAGTGGAAAGATCTCTGCCCAACGACTGGCGACATCTTCAGCAATTAGAATCCACTGAAATCCTTCTTCTGTTTTTGGTAGAGGACCAAATAGGTCGACAGCAACTACCTCAAAACGTTGCTTGCTGCTTGTTGTTTGCAATAGACCAGCCGGCTTCATGTTGGATGCTTTATAACGTTGGCAATCTATACAGCTTTTAACATATTTGGTAATTTCAGCGCGCATGCCGGGCCAGTGGTATCTATTAGCGATTCGTGATATTGTTCTTTCTGCATCATAATGGCCTGCTGTGCTTTCATCATGATACATTTTTAAAATTTCGGCACGTTGATGCGAAGGTTTAACAAGTTGCGCGTCTTCGGCATCGTCGTTGGCATAAATGTTGTTGAGAATCCTGTGCCAGTTTTGTCTAACGAGGAATGACTGTAATATTATAATACATTGGTAACATAACGTTAAACATCATTAGGCATTACATATCAAATACATATTTACAACTTCTCCTTGAATCTATTATTTACTCTTATATATTCCATTAGTTTTAAGACTTGAAGTTAATGTAACATAAATTGAATTTTTAGTATTAAATTGATCGCTGAAACTGTCACAAGACTGGGTTTTTCATTTTGTCTCGAAGTATTTTTTACATGGTGCCGAAACCCGGGACAGTAGCAATTTTTAATTAATAAAATAATCAAGCGAAAAATTAGCTAACGGGCGATATCAGTTTAGTACGCGAAATTTTATAAATTTAAAGCGAGATTTTTTTTTAGCGAAAACCGAATTTAAAATGGATAGCGTTTATCGATCCTCGTGCAGAGCGCAGGTGACAAAATTATGTAATACGGTGTCCGACTATTTGAAGACATTTGAAGCAATAAGTTTCACTGATGTTAGCGATGTTTCTAGAGTGGAATCGGATATAGCGATTTATATTCAGCGAATTAAAAACGCTCATGCAAACCTTAAAAAAGCTGACGATGTAATGCGTGCAAGCATCAAAACTGATGATTTACAAAAAGAATGCGAAGTCATTATTGAATATGATGATAAAGCCGTTACCACGATCGCCCAGTTGGAGCACATCATTGCCACTTACTTCAAGCCGACCCATTTGAGTCAAAACGAAAGTCATAATGATAGGCATAACTACACACATGATGTTTCTCGTGAATACAGTGGCGTGAGCCTGAAAGCGTTCGAGCTAAGAAAGTTTGATGGGAAATTTGAGAATTGGTTACCCTTTTGGGAGCAATTCAAGCGTGCTGTGCATGAAAATCGAAAATTTTCAGCAGCTACTAAGTTTAATTATTTAAACGATGCATTGGTGGGAAAAGCGGCTGCGACGATAGCAGGATTTACTCCAACAGAAACATGTTATGCGGAAGCTATATCGCTTTTGCTTGAAGAGTACGGTAACACGGATAAAATTGTAGAGAAGTGCTTGCAAAAGCTTATAAATTTAAAGGCAGTCCAAGCAGCGAGTGATATCCAAGGATTGCGACAACTTTATAACGAAGTAAGTGCAACTATGAGGTCCCTTACCGCACTTCAAGTTTCACCGTCTCAATATGACATTATAGCAAGGTCAGTCCTGCTTAAAGCTATTCCAGCAGGTATGCGTATACAGTACCACAAAACGATTGGTAAAGGGCTTAATACTAGCTGTACGCTGTCTGGCAACAGTACCGCAATTCAAAATATGAGAACCAACGGTCAAGAAGATGAACATTTAAAAGGCCTTCTTGATTTTATAAAACTGGAGCTTGAAGCTTTGGAAAAGGCACAGCTGTCTGAGCGAGACCGAAAGAGTGATGAACGAGAAAAAAAAAAGAATCACGTCTTAATATAGGTACCGCAACAAGCTTATTTACTAATTCTACCATTAGTCAACAATGCGTTTTTTGCAAGCGAAGTAATCATGCCACTAAAAACTGTAAAAGCATTATAAGCATTGAGCAGAAAAAACAGTTACTCCGAAAAGAAGGGAGATGTTTTCGGTGCGCCAACAAAAACCACAATTCGAAGTTCTGCAAAGCGCAGTGGATAAAATGCGAGCGTTGCAATGGTAGGCACATAACCTCAATGTGCGAGCGGTCTATTGAGAGTAACAGAAATGAAATAATGAAAGAGCGTAGCGACGACCGAAATCAAAACGATAAAGCCTTACTGGTGAGTCGTCGCGAGGAGAATGTAGGAGCGGTAAATAAAAGAGCGACAACAGCGACATTACAGACGACACAAGCGAATAATTCAGAAATATTTCTGCAAACTGCTAAGGCAATAATAAGCGACGTCGATGGCAACAGCGAGTCTGTTTTCTCCAGAATTGTGATGGACAACGGGAGTCAAAAGACATACATAACTGAGAAACTAGCAAACACGCTCAATTTGCAAACGTGTGGAAAAGAAAATATTCAAATTATTGCATTTGGTAAACAAAATTGTGAAGCGAAACCGACAGAATTCCGACGCGTAGATCTAAATATTAAAAGTCAATATAACGCAAAAATAGTAAAAATAGTAGCGACAGTGGTGCCGACAATTTGCCCTGATGTGATATCGGTACCAATTATTAAAAATAACAATTTTAAGAATTTACGAATCGAGCTAGCGGATAACAACATTAGTAGTGAAAATTTAATTGACGGTATAAATTTATTGATCGGTCAAGACCAGTATTGGCAATTTAATTCAAATGACTTTAAGCGAATTTCTGATAATTTAGTAGCAGTGAGAACATTTTTCGGTTGGACAGTGCAACGCTGCAATAATAAAATAGACAAAAGATCGTGCGTGCTAAAAGTAATCGAAAGTGTAGAAGAATCATTTGAAATAGAAAAATTTTGGAATTTAGAGTCGGTTGGCATAACAAATTATACATCGGGCGGTGAACAGTTTGTTATTGAAAAAGCGGTGTCGGGCATAAAAAAAGTGGGCGACCGATATGTTGCTAAACTACCGTGGCGAGCGGGTATTGAAAACTTAGCTGACAATAAAACAAATGCTTTAGGCCGTCTCCGCGGTTTAACGTTGCGTCTTATGAAAAATCGAGAAAAAATAAATGAGTACGATTTAGCGATTAGAGATTTATTGACGGATGGTATAGCGGAGGCGGTTCCCAAACTTGCGGCAGCGGAAAGTAAAATTTATTACATGCCACATAAGCCAGTTTATCGCGAAGAAAAAACAACGAAATTGCGTATTGTATTTGACGCATCATCGAGCGAGGTAGGGTTCTCTTCATTAAATGATCAGCTTAGCGCGGGCGATAATCTTGTTGCAAATTTACTGAGCACATTAATAAAATTTCGGTCCAATAAAATCGCGATGATTTCAGACATCGAAAAGGCTTTTTTGCAAATAGTGCTTGCTGAAAGTGAACGCGATTCGCACAGATTTTTATGGTACGAGTCTGCCCCAAAAGATAACAATGCTCTGCCATCTGTGGCAGAATATCGAATGACTAGAGTGACTTTTGGCGTAGCATCGAGTCCGTTCATATTAGCAGCAACTATCCGGAAGCTTTTAGACAGCAGTAAACCTGATGCCATCTGCGATAAGCTAAAGAATTCGTTCTATGTGGATGATTTACTGCTGAGCGAAACAAGTAGAGGCGCCGCTACACAAGTTTTTGAGCATGCCAATAGGATCATGAGTGCAGCAAACTTCAATCTTCGTAAGTGGAATACAAATGACAACATACTAAAACAATCTTTCCCGCCAGATAAACGTGACGAGTCGATAAGGCCGAAGGTGCTTGGCATTTTTTGGTGCACAATAAATGACGAGATCAGCGTTGACTTAGCAAACTGCTCCGAATACATACAGTCACTCCGAGGAACAAAACGAAATGTTTTGAAGGCGATGTCAAAAGTTTATGATCCGCTTGGATTAATGGGTCCATTCACCGTCAGAATAAAAATCCTACTACAGAGTGTTTGGAAGGAGAACGTGGAGTGGGATCAAACACTGAGTGATGGTCTCTTATCAAATTTTCAATGTTGGCAGGAAGAGCTACCATTGCTTAGCATGTTTTCCATAAAAAGATGTCTCTCGCCCTGCAGCATTTCCAAAATTGAAATTCATGTGTTTGCCGACGCTAGCCCTAAGGCATATGGAGCTGTGGCGTACGCCAGGCAAGAAGCAGCAGATGGTTCAGTTAATATCAACTTCATTTGTTCCAAAAATCGAGTTGCACCAATTGCAAAGAACACAAAGAGCGACGAGTTAAGTCTTCCCAAATTGGAGCTAACAGCGGCTTTAATGGCAGCCAGGTTAAAAACGTTTCTAGAGGGTGCATTGGACGTCGGAATAAAAACTGTATATCTGTGGACTGACTCGACGATTGCACTCAACTGGATTAGCGGCCAAGGCAAGCAGTTAAAGCCATATGTAAAGGCAAGAGTAAACGAAATAAACCAGTTGACGAACATTTACGATTGGCGGCATTGCGAAGGAAAATCAAACCCAGCGGATCTTCTCACGAGAGGGATAAAAGCCAAGGCGTTGGCTGAATCAGCGCTGTGGAGCTACGGTCCATCATGGTTAGCAGATCATTACACAAATTGGCCAGCGTCGTATGAAGTAGAGCGAACAACTAGCTTAGTGGCGAGCACAGTTGGCGAAGCTATAATAGAGCACGTTCCAGTATTATCAATCGAGAATTATAGTAGAATAAAGCGGTTGCTGCGCGTAACATCATTCGTTTTCCGATTTTTAACGAACTTAAAAATTAAATCAGCGATATCATTACAAAGAAAACTAAAGTCAATTGTTGACGTTGAGGAGTTAAGCTCTGCCGAGCTGAAACAAGCGGAAAGCTATTGGATCAAAATTACGCAACAATGTTATTATAGCAAAGAAATCAGCACTCTCAATCAAGGACGTGCATCTGTTCCATCGGATTCAACGATTTTAACTCTTAACCCCACATTAATCGATGGCATTCTACGGCTCAAAGGGCGTTTGCCTGAGTCTGAATTTGGTAATGTTATTTCTAATCCGATAATTCTGCCAAAACAATCTCGTTTCAGCCAGCTGCTAATCCTAGAAGCGCATCAATCAACATTACACGGGGGCGTTAACGCAGTTTTGTCACACATTCGAAAAAGGTACTGAATAGTGCAGGGCCGACAACTGGTCAAAACACTGCTGCATCGTTGCGTTATATGCAAGCGACTCCATGGTAAGAACGCTATCGAGCCATGGACTATATTACCAGTTGAGCGTGTGTCGACGACCAGACCATTCGAAACGACTGGAGTGGACTTTGCTGGACCGCTCTACGTTAAAAGCGAGGCAAATGATGGACAGCGAAAAGTGTACATTATGTTATTCACATGCGCAGCTATCCGCGCTGTCCATTTAGAGTTGGTAGACGACATGACGGTCAATAGCTGCATTGACGCTCTGAGAAGGTTCATAGCTAGGCGAGGTGTTCCAACAACCATCATGTCGGATAACGCCAAAACATTTAAGCGGGCGGATCTAGAACTCCGAAAGCTAGAGGAAATGATAAAAAAAATGAAGTTCAGCAGTTAGCAGCCCACCAAAGTATAACGTGGAAGTATACCCCAGAACGAGCGGCATGGTGGGGCGGATTTTGGGAGCGGTTGGTCAGGAGTGTAAAAAATGCATTAAAAGCAGCAATTGGGAAGGCGCGTCTCTCATCAAATGAGCTCACCACCTTGCTTACTGAAGTCGAAAGCGTCATAAATGCAAGACCACTTACATATATATCGACCAACCAACATGACCTGGAGCCACTGACTCCAGCACATTTTTTAATTAATTGTAATTCTTCTCTTATTCAAACAGATGCCAAATTTGACGGTTCTACAATTTCACGGTCGTGGCAGCTACGTCAGGCATTGGTAAAGCGTTACCTCAAGAGATGGCGTGAAGAATATCTTCAACAACTGCGCTCTATACATCATAACAAAAGCATTTCAGCGCGCAGCCTCAAGGTTGGAGATATTGTTTTGGTTCATGAAGACAATAAACCTCGGCTGCAATGGAGACTAGCAGTAATTCAAACAACATACCAAGGACGGGATGGTCGCGTTAGAGCGTGTGACATACGTCTTCAAAACCAGCAAGTTCTCAAGAGGCCAATACAGCTTCTATATCCGTTGGAAATTGAATCTTCTATTGCCGGGCCGGAGGATGTTGAGAATCCTGTGCCAGTTTTGTCTAACGAGGAATGACTGTAATATTATAATACATTGGTAACATAACGTTAAACATCATTAGGCATTACATATCAAATACATATTTACAACTTCTCCTTGAATCTATTATTTACTCTTATATATTCCATTAGTTTTAAGACTTGAAGTTAATGTAACATAAATTGAATTTTTAGTATTAAATTGATCGCTGATACTGTCACAAGACTGGGTTTTTCATTTTGTCTCGAAGTATTTTTTACAAATGTAAAGTATTCCATCATTCATTAAGTAACCTCGGTTTGTCCAATGATACAAGTTTTCATCAGCTTTTTCTAGCGAGGTAATGATTTGTTGAAGATATTCGTCTTTTAATTGTTCCGTTCGGATTTCTTTTGAGCTTCTGCGTGGCATATCAATTTGGAAAGAACAAATTCTCGATGCTGTTTGTGTATGTGTCTCTTCGTTACACGGTGGACGCGAGAGCATATCGGCGACAGCATTAGTTTTGCCTGGTGTGTACTCTACTCGGAAACTGTATTGCTGGAGCTGCAATGCCCATCTTGCTAAACGTCCTGACGGTGATTTCATGCTTAGCAACCACTTTAATGGCTGATGATCTGTTAGCAAAACAATATCCTCTCCTTCGATATAACCACGAAACTTAGAACATGCCCATACAATGGCTAAAGCTTCACGCTCCGTGGTTGAGTAGTTCTTTTCAGCGTTGCTTAATAAGCGACTCGCATATTCAATTGGGTGTTCATCTTTGCCCTCCCCCTGGAGCAAAACCGCTCCGAGTGCATAGCCACTTGCGTCTGTCTTCACACTATAAGGCATATTATCTTGCGCTTGTTTTAAGATTGGCGGAAGCGTCAGCAATTCTCTTAATTTATTGAAAGCGTTTTGTTGCGGCTTGTCCCAAAGCCATACGACGTTCTTTTTAGTTAAATCCGTTAACGGTTTTGCAATTTCTGCATAATTTTCAAAAAATCGTCGATACCAAGAACACGTCTGTATAAATGATATGAGTTCCTTTATATTTCCTGGCTCCTTCCGATTTGTGATTGCTGCAGTCTTGTCTGGATCAACACAAATTCCATTGGGTGTCAGTATATGACCAAGGTATTTAACTTGCGAGCAGCAAAAACGGCATTTTTTGTTATTCACCCGCAATTGGAATTTATTCAATCTCTCAAAAATTGTATTTAGATCTTGCAAATGTTTCGTCAAAGATGGAGAACATACAATCAAGTCATCAAGATATGCTAACAAGTTTATTAACCTCTGAAAGGTAGCTGGTGCGTTACGTAGTCCAAATGGCATCCTTTTGAATTGAAATGTACCAAATGGAGTTATCATGCATGTCTTATCACGATCTTCTTTTGCGACTTTTATTTGGTAATACCCGCTTTGTAGATCAAGAGTCGTCATGAAATTTGTGCTCTTCGCTGCATGAAGAAGGTCATCCATTCGAGGCAATGGATACTTGTCTGGCGTAGTTATAGCATCCAATTTCCGAAAATCAACGCATACCCGCACTCCACCATCTCTCTTTGGAACGATCACAATTGGTGAGGTCCATGATGACTCACACTCTTCAATGATATCATTCTCAATCATATTTTCGATTTCACCTTTTAATTCACGTGCCTTTGCAAATGATAGTCGATATGGCGGAGAAGAAACTGGCTCATGATTTCCGGTATTGATCCTATGAACTGCATATGGTGTTGGTTCTTTTATGACACCAAAAACTATAGCATGTTTCTCTAGAAGAATATCAAGTTGCTTTTTCTGCTGTTCATTAAGTGAACATCCATCAGATTCTTTCAGTACTTTAAAGTTTATAGAATATAATGGTGTAAAAATAGAATCATCGTATTCGGTTGCACTGAACATGGTACCACTGAACAGAGCTTTATCAGACTTTTTATCCGGAGTTTCGGCATTAGACGAAAGAGTATCTCTAAAAATGCTTTGTATAGAATGTGGTGAGTAATCTGTCACCTTCATAATTTCTGGGCCATAATATTCAAACTCAGACATGTATGTTTGATTTGTTGTTTCTTCATTCGACTTTTGGTGCTTTGCTTCATTTTCCACAACTGCAAATGGATTACGTTTCGGCCAAACGTTCGCAATTTTTATAGTTTCTAGCAAATTAAGCTCAATTGTTGTAGCGAAATCAAACTGCTGCCTTGGGTTACTTTCGAAATACCAATAACGCTGACCCATATTCATGACAATACCAACTTTCTCCATAAAGTCTGCACCAATCAAAGTTCTGTTTCTATTTGCCTCTGGTAAAATAATGAATTGTATATTGAGACATCTGCCACCGATGATAATTTTGCAAACTGTCGATAAGCAATCTTGAATGGAAGTACTTCCGTCGGCCAAAGAAATCTCACACTTCATTCGCTGATATTTGCAACCTTTGAGATCCATGATTCGCTTTAGATTTGCGCTTGCCACGCTTGTGCGAGCTCCTGCGTCAAAGTATGCTTGACCTGGAGTTCCAAATAGTTGTACATTCACTAGCGGAATATCACAACCGATGATATTGGTTGAAAGTGAATTGAAATTTACAAATGCTGGAGTACTCTGCGTCTTTGTGCTGCAATTTGGACAATTTGCGCGTATAACACCCGGTGCATTGCATCCATAACAAGCAAACTTTGGTTTTGTTGATACCGCTTGTGCCACTGCAATTGCCTGAGCTTCCTTTGCATTAGCTTCAATCTTCTTGAAACATTTATCATGTGTGTGCCCCTTCTTTCTGCAATATGTACAGCGGACTGGAGCATTCTCCTTGGACTCGACCATTGTGCTCACAGGCCTGCTGCGTTCAAATATATTTTGTTCTGCTTCTCGTGCGTCAGCCAAAAGTTCATCAAACGTCTTAATCTTGTGACGCAAAACTTTATCTCGAATGGTTGTATGTAGCATACCATAAAGTAAATCAATTTGCTCACCTTCTTCTGGAACCTTTGATAATTGCGCAAATAATGCTCGCTTTCTACGAATGAAATTGTCCGTTGACTCTATTCTCTGCTGCTTTGTTTCAATTATTTCCGCGTAGATTCTCCATGCCGGTTTCGGAGGCGAGAATGACTCCTGAAGCATCTTAATGACATCAGCAAAGCTTTTAGCATTGGCCTTTACACCTGACCACCACTCTGCAGCATCACCTTCTAGCAACATTGGCATTCCTTTTATCGCATCCTCATCACCGATCTTCTCTACGCTTTTGAAAGTAGAAATCGCAGAAATAAACTCGTCAACACGCGCTGGATTCCGTTCCCCATTGTAACGTGCTGTGCAACTGCTAAATGTTCCACTTCTTTCGTTACTCTTAGCCATAGCTTCGATCAAACGCTCGAACTGTTCTGTCGAAATAGTCACCATGTTTAATTTTTCTGCTAGGCGTGGACTCTTACGACGTGTGTTGGTGGTTTCGCAAATTTTAGCCACGATGTTCTTTATTAAAATTTTTGAAGTTTACACTTTGTTTCGTGCAGCAATGTTTTTAATTTGCACCTTGTTTCGTGCCACAATGTTTTTAACTTGCACTTTTTTGTCCCACAATGTTTTTAACTTGCACTTTTTCCGTGCCACAATGTTTTTAACTTGCACTTTTTCCGTGCCCCACGTTGGGCGCCAATTGTAGTATTAAAGTTTTATTTATTTGAATTAGTTTAAATTTAAAACAATAATTAAATAGAAATGACTACTAAAGTTTGCGTAAGCTAGAAGAAAAACATTTCAGTGTGAACGGTCGGTGGCATTTAATTAATGCACACATCAAACAACTGAGCATCCGTTGCCTGTGACCAGCTTGTCGCTGTTCAACAGTCAACTGGGCCCCAGTTGGATTTTCTCTAATAAATGATAGCATGCAATACGGCCAGCTTATCGCTGTCCAGTATTGCAGACCAACCTTTGCCACCAATCGATCACACAGAATGACTAGAATTTTACAATGTTCAGCCTTTTATAGGCAAATAGCAACCAAACAGAACATATATCATTTTAAGGGTTGGAATGTTCACAAATATTTATAGTGTGTTAGAAAAGGACAACTAATATTCAAAACATTTAATGCCATCTGTGGTTAGAACATAAAACAAAAGGTTAATGCCATCTGTGGTTAGCACATAAAATAACAAATCAAAGGGTGTTTAGTATTTTTTATAATAATATAATAAAATTCATACTGCTACAATATTATATTATATTATATTATATTATATTATATTATATTATATTATATTATATTATATTATATTATATTATATTATATTATATTATATTATATTATATTATATTATATTATATTATATTATATTATATTATATTATATTATATTATATTATATTATATTATATTATATTATATTATATTATATTATATTATATTATATTATATTATATTATATTATATTATATTATATTATATTATATTATATTATATTATATTATATATTATACATTATATATTATATATTATATATTATATATTATATATTACATATTATATATTATATATTATATATTATATATTATATATTATACATTATACATTATACATTATACATTATACATTATACATTATACATTATACATTATACATTATACATTATACATTATACATTATACATTATACATTATACATTATACATTATACATTATACATTATACATTATACATTATACATTATACATTATACATTATACATTATACATTATACATTATACATTATACATTATACATTATACATTATACATTATACATTATACATTATACATTATACATTATACATTATACATTATACATTATACATTATACATTATACATTATACATTATACATTATACATTATACATTATACATTATACATTATACATTATACATTATACATTATACATTATACATTATACATTATACATTATACATTATACGTTATACATTATACATTATACATTATACATTATACATTATACATTATACATTATACATTATACATTATACATTATACATTATACATTATACATTATACATTATACATTATACATTATACATTATACATTATACATTATACATTATACATTATACATTATACATTATACATTATACATTATACATTATACATTATACATTATACATTATACATTATACATTATACATTATATATTATATATTATATATTATATATTATATATTGTATATTATATATTATATATTATATATTATATATTATATATTATATAGTATATAGTATATATTATATATTATATATTATATATTATATATTATATATTATATATTATATATTATATATTATATATTATATATTATATATTATATATTATATATTATATATTATATATTATATATTATATATTATATATTATATATTATATATTATATATTATATATTATATATTATATATTATATATTATATATTATATATTATATATTATATATTATATATTATATATTATATATTATATATTATATATTATATATTATATATTATATATTATATATTATATATTATATATTATATATTATATATTATATATTATATATTATATATTATATATTATATATTATATATTATATATTATATATTATATATTATATATTATATATTATATATTATATATTATATATTATATATTATATATTATATATTATATATTATATATTATATATTATATATTATATATTATATATTATATATTATATATTATATATTATATATTATATATTATATATTATATATTATATATTATATATTATATATTATATATTATATATTATATATTATATATTATATATTATATATTATATATTATATATTATATATTATATATTATATATTATATATTATATATTATATATTATATATTATATATTATATATTATATATTATATATTATATATTATATATTATATATTATATATTATATATTATATATTATATATTATATATTATATATTATATATTATATATTATATATTATATATTATATATTATATATTATATATTATATATTATATATTATATATTATATATTATATATTATATATTATATATTATATATTATATATTATATATTATATATTATATATTATATATTATATATTATATATTATATATTATATATTATATATTATATATTATATATTATATATTATATATTATATATTATATATTATATATTATATATTATATATTATATATTATATATTATATATTATATATTATATTACAAGAGATTATATTACAAGAGATTATATTACAATAAATTTGGCCAGCTTTTTATAGTTTACTGGAGCTTGTTGGCGCTTCATAGGCTTCAATGCCTGGCTTATATCTGACCTTTTGTGGTTTCTATGGAATCTTTTATTTGATTTATTTATTTGTTTATTTAATTAACACATTAATACAATAAGAATGAATTCTTAGCATGCATAGTGGCATATTTACAGATGGAAAAGATATCATTAATAAAGATTGAAAATAGTAAAGTGCCAAGAACTGAGCTTTGTGGCACTCCACTGCATACCGGATTTAATTGAGAACATCTGTCGACAACACAAACTTTCTGTACCCTGTTTGACAGAAAACATCTTAAGAGATCTACGGAATTATTACAAAAACCATACCTGCGTTTAAATTTTTGACAGAGTAAGGAGTGATTTATTGTGTCAAATACTTTGGAAAAATCCAGCATGCAGAGTAGTGTAATTAAGCCTTCATCATATACTCGGCTATCATCAATAACTTTCAGGGTAGCAGTTGAGCAACTATGCCCACAACGGAAGCCAGATTGCAATGAAGATAATAGGGTATTAGTAGTTAAAAAGTCAGAAATCTGACCGGCCATAATTGCGTCAAAGACCTTCGAAAGGGATGACAATTTACTAATAGGTCTAAGATCATTAGGTTAACACGCAGTTGGTTTTTTTGCGACAGGTAATACTTTTGCTATTTTCCGGAGCTGAGGAAAAGATGACGTAGTGATACAATAGTTAATAATGTGCATAAGCAGACTACTACGTGAGCAAGAATTAGTTTAATAAACTTAATCGAAACTCCATCTTCACCAATGGCATTTGACTTTACATTCATAATGCGTATACAGACCTCATATTCGCTGACAGTGGACAACTGAAAGTTTGGTTGCACAATGGTATTTGATAATTCCTCAAAACTACCAACACCATGGTTATTATTTAAAAAGAAATCGTTTAGAATATCAGGGTCCAAAAAACACTGATACTGGCTTATTAGCAATACCAAAGTTTTTTAAGTTTCTCCAAAGCACCTTTGAAGATAGCGATGCTTTCAATTTATTAGAGCAATACCTTTATTTGGATTGCCTTGCGATTAAAACTGAAGCACTCCGTGCTGCTACAGGGCAGAATTTCCCATTTTTCTGGTGAAGGATTATTGTTCCAGATCCTTTGCTGTTTATTTCGTTTTTTGATAGAGTTTTGGACACCTAATGTATACCAGGGACATGCAACATTTTTAATAACAACTGTCCTAGTTTGTTTGTTTTAAAAGGATGTAACTTTTTCATCAACACTCGCACCGAACCAGAACCCGGTCCTCAAAAGGGGTATATGTGAGCAATCTAAAAATAAACTTACTTGTATTTATCCATAAATGGATGGTGTGATGAGTGTATTAGTATGGGTGTTACCGTTTTTTGATGAAATCTGGAGAAACTGCATCATGAACCCAGCTGAAGTTGAGCGCTCAATCTCGTTGCGAAGGTTGGTGATGTTCGCGCCAGACGGAATGACGGTGAAGCTATGTGAAACACAAAATTTAGAGAAAAAATAAAAGAAAATTATATCAGTACCTCAGGGTCATGAAGTTATAAAATTTTGAATATATAAACAAAAGCAATATAAGATATCGATCGACTGAGTTGCAGCTTAGCTGCTTTCGCAAAAGGCTTCCCAACGGCGTTATCAAAACTCGTGGAACGCAAAAATCTTGGCAACAACGATATTCATGAACAAAATTATCTTTTAGCCAGGTAAAGTTTATGTTAGTGTAATTATCATCACAAGCATTGATCACGCCATCTCGATGCCTTATACGCACTATAAACAAACAGTCCAACGATATTGTGTACGGAGTAAATCTGAGTTTTATTGCGCCTTTCGGCGGATTAACTCGGATGACCTGATGCGGTGGTGGGCGATATCTCTGCCCACGTTCCAAAGGAGCGTGCTGGGAGCTCGAATTCCAGTTGAGTTGGTGAGGTGCCTTTTTTTTAGCAGACACCGTCGAAATTGTAATGTGATGGTGCGGTGCAATTGGTAGCAGACCAAGTTGAAATTGTAATGTGATGGTGCGGTGCAATTGGTAGCAGACACCGTTGAAATTGTAATGTGATGGTGCGGTGCACTTGGTAGCAGACACCGTTGAAATTGTAATGTGATGGTGCGGTGCACTTGGTAGCAGACACCGTTGCAATTGTAATGTGATGGTGCGGTGCACTTGGTAGCTGCGTGCGGCGTCAAAATCGGAGGTGATGGAATAATCTGGAATACTCTGTTGTGCTAGCGCTGCGCTTGTGGCACGAATGCGACGGTTTACCCGACCAATTTGTACAGTGCTAAAATGTTCTGGAATCGCTACTTTTATTGAGTGCTGGTTGGCAAGTTAAGTGGTGGCCATGTGAGGACTTCACCCAGTGTGGTGCTCAGACACCAGGAATCCGCACTACGATCCAAAGAGGGCGATTAGAGGACACAAAAACGAAAAAACGAACACAGGCTCGAACACTTACCCTTTCAAAACTTAACTGTCTCTGTTTTTTCACGTTTTTTCAAGTTTTTGCACAATTCGACCGCGTGCGATAACAGATAAAAGGGAAAGAAAGACATATGCCGGACGGAAGCGGAAGTCGTGTGCCAACATACATAAAAAAAATTAACTTCTGAATGTTGGTAGTGGCTGTTCACAGCTAGATGGGGTAAGCAGCTTAAAGAGGATAGGGTTGCCAGCCCAACCGTTTCCTACCCGTAACACAAACCTTGACCCACTAATCTCAGTCAGGTTTTGGAAATGGGAGATCTGTCAATCTATTCTATCTCATAGTGCCAACGTGTGGCTCGACCCACGATTCGCACTCAACTCAACAGCCGGGCATGGACTGTTAAATTTGCAAGTCCTTTGCGTGGAATACTCCAATCACTTTGTTAGAGAGATCTGTCAATTTATAAAGATTATTCCCAATATTGGAATGTACACGCGCTTTTAAGTACTTAGGAGCCAGCTTGGTATTAAAACTTTTTTCCAAAATCGCTCAGTTGGAAGTTCTGACGATACACTTCCTGGACATTATTATACTTGCACTGCCCATTACTTCGCAGGTTATGAACCTTTGAGCCTTTATTATAAGCCTTCGCTAGGTTCCGTACTATCGTGGCATCGACAATTTGCATCTGATCTGGTTTCGATATGATTTCTAATTCACAATCATTTACTGAATTAAGCTTTCGAAGTAGCGGGTATGTCGATCCATGTGTAATCATGTTTCGTCCAAACAGGGCATAGTACGGTGACATCTCAATAGCGGAATGAACCGAACTACGTAAAGACATCGCGATTGATGACAGGTGCTGATCCCAATTAGTGTGCTCTTCTTTGATGTAGGACCGGATGGCAGCAAGGATTGTGCGGTTAACCCTCTCTGAAGCGTTACTTTGTGGAGCGTAAGCACCTGTAAAAACTTGCTTAATCGAATAAAATCGCACCATCTCAGAAAACTCTTTGCTTGTAAACTGTCGTCCGTTGTCACTATGAATAACCTCAGGGACACCAAAATATAGAAAATATGTTGTTTTAAAGAACCTTGACTAGTTCTTTAAAGAACTAGCGTCGGCTTCGCGAAGGGGATGTGTAAAAGTGAATTTTCTGAAATAATCGATGGCTATTAGAATGCAGCTCTTACCCATTTTGGAGCGAGGGTACGGTCCTAACAGATCCACAAAGAGCTTTTGGAAAGGTCTTAAGGTTACGGTTGATTTTCCCATGGGTGGTCTGGTTACGTAGTTTGGAGCTTTTGACATCTTACAAACTTGACAGTTGCTGACATATTCGCGCACTTGGGTTGCCATATGAGGCCAATAGTATATCTCTTGCAGCCTGAATAATGTCTTAGCAATACCCCCATGGGCTGCTTGGGCAGGAGCATGAGCTGATTCGATTAATCTTTTTGTTAGTCCAGTCGGTATCCATAGTGTCCAGGCTAGCGTGTCTGGGATGTCTTCTTGTCCGGTCGCAAAATGCTATTTTCTATACACATACTCTCCTGAGACCTTGACGTCCGGCAGTGATGTCTCGTTCGCTTTGCAGTTTTCTCGCAGTTCCACGTACTCCTTCGTCTGAAGCTCGGGCGATTCCAGATCCACGTCTATCATGTACAGGTCTATAGAGGAGATTACGTCAGTGAATGCTCGCGACAGTGCATTTGGGACTTCATTTTCCGAACCTTTTCTATGCTCAATCTCGAAATCATAACCGACCAGCGCAAAGGTCTATCGGGCTAGTCTCCCTGTGAGATCTCGCTGGTTCATCAACCATTTCAAGCTGGCATGGTCGGTTATGATTTTGAACGGTTGCATTTCGAGGTAAGGACGAAACTTTTTAACAGCACTAACTGCTGCCAGGCATTCGAGTTCCGTCACTGTATAATTTTTTTGAGCTTTATTCAGTTTGTGGGAATAATAGAAAATTGGACGTTCTACTCCGTCTCGAACCTGACATAACACTGCTTCTATCCCAGACCCGGAGGCATCACATTGCAAAACAAATGGTTTGGTATAGTCTGGATGAATCAGAACCGGCGCCGAAGTAAGAGCGCTTTTTATCTATTCTATGGCCTTCAATGCTTCGGATGTAGTGGCGTGATGTTTTTCAAGAAATTCAAGGCTGATAACACCTAACACACTAATCGTGGCCCCGCTATCCAATAATCCTAATATAGGCTCATTAAATAGCCGGACCTCTGCAAATGGCCTAGGATCATTGTTCAGAGTTGGCTCACTGTTCAGTATAGCACTTTCTATTCGGTGATGTTCCGCTCTCAAAGCTTTATGTCGTAAACGGGTCTTTATTATACGTTGACTTTGATATCTTATTTGTAAACTATCATATTCTACCTCGCAAGTTTCTCCTATAATACGTCTCCTTGCCTCATTACATTTTTTCCATTTTTCGAAAAATAGTTCTCGAAAGTCTGGTAATAAATCTGTACAGTCTAGGCAATCATAACTAATATCGGTCAGGTTTTATAATTATCGCTAAAAGTATTAAGTCTGCTTACAGTTATTGAGGGGGCTCTCCTGGCCTTCCGGTTCTCCGAAAATTTCCCCACACGTTGGACAATTGGCTACTACAAAATTGTCTTCACCACATCGATAGCAGAAAATTCTATTGCTTTTCTGAGTACAATTAATGGCGATGTGGCCAAGGTTCGTACAGTAAAAACATACTAATCGAGAATGGTCGGTCAAAGTACGTTTTTGTTGTGAGCTAGATTCATGCAACGCCTTAATGTAATCTTCATCCTCCTGCCGTGTCAGCATTTCATCTACAAAATTTACTTCGTTAATATTGGTTTAAAATGCGTCCGGGTAGCATTGCCCTCGATTTTGACAACGTTTCGCTCAGCTCGTCTGCAAACCTTAATAAAATCCGGCAAGGTAGTTGCTACCGAGCTATGGACGTAGATTAAAATTTTGCTATTGACATTCCTTTTTATGATTTCTATCATATCAGCATCGGTCCTCGGACGACGCATGCGAGCATTAAGGTCGGTCAAATCATGATAGAACTGGTCAAATGCTTCATTTGGTTTCTGCATTCGATTCATCAGCTGGTGTTCCAAGTCACAATCTGTCTCGGCGGTGCGGAATTGGTCTTCCAGAGCCTTTTTCAGATAACACCATAAGGATCCAGGATTTTTGGGTATCCATTGAAATTACCAGCCAGCGGCATGGCCTCTTAATTTTTGAAGCTACCTCTTCAAAAGAAAAGCTATGGGAAATCGATATATATTCAACCGTCGGTAGAAATCATCGATTCGTAAGCCGGTTCCATCACCCGAAAAATAAACATTCCAGCGATGCACATCTAAGCGTGAAGATACGCAGTGCGAAGGATCACTTAGCTGCATATGGTGCATCAATTCCACTAAGTGGCCTGCCTGATCAGTAGATGGGCGTTGTGGACTTGAGGCTTCATTTCTTTCTTCTAGCTGTTATGATTTCGCGTTATTGACAGCGCGTCTGAAGAACGCCGTGAACGTCGTGAAGATTGCATATTTTGAGGAAGACTCGGTAACCGTGCCTCAATCAATTGTGACATAGACGATGACAAACGTTGTTAAAGACGCTCCTCTAAACCAATCGGATCCTGCATGGATTGCACCGTCCTCTCATTTCTTGTTCCATTGAAATATTCCTGCTGGCCGGAATTTCCAGCATTCGTGTTTCCCAGAACTTCTAAGTTTCTGCTTGTAATGCAGTTAGTTTGATTACCGTGGACCGTATCACTAATAACACCCTCAGAAACTGTTCGCGAGGTTACACTACTATCAAAACCTAGAAACCCTGATTTGTCACCCGTAGAGTCTAAGAATGAACCGGGAGTGCTTGACCGAGCGTTGTCTTTCGACTGATCCTGAGTTCTAGTGGCTTGCCTCGTCAAGGGTCAAACGACCCAATTAATCGACAGAGAAAAGTTATATAATAAAAAAGAAAAACATGTTTGTTAAACTTAGAACAATTTCAAAAGTTTTTAAATTAGTAAGAATCGTATGTAATAATAAAAAAAAAAAATATTATGAATTATAAGTGTGAACCCTTCCCGAAGTGGAATTCCCATTGCGAGTTTCAGATCGTGATTGAGTTTGCTTCTGCAAGTATGAAAGCAGCGGATTTGTCTCACTCTTGAGAGCTAAAACCCTTAAATTTTGCGCATTGCATGTCCGTCCATGACGAATCGATGAGCCAACTATTTTCTGCCTTTACCCAATGCCTGAGTGCAGTTGAATTGTTCAAACTTTCCTGCCTTGGTTTGGCTTAACTAACTTGTGCAATGCGCTCCGTCATAAAAACCGTATACGAGACGCAATTCGTATAAACTGGCTAAGACCGAATAAATTTATAAAAGAAACCTAAATAAGAATTTTAAGAACGAGCTTAACCTTTTGTTGGTTTTAAAATTTGTATATAAAACATCCATTATGTGGATGTCAATCGTGACGCGCAAAGGTTACGTCGCAAAACAATAACTCAGTATCCTTCAGTTGTGACTACTTTATATTTGTGCCTCGTTGGGCGCCATTTTGTTATCGTGTACGTTGAAATGAAAGATGAAACTCAGAGGATGTCGTGGTGAAGTTTGGCATCTGGTTGTTTTGCCCGACTAGTGGCTTCACTCTTCATTCGTGTAACCGATAAACAAAAAAAAAAAACCAAAATCTTACCCGGGTATCTATCTACTGGGAACAAAAAAAGAACAACAACACTCACTCTCCGATCTGGCAAGCCAGGCTGGACAGCTTGCATGAACCTACCCACCCCCGATGTACTGATCTGTACAACCTTGGCTATGGTATGATCTAGTTGACCATAGCCCCTTTCTGTTACTAAACGTAAGGTTCTTTCTGTGTCGCAATAAGACAGGCACTCCAGTTCATGTTCACACTTATTTATTAATCTTAACAGTGCATATTATTAAAGTTATTATATAATTTGAATATACATTCAATTATCATTAGTGTTTATTAAATTCATTCTTATCGTATTCATAGTGATTCTAAAGAAAACAAAAAAAAACATTTCTGTTCAAAATAGGTCCAAGGACAGGGGCCTAAGAACTGTTGTACCGATATCCTTTTCTTTTCTTGGCTTTCCTCAATAGTCCTCAATATGAGTGCAATTTAAAAATAAACTTACTTGTATTTATCCATAAATGGATGGTGTGTTGAATTTACTAGTATGGGTGTTAAAGTTTTTATGATTAATTCTTTAGAAACTGCATCATGAACCCAGCTGAAGTTGAGCGCTCAATCTCGTTGCGAAGGTTGATGAAGTTCACGCCAGACGGAATGACGGTGAAGCTATGCGAAACACAAAATTTAGAGAAAAAATAAAAGAAAATGATATCAGTACCTCAGGGTCATGAAGTTATAAAATTTTTAAAATATAAACATAAGCAATATAAGATATCGATCGACTGAGTTGCAGCTTAGCTGCTTTCGCAAAAGGCTTCCCAACGGCGTTATCAAAACTCGTGGAACGCAAAAATCTTGGCAACAACGATAGTAATGAACAAAATTATCTTTTAGCCAGGTAAAGTTTATGTTAGTGTAATTATCATCACGAGCATTGATCACGCCATCTCGATGCCTTATACGCATTATAAACAAACAGTCCAACGATATTGTGTACGGAGTAAATCTGAGTTTTATTGCGCCTTTCGGCGGATTAACTCGGATGACCTGATGCGGTGGTGGGCGATATCTCTGCCCACGTTCCAAAGGAGCGTGCTGGGAGCTCGAATTCCAGTTGAGTTGGTGAGGTGCCTTTTTTTAGCAGACACCGTCGAAATTGTAATGTGATGGTGCGGTGCACTTGGTAGCAGACACCGTTGAAATTGTAATGTGATGGTGCGGTGCACTTGGTAGCAGACACCGTTGCAATTGTAATGTGATGGTGCGGTGCACTTGGTAGCTGCGTGCGGTACGTCAAAATCGGAGGTGATAGAATACTCTGGAATACGCTGTTGTGCTAGCGCTGCGCTTGTGGCACGAATGCGACGGTTTACCCGACCAATTTGTACAGTGCTAAAATGTTCTGGAATCGCTACTTTTATTGAGTGCTGGTTGGCAAGTTAAGTGATGGCCATGTGAGGACTTCACCCAGTGTGGTGCTCAGACACCAGGAATCCGCACTACGATTCAAAGAGGGCGATTAGAGGACACAAAAACGAAAAAACGAACACAGGCTCGAACACTTACCCTTTTCAAAACTTAACTTTCTCGGTTTTTTCACGATTTTGCGAGTTTTTGCAAAATGACGACCGCGTGCGATGACAGATAAAAGGGAAAGAAAGGCATTTGCCGGACGGAAGCGAAAGTCGTGTGCCAACATACATACAAAAAAAATTAACTTCTGAATGTTGGTAGTGGCTGTTCACTGCTAGATGGGGTTAGCAGCTTAAAGAGGATAGGGTTGCCTGCCCAACCGTTTCCTACCCGTAACAATTATCTGACACACAAAGATTAATCTACTCTCAGTAGATTTCTTCACAACATTGGCTTTCAAATTATTGCGACAGTAGATGATATTCATAAGTGAATGATATTATGGCCAATCGGTTGCACTGGGACTACTCACATACGGGATAAGTTATTTTATCAATTATGGCTTAAATGAAAACCTTGGACAAGAAATATATACTTTTATGGTCGCAGTTTTATTGTTTTAGTTATAGTTTTATATTTATAGTGCCGGGATGAATGATACAATTGTCTATCGAATGAAATATTTTGACGAAGGCGTCCATGAAACCCATAAAGGAAACGTAAGCCCGTGAACACGGATAGTACGTGTTTAACATTCACGTGCAGTTCGATTACGTGAATTTTTAAAATATTCTTACTGTACTCATACTACACGTGTTCACGTGAAAATGGGAGCTCTAGTTTGTGCTTAACCACCAACTTGATATGAAAATTAATGAAAAGAAAAGTGAGTAAATACTGATTGCCTAAAGATTCCCCTCCCTGTTATCTTTCTCAAAGAACTAGGTAACGCATTCCACAGTCTTACGGCATTGATGAAAGAAGATTGGAAGTAGTTAAAGAACAATGTCTAGGAACTAAAAGAACACAACTTCTTCTGGATAAGTATGCTGGACTATAATTTTTCATAAAGATAGTGTGGAGTTTTTTCATGTATTATTTTATGTAGGTAAATACAGTTTCTAGCATTAAGGTAACTTTTCCAATCGCAACCAAGTATTGCAGTTCTGAAGCTTGAAAGGTGGTCAAGTTTTCTTACACAAAACGCGTAGCATATTTATATGCAACATATAGTTTTAGCAGAGAGGAAGAATCTAGTTTACTGTATACTATATCTGAGTATATAATTACTGGTAAGACAAGTTGCTTCGCATACGCATACGCCTTAGATCAAGAGGACAAACACTAGCAGACATTCTTAAATTACGTAGGATATAATAAACTTTCTGGACTTAAGGGAGGGTTCTCCTGGATTTTTTTGGATTTGGCCGAAAAACAAGCAAAATTTGAGAATGGTTTGTGGGAAAATGAAAAGACATACGAACTTATGCTTTTGAACTTTGATTCGTGGTTTATTGACGAGTAAAAAAAAAAAGATATTTGAAAAATTCAAAATGGCGGCTTGAAAATGGCAGATCTCGTCGACCTCTGCGCGCAAAACATCGACCTCCCGCGGACAGTGTGGGGCCTCAGGTAGTGAACTGAAATGAGAAATGTATAAAATTTATTAAAATTGATAACATTTCATATGCCTGGAACCTAACTTCAATTAAGTTTGGTAAAAAAAACCAATTTTATGGACTTTTAAAAAAAAAATTGAAATTTTTTGCTTTTTTTTTTACTTAGATCTCGTTTAAAAATTATAAATAAACAATTTTTTATGCCAATGTTAGGTTCCAGGCGTACAAAAAAGTATATACTTTCAAACATTCTTTGAATGAAGGAAATCGGATCAATAGAACAAGCCCTGTGCTGTCCGTTAGATTAGAAAACATGGTTCCGAGAAAAACGCGTTTATAGTTTTTAGAAAGTTGGTACGCGCGAGTTACATTACCACCAACGACGGTAATAACATTGGCACCACCTAAGCCATTGAGACAACAACAACTAAGACAACAACAACAACAATAACAACAACAGCAGCATTAACTAGTATTACTGAAGTTACAACAACAACAGACTACTAAAACTCGACGCAGAACCTATCCCATTGATTTCCACTTCAACCACTTAAGCTACAACAACAACAATAATAAAAACTCACAATAAGCAATAATCACATTTCTGTAATCAGTTGTTTATTTAGGTTACATTACATTTCTTTTGTATGTCACAAAAGAAAAGACATACAATTATTTTAAGTTATTCTCAGTATCTCTTTGATAATCCGCAACGTTTAACCATGTGTTTTAAAATATTGTTGCACCCATTAAAACTAGGTGACACTTAAAATTATCAACATGCATTTTTGGAATGTATGTCATAAGCAAACATATGGAGTATTAAAATATATAAAAATTATTCATAGATAGCATTTTTGAAACCTATGTCATAAACACATATGTATTCATATTTAGAATTTCTTTAGAATGTATACATACATTACAGTAAAAATTGGTGAAAGTTGTAAAGTAAGAGAAAAATTTTAATAAAACTAGATCAGTTTTGGCATTCAAAAAGAAAAGTTGTGTTGTCTGTTTTTCCTCAACTATAACTGGCGCAGTCGAAAGTTCTCGCGAACGGTTCTGTGTAAAGTGTTATAAAATAAGACCGGCGGTTTCCCGAGTTTTAAAAAATAACAATAAGATCATCGAAGGATCATCGATCATCTAGCACCAAGGGTACATTGGAGCAGCACAAACTGGAGGATTGCAGTCCTTAATCGAGAGAGAATCTACACTCAAGAAGAAAAACAGGCATGACAGTAAAACTGATACTCGTAGGATTAATGTAAGTCAAGTATTGCAATTGTTTCATTGTTATAAATGCATAGGAAAATAAAACAGTTTTTACCGTATACTAAACCAAGAAGAACAGCAAGCTTAGGATCAATTCCTGAAAATTTAGAAGTAGTAGATTTTGATCAAATTAAATTAAGAGAAAGTGTGTCAAGTGTTTTCGAAAACTCAAATCAAAGTTTTAGTGTTCAAATGGCAAATCCATCTGCAGGTGATATTCTTAACTCATTGCGAATTCCTGATGTAATCAAAGATCTGCCTCGTTATGACGGCAATCCAAGATTGCTTCACGAGTTCATAATTAATGTAGAAGAGATCCTCACACATATTTTGCATCTAGACGGGTCTCCCCAATCAACAATCTTGTTGAGAGCCATTCGCAACAAAATTGAAGGCCCGGCCAACGAAGTACTAAATATGTATGGCACGGCCTTGAATTGGGACGAAATAAAAAATAATTTAATTCTACACTATTCCGATAAAAGGACGGAAACAACCTTGATAAGAGACTTACACTCGCTAAGACAAAAAAACCAAAATGTAGAAGAATTTTATAGCAGTATTATTGAAATACAAGCAACACTTATTAATAACATTCTTATTCACGAAGTTAATAATAACGTCATAACTGCAAAGAAATTACTTTATGGGGAAATGTGCCTAAACACCTACCTTACAGGTTTGAGAGAACCATTGGGGTCGGTTATAAGAGCCATGAGGCCAGAGTCACTCCCAATAGCATTAGCATATAGCATTAAAGAACAAAATATATACTATAACAAATCTACCTTTTATACTAATTATAAGCCAAATTTCAATTATAATCAGAACAAGTCTTTTAGAAACGACAATTTTGCACGACCAAACTACAATACGCAAAACCAACTAAGAAATACGCTACAACCAAGTACTCAAAATCACTTTAATAATAGGAATTTTGGTCAGCCCCAAAACCAAAATAGGAATTTTCCAAATCAAAATCCTTTTAATAGTAGACACCTTGGTCAACACCAAATCCAAAATAGAAATTTCACACAAAATTTCAACACTGGCAACCAACACGTACAGAGACAACCTCCTCCAGAGCCTATGGACATTAGTTCTGGAAACTCACGTTTTACTCAAAGGACGAACAGAACTAATTTTACAAATACTAGAGAAATGCACAATATAAACTCAGCAACGGAGAACGAACGACAACCCACAATTCAATTGAACACAACCTATCAACAACATATGAACCAACAGTACGAAGGATATGGATTTTATAAAGATCCAAAAGAAAACTGTAATGATGATGAAAATTTTCAATATTGCGCCTCGAACGAGCAACTGGATACCTAGATATCAACAAACACGGATTTACCCTTCCGTACATTAACATTTCGTCACCTTTCGGACGTCCTCTAAAATTTCTGATTGACACTGGAGCGTCTTCTTCATTTATAAATCCCGAATTTATAAATAATGCTAACACAAATATTTGCAAACCAGTCACAATAACAACTATTTTAAATAAACATGAGATAAACAAGAAAACTACATTGCCCACTTTTATTGAATTTAACGAGACAGGGCAGCTAACATTTTTACTATTTAAATTCCACGGATACTTTGACGGACTGTTAGGACTAGACATTTTAACAAAATTAGGAGCCAAGATTGACTTTAACACAAATAAGCTAATTACAAACAATTCTGTTATTAATTTAAAATTCAAACCAAATTTCTCCTCAGGAAAATACCTTATTCCACCCAATTCGAAACAGGTTATAAAAATTCCTACAGACATAAAGGACGGCGACGTATATATCAAAACAATACAAATCGAACCACAACTATTCATCTCCGAAGGCATTTATAAGACTAAAAACTGGTTTAGTGCTGTTGAAATTGTCAACAACAGCAGTTCACATAAAACTCTCTTGTTAGAACAGCCACTCAAAGTAGAACACTACAATACTGAACATTTTGTTGAAGTAAATAACTTTAGCATCGAATGTAACACGCATAGTATTGAAGGTGACATAACTGAACTTATCCGATCTTCCCATCTCAACACAGAAGAAAAGAAATTACTGTTTAAATTTTGTAGAGCGTACGATGACGTATTCTTTAAAGAAGGACAAGACCTCAGTTTTTCTAACACAATTAAACACACAATCGACACTACAGACGACGTACCAATCTACACCAAATCGTATAGGTACCCATACATCCACAAAGAAGAAGTAAAAAATCAAATTTCAAGTCTATTAGAACAAAAGATAATACGCCCTAGCTATTCACCCTGGAGTTCACCGGTGTGGGTAGTACCAAAAAAATTAGATGCGGACGGAAAACAAAAATGGCGTCTAGTTATCGATTTTAGGAAACTTAACGAAAAAACAGTTTCCGATCGCTATCCAATCCCAAACATTAATGAAATTCTTGACAAGTTAGGCAAATGCTTATATTTTTCTACACTAGATTTAGCAAGCGGATTTCATCAAATAGAAATGAATCCAAGGGATGTACAAAAAACGGCTTTTTCAGTTGAAGAAGGCCACTACGAATTTTTAAGGATGCCATTCGGGCTAAAGAATGCTCCTTCAACCTTCCAAAGAGTAATGGATAACGTACTCAGAGATCTCCAAGGAAAGATATGTTTAGTCTATCTAGATGACATTATAGTATTCTCTACTTCACTCCAAGAACATTTGGAAAACCTAAGAAAAGTTTTTGACAGACTCCGCGAATCCAACCTGAAAGTTCAACTTACCAAGTCAGAATTTCTACATAAAGAAATTGCGTTTTTAGGGCACATCGTTACAACAGATGGAGTGAAACCGAACCCAGACAAAATTTCGGCAATAAAAAAGTTCCCTCTACCACGCACACAGAAACAGATAAAATCATTTTTAGGACTACTAGGGTACTACCGAAAATTCATAAAGGATTTTGCAAGGGTAGTAAAACCACTAACAGAGTGTTTAAAAAAAGGTAGAACCATCGTTGCAAACGAAAAATATGTTAACACTTTCGAAAATTGCAAAAACCTACTAATAAATGACCCTATACTCCAATACCCTGATTTCGCAAAGACATTCACATTAACAACAGACGCTAGCAATTTTGCACTAGGAGCCGTCTTATCGCAAGGACACTTAGGTAGCGACAAACCCATATGCTACGCTAGCAGAACACTAACGGACACGGAAATAAATTACTCGACAATCGAAAAAGAATTACTGGCCATAGTATGGGCCACAAAATACTTCAGACCATACTTGTTTGGACGAAAATTTAGAATTGTTACTGATCATAGACCATTAACTTGGATCATGAACCTAAAAGAACCAAACTCAAAGCTAATTAGGTGGAAGCTTAAATTAGAAGAGTTCGACTATGAGATAGTTTATAAAAAAGGGTCCCTCAACTCAAACGCTGATGCCTTGAGTAGGGTTAAAATTGATAATCCAGATATAAGACAACTCGACATAAATATCAACGACGCAACTACTTCTATTCAAGCTACTTCAGGTTCAACAGTACACTCAGCACAGGAAGACTTAAACGACGGAATACCAATCTCGGAAAAACCTTTGAATGAATTTAGCCTTCAAGTTATTCTAGATAAATCCGACCAAAAACCATTCTTAACAGTAGAAGTCCCTTTCAAGAATAAACTAAGGAAAACCATAAGAACACTAGATTTTACAGAAGAAAAATTAATAGACACATTCAAAAAATTTTTAGCACCCAATAAGATAACAGCAGTCTACACAGATGACATAACTTTTACCTTAGTACAATCCGTTTACTCCAAATACTTTTCAGCAAACAAAACCTTCAAAATTATAAGATGCAAGGAAATTCTAATAGACATAACACAAAACGACGAACAAGACAGAATAATAAACATATACCACGAAAATAGTAACCATAGAGGAATTAATGAAACTTTGGCACATTTGAAAAGAGAATACTATTTCCCCTATATGAAATCAAAAATAACACAAACCATAAACAATTGTAACATATGTCAGGAACAGAAATACGACAGACAGCCTCAAAAAATCAAATATAGTAAACCAGAAACCCCCGAAAAACCCCTAGATATTCTGCACATAGACATTTATAGTATAAATCATCAATACATACTGACTATGATAGACAAATTCTCAAAATTTGCTTCAGGATACACCCTCCCTAATAGGAATAGTATCTCCATCGTAAAAGCAGTAAAACAATTTTTCAGCACTTATGGTATACCAAAGAAAATAGTTTGTGACCAAGGATCCGAATTTACAGCAAACATCTTCAAAGACTTCTGTAAACAATTCAAAATAGAATTGCACTTTACTTCCTTTCAACAAACTTCCAGTAATTCCCCAGTTGAACGGTTACATTCGACATTGACAGAAATTTACAGAATCATAATTGCAACAAGAAAAGAAAACAAACAAGACATAGACCATCACGAAACTCTCACGGAAACTTTAATTACATATAACAACGCGATTCACTCATCCACGAAACACACACCCTTTGAACTTTTTCATGGTAGAACTTTTAAATTTAATAACGAAATATGTTTCAATAACGAGCATGAATATTTGAAAAAGTTAAATGAATTTCAAGCAGTTTTATACCCAAAGATAAAAAGTAAACTAGACAGCATCACTAATGAAAATATCAAAAAATTAAACAAGGTAAGGGAAGATCCTAAAAGTAACGAAACCAACGAAACCGTTTTTAGAAAAGAGTGTCGCAGGAATAAAATGACACCAAGATTCTCGAAACTTAAAGTAAAGAAAAACAATAAAGTAACGATAGTATCCGACAGAAATCAAAAAATACATAAATCTAGAATAAGAAGGAAAAAGGAAACTAATTAGCAAAACTATCAATAAACCTTTAAAAATTTTAGTTAGGACAATAAGTTATAAAATATATGTACTTACAGGCTTATGACAGCATCCGGGCAGAAAATGGAAATTCAAAAACTTAATGAACAACAATCATTACTTACTATACAAAAAGGCATTGCAAGAACAATAAGAAATTACAATAACCTTATACATATAGTAAACTTAGACCTGTACAAGGACAACGTCGACAAAATAAATAGATCTATTACTACTTTAGGAAAATTATATAGTGATAAAGACGCGACATTAATAACAAAACTTAAACTTAAAGAAGTCCAAAATAAATTAGATTCACTCACTCCACATGCAAGAAATCGGAGAGGAATAATTAATGGACTAGGCACAGTAGTTAAGTTTATCACTGGCAACATGGACGCAAATGATGCAAAAATATTAAACGAACAAATTAAGGACTTAAAATCCGAACAAACAAATCTTCAACAAGATATAAACAGCCAAATAAAATTAAACTCAATTATGATACAAAGATTTACAAATATTACTAATCATATAAACAATCAACAACAAAAAATAGAAAATTTCGTCAACAAAATTCAAGACCAGAACACAAACAGAATTCAAGTCAATGAAGAAATTCTTCTTCAGACACAACATCTCGCACAAATTAATTACAACATTGACTTGTTAAACAATCATTTAGCTAACATTGCAGAAGCAGTAGTACTGGCAAGACTTAATATAATATCAAAATTTTTTCTTAACCATGAAGAATTAGATGAAATATACGACACACTTTCAGCCCAATCAATAAAGATAAAATCTACTAACAATATCTATGAATTGTTGGGGCTACAAGCTTATTACAACGATACCAATATAATATTTAATGTCCGAATTCCTATCCTATCAAATAATAATTATTCCCTAATTCACATTATTCCACTCCCCATTAATAAAACAAAAGAAATAGAAATATCACCTTATGCATTATATAACTCTGAGAATGTTCAATACTTGTCTGAAATTTGTCCAAAAGTAGAAGGTATTTACTATTGTCAAGAAGCAAAACAACAAGAAGACATCACAAAATCAACCTGCCTAGGACGAATTATTCAGCCGCAAGAAGGAATACCAGCTCATTGCGTCACCAACGATATCAGTCAAATATCAAACATCTTACAACCTGAACATAACTACATATTAATGCTGAACATCCCAACAACATTAGTTAACTCAACTTGCAACTTCGCTTCACACTCAGTATCCGGAAATATTCTGCTACACTTCGAAAACTGTAAAGTAGAGATAAACAATATAACATATCAAAGTAATCCAAATATATACTGGGACGAAATACATCTAATACCAACTGCACACATACCAATTCACACCAACTACACCGTCGAAAGATTAAACCTCCACAAAATCAACAACCTCAACATCGAAAATAGAATCGCCATAAACAACTTGAAATCAACCACAAAACGAGAACTCAACATAACTATCGGAGGAATACTATTCATGGGAACGATAATAATATTCTTCATTCTATATAGCTCCAGAAAGTTTAAACGAAACATTACCCTGGATCATCCCGCTTCAACCACAAACCAAAGGTTATGGCCGTCGCTTCACACCGGGGGGGGAGGAGTTACATTACCACCAACGACGGTAATAACATTGGCACCACCTAAGCCATTGAGACAACAACAACTAAGACAACAACAACAACAATAACAACAACAGCAGCATTAACTAGTATTACTGAAGTTACAACAACAACAGACTACTAAAACTCGACGCAGAACCTATCCCATTGATTTCCACTTCAACCACTTAAGCTACAACAACAACAATAATAAAAACTCACAATAAGCAATAATCACATTTCTGTAATAAATTAGTTCAGTTGTTTATTTAGGTTACATTACATTTCTTTTGTATGTCACAAAAGAAAAGACATACAATTATTTTAAGTTATTCTCAGTATCTCTTTGATAATCCGCAACGTTTAACCATGTGTTTTAAAATATTGTTGCACCCATTAAAACTAGGTGACACTTAAAATTATCAACATGCATTTTTGGAATGTATGTCATAAGCAAACATATGGAGTATTAAAATATATAAAAATTATTCATAGATAGCATTTTTGAAACCTATGTCATAAACACATATGTATTCATATTTAGAATTTCTTTAGAATGTATACATACATTACAGTAAAAATTGGTGAAAGTTGTAAAGTAAGAGAAAAATTTTAATAAAACTAGATCAGTTTTGGCATTCAAAAAGAAAAGTTGTGTTGTCTGTTTTTCCTCAACTATAACTCGCGCGTGACATGGGTACGTTTGACACGCTCTAGCTCGAGAAATACGCGTCGTATTGAAATATCCCTTGGCACAAACATTCTACATATATGTAACTTTCATTTTATGTAAAAAAAAAAAATGGATTTTTTCAAAAAAATCCAGGAGAACCTTCCCTTAACTGTTAACGTGATCAACACAGGAAAGGGAAGAATTTATACAGTAACCATGATTTACAATTTTTGATATTACACTCAACTTTCTTGTTCCAATATATAGGTCAGGGATTACATTAAGGTGAGTTTTATTCTTACAAATAGGAAGTACATCTGACTTGGCAGCATTAAGTTGCAATCCATTGCTGCTAGCCCATTGGTCAATACTGCTGAGATCCTCATTCAGTCTGCAGCACAGATCATCAAATAAACCAGTCCTTCTCGAAAGAAAGAGTTGTATATCATCAGCATACGCATGTACAGAAGCATGTTTGGATACAGCAAATATGTCATTGATAAATATAGATAAGACAAGTGGACCAAGTATTGAACCCTGTGCAACTCCAGTTAGTACTGGTCTATTTTGAGAAAATGATTGAGCAACTTAGCAGTCTATTCGACAAATAACTAGATATAAAGCTGACCGCACTATTAATAAATCCAAAGAGATACTTCAGTTTCAGACATAAATACTTATGGTTCACTTTGTCAAAAGCCTTAGAGAAGTCAAGCAAACAGAGCAAGGTCATTGGGGCAGCGTCATATTCGGGACGAATATCTTCTAAAACTTTGACGACAGCCGAGGCACATCCATGGCCTGACCGAAAACCAGACTGATAAGGCGACAGAAGCGCAGATTCATTTAAGAACTTATTTATTTGTTGACTCATTAATTTCCTACATACTTTAGATAATGGGGATAATATGTTTATTGGCCTAAAATCATTAAACCCACAAGGATTTCACTTTTTAGCTACCGGTAATACAATTGCAATTTTCCACAGATAAAAGATAAATAAAAGATAAATTATTATTATTATAACTAAAAGTAGAATCAGCACAATCCAGAAAAAATTATTTAGTGTATCTGGATCAACTTGACATTCAGAAGAAATCTTATTGCTAACGCCAAGATTATTTACATTTTTCCATAATGTTTTGGTAGGAAAGGAAAGATTTAGCTTCGAATCGAAATAGCGAGACTTAGACTGTCTGGTCAAGAGAATAGCATCATTTGTGGCTGACGTATGCATTTCCCAGTTTGCAGATGTAGGGTTTCTTTTCCATTGTTTATGAAATTTTTCTCTCTTCTTTATTCCATTTAGTACATTATAGGTGAACCAAGGACAAGATGCATTTTTTTACTCTGAGTGTTCTTAGTGGAACATGTTTTTCAAACAGATATTTGACAGGGTTTAAGAGAGAGACATCCTTATCATTTACGGTGGAAAGATGCAAACAGTCATTAAAAGAAAACAGAGACAAGTCATGATACAGTGATGGAAAATTTATGTTTTTAAAATCGCGATACGAATAAGTAGTTGGAGTCCCATTACGACATAAATTTACATTTAGCGAACAAAAAATCAAGTCATGATCAGATATGAAATATATTTGATCAAATATTGAAACTAAGGAGAGATCAGAAATAATGAAATAGTCCAGAAGACTGGGAATAGTGTTATTAATAGAGCTCGGATAATTATGCTCGAAAAAAGTGCAAATTATGCATGCAATATGCCCGAAAAAAACGCTAAAATATTCTCGTCAAAATGCATTAAAAAAGTAAAATATATGCAAAATTGCTAAAATCTACAAAATTATGCACATAATATTTATTTTATTTTTTAATCAAAATATTTAAAAACGTTCACAAACATTCTATATTAGACGCAAACAGAAGATGTTTTAAATTATCAAAAGAAGATGTTTTAAATTAACGAACGCCGTTTCTCAGTTAAAATTGACTTATAGGTTGGAAAAAAACGCTCTACATCCACAGATGTAACAACAGCATATTTAAACATCGCAATCTCCGATGGTGACAATTCTGTTATGTATTCATCTTCAACATAATCGGTTTTTAAATCCATACAAAATATATTTTATTTTCACCAATGATTGGTAACCAACATTACGAGTTAGGACTCACTCGAATTTCTCTAAAAATTGTTTTCTTTTAATTGAGCCTTAAGTCGACAGAATATTGTCAATTAGGCCCAAACATGCATTAAGTTCAAGTTCTTTCGATTCTAAAATATGTATTCCTTTGGCGACGTACGAAAAGTTTGCTTTGATGAAAGCCAGCTGTTTTCGAATATTGGCTAATACAAAAATTTTCTTTGCTTTTCGAATACTTTCTGCATCATTTTCATTTAAACCATCGACAACTGATTTCACAGCCTCAAAATTATCGGCTTAGTATTCGCAGGCAATCAACCACGTTCCCCATCTAGTAATAATTGGTTATGGAGGCAGCGGAATTGAAGGATTTGTAATTGTAAAAAGATGTCGGCGAGCCGGTGACTGTAACACATAAAAAAGTTAAACTATTACACTTTAGTACTTAGTGCAATATGCATACTTTTACGAAGACGCCTTCACACATGATATCAACTCATTCACTTCGGGGTATTCTTGGCGAATATTTTCTGCTAAACGGTGTAATCCGTGAGCAAAGCATGTAACGTGCAACATTTTTGAAAACAAAAAGCAAAAACTAAAGAATTTATTGCAGAGATCATGTATGCAACAGCATCAGTAGTAACAAGTAATAATTTCTCGTATTTTACTCCTTGATATAAAAAACAAAATTAATAAAACAGATATATGTATGTAAGGTCACTTGTTTCAGTTTAAAAACTTGCCTGCAGGCAATAAAAATAATAGTGAGCCGGTAAAAAATGTTGCAACCCTGTTAGCATTAACTTTTTCCAGTTCCATGACGTTCAATAAATAACATTTGCAGCGCTCACTTTCGTCGTCTAGTATTCCAAAAATTAAATTGGCTACCATTCTTTGTTCGACGTCAGTCTTTTCATCTAAGGACACCCAAATGTGTTTTCCAGCAGCTTTTAAACGAAGCTTCTCAATCATTTCTCCATACAAAATAGGCACATATTTGCGACGTAATGTTCTTTCATCTGGAGTTGAATTTAAAGTGTGTTTCGCGATAAACTTTTTTACTGACGGGTGATTAACTTTGAACAATGGAATGTTGGCTTCAAGTAAAGTTTTACATAAATCCGTGTTGAATTCCGATAACTTTGGTCCAGGCTTAGATTGATATTCCAACATCAACGATTGACTCGAGCTAGACACGGACTTTGATTTTTTCTTCGGCTTCTTTGTGTTTAGCTGATTCAATGTGCTGTTTCACTTGAGCATTTTCTTAGCTTTGAACACTATGACTGCAGAACACACAAAACAAGGCTGATCGATCTGGTTGAATATTTTGTTAAATATTTGTGACATTCGCAAAATAAACTCGCTGTTCGTCTCTTTAACTTTCGTCATAATGCCTAAATTTTTTAAATGTTGACCCACAAGCTGAACGGATTACACAAAATTGAATTTTAACCGCTCACACTTGCGTTTTTTCTTTCTTCGTTAAAAAATACTGGCTGTCAGACATAATAGCTGAGTACTACAAATAAAGTGCTGCCAAATTAGGATAACGAACCACAGGGTGCACCAGGAGCTTCATAAAAGCACATATGAATAAAAATGTTAACGAACGTGTTAAAAATAAACATAAACATGCATTTTGAGCCGGAGCATTCCTTTTCGCTGAAAAAGTCTTCTTTGGCTGAAAATAGGAAAAATATGCAAATAGGCATGCAACATGTCCGTACATAATTGTCCGAGCCCTAGTTATTAGTGGGCTCAGTATCATTTACAACAGAAAACCCAAAGAGGATATCTTTTCATACATACACTGTTGAGCAGAGTCGTTTGTCAAAAGATTGATGTTAAAATCGCCACATAAGAATATGATGTCATGATTAAGGATATAGTTTGACAAACCAGTAAACAAAGGGTCGACCGGATGACATTTATGTGGATTATACACGCAAGACAAACAAATCTTATTGCTATTATCAGATAAACATATATTAATATACTCAATTCTCGGTCCACACGATTTACTAAGAACTTTGGCATTGAGGTTATTTTTACAGTAAACGGTAACTCCTCCACCCTTTTTATTAAATCTATCATTCCTAAATAAATTATAACCATTTATATGACAGATTTTATCACTTATATTCGAAGACAACCACGTTTCAGTTACACAAATAATATCAACTAAAGACTCCCCAAAGATATATTTAATATAATCCAATTTGAGCAGAAGTGTTGAGCAATGATTTTAAGTTAGTGAAATGATAAAAGTAGTGGTTTTAATAAAAGTATATGTATATGTATATTAGGGCGGGTCGATTTGTAGGGAGTGAAAAAATTCACCAATTTCCCTATGATTTCCGTATTCTATGGGTAATTCCATGAAAATTTGCCGAAGGAACCATACCTCTATCGTTAAAATCGAGTCCCCTACTTTTTGTTGGTAAAAAGTTCAAAAGTTACGGACATTTTTGTCCAAATTTTGAACCATTTTTCCATTTTTTTCATGATTTTGTCCAAGAATATTACTTTCATGGCCATTTTTTTGGCTCAACCCATTATTTAATTCAATTTACAATTAAAAACGAAGAGTTTAAGCCCAAATTTATCGAATTCGGTTGATTAATTCATGCGATATTGCTAAAACAAAATAACACATAAAACCAACTTTTTGATTTTTTTTTTCTTTTTATTTCTTTTTTCTACAAAAATTCAAATTAAGAGATAATAAATTATCTATCAACCTATTATCAAAAAAAAATATTCAATTTGAGTTTAGTAAAAGACAAAATGTGAAAAAAAACATTATTTTTTCTGAAAGTCTTGTTTGCTTTCAAGTCTTGGTGTTTTCGTACGGCTCTCTAATGTCGTCGCCATAGCGCCTTCTACATTCTTTCCTGCAACTCGTTTAGCAGTGGCAGCCAGCAATTGGACATGCCAGCAAAAAAATGGCCATGAAAGTAATATTCTTGGACAAAATCATGAAAAAAGTGGAAAAATGCTCCAAAATTTGGACAAAAATGCCCGTAACTTTTGAACCGTTGGACCAATGTTGGAGATTTTTTTTTTTGATCAAATTGATCTACTGGCGATTAAACCCGATCGATAGTTTTTGAGTTATGGATGTGAACGTGTAGGTAATATTTCATACGAACGTCAATTTGGGAAAAAATCTACCAACAAAAAGTAGGGACTCGATTTTAACGATAGAGGTATGGTTCCTTTGGCAAATTTTCATGGAATAACCCATAGAATACGGAAATCATAGGGAAATTGTCGAAAAATAAATCGACCCGCCCTAATGTATATGATTACCTTAGAACTGTTTGTTCAAATTAAGTTGACTTTATTTTTTTCCAAACTGAGCAGATCAGTTGGGTCTGTTCCGGTGAAGTTTTGATTCACCCAAGAGCGCTGGCCTTCGCTGCCAATCTTGGTAAGTCGAGCTGTTTGCATATAACTTTCGGGCAATTTGTGCTCAGGTTATATGCAAACGGAGAAAATAAAAAGCAAGAAGAAAACACCAGTGATTAGTTAGCTTAGATTAAATGTACAATATTTATTTCTTACGTGTTATGTATTAGGCAAATCTTCAATTCGTGAATGTTACAATTAATTACGTGAAGATGGCTGCTTCTTACTGCATGAAGTGCATACACAGGAGCGTTAAAGAAAACTATATTTATGTTGAGGGCAATCAATAAGTGATTGCTTGCTGATAATCAATAAGTGATTATTTAATTGCAATTAGTGGCAATATTTAATTTAATACTAAATTAAACGCGGTTTTAAAATGAAGTTTACTACTTTGCGAATTCGATTTGTTACGACAAGTTAAAAAAGCTAAACTCATTCGTCGGAGAATCCGATCGAGCGACTCGTTCGTGTATCGAGAATCGATACTGGAACGAGTCGATAAAGTAGTAAGTTAATCTATTACTTTCTTTAACCTTTAGGGTTGCGGCCTAAACATGCCGGCCCCCTTGCAGTATTACTGTAAGATAAATTAGAATATACTTAAAATATTGTAAAACTAGTAAAAAAGGTGTTGATTGATTCAAGGGTCTCAAAAAAGTTATAATTAGTGCAGTGCTTTATATAATATGTATTTAAGTAAGGATAACCAAAGGCGAAGTGAAAAAGTCGGCATGGGATGCCGTGGGGAGGAGCGAAGTCACCTATTGCAGACATGGCAACGGTGATGTCGAGGGCAGGCGCTGAGCGCCACTATTCGAGCGGCGATGAGTTGGTCGTGTCCTTCCTTGACCACAATTGCGATGCCCATCTACATATCTAACGTTGTCTTCTTCTCCAGATACCGAGTCCCCCTTAACGCTCAATTTGACCTGCGGCAAAAAAGGCCGGGAAAAATTCTCCCCGGCACCCGTCCCTCCTTCACGAGAAGACACAGACATCCTAGGCCTGGATACGTGCACAGGATCAGGCTTCGACTTTTTCATGCATTTATACGGTTCAAAATGCAGCCGAGTATGGTTTCCTTTTACCGTACCGTATCGTGGCGGTTTATCCAAAAAAGACGTGAACTGCGAAATTTTACTAAAACACGAAACGACAGAAGCGGACGGAGTATTTTGCGATGTTGTGAAAGTAGATCCTGTTAATATCCAGCCAAAAATGGTTTCTTGAGCAATAAGTGACCCAAGAGCATTTCGACGGATACCATCGAGAAGAATTTGTGGGTATAAATCACCACCTAGTAGTATATCAACTTGATCGCTACAGTAAAAGCGCTTATCGGCTAGTACAAGATCCGGAAAAGCTTGCTGCAACATCGGATCTATTGAGCAGGTAGGAAGATTTCTTGTAATTTTCGAAAGTATTAGCGCGTTTGTAGTCAACCGAATGGTTGGATCAATAGGTGATCCTATAACCAAAGTGCTAGCTTTTTGTACTTTTGCAGAAACGACATTGTTAAGTCCCGAGACTTCAGCGGAAACGCGATGAGTAGGTAGCTGAATAAGTCGCTGCAACCTCTCAGAAATGAACGAGCCTTCGGAGCCAGAATCAATAAGTGCTCTGGCAGTAAAACTAGATCCTCGGTAGCAAATATTAATCATCGCGGTGCCCAACAAAATACCTTTGCTGGTAGAGGCAAAGCAAGTCTGATAATTTTCGCTAGCGCTCGCAGATGTCTGCGGTTGCGCTGCTCCTTGAAGAGTGGACTGTATAGTGAATGTGCCCGGACCACCCGCGTTTGGATGATAATTTGCATTTCGAAAATCTCTGTGCAACAACGAGTGATGTCGTTGTCCACACGAAGAGCAATTGTACCCGCTTTTGCAATTTTTTGAAGTATGACCAGTTGACAGACAGTTGAGGCAGCAATGAAAACGCCTCGCAACTGATGATCTGTCATTTACGTTCATTGCCAAAAACTTCGGACAGAACTTCAATGCATGATGCTGGGTTTCACACAAGTTGCAATTGGTGTTCGTCTCTTTTGCCTGATTGGTGTAGACTTTGTTCACATTTGGTGAAGGTGCGTAAGATATCTGCCCTTTTGGCACCGCGCCTCTAAAGTCAGACACCGTTTCTAACGTCTGAAATCGACTTGTTAGAAATTTATCCAAGTCAGCCCATTTGGGGATTTCTGCCTTGTTCTCTATTGATTGCTCCCATAAGGAGAGCGTCGTTTCAGGTAAATTTGTTGAACACAAATATGTGAATATCGCATCCCAATTGTTGATGTCGACTTTGTTCATTGTGAGTGCAGTAATGCAATTATTAATTTCTCTTTGCAATTTTTTAATGGCACTTCCCGACTCATTTGAAACTACCTGGAGATTGAACAAAACTTTTAATTGACTATTCACTAGAATGCGCTTATTTTCATAGCGGTCTGTCAAGTTTTGCCATGCTGTTGCAAACCCTTCGTGCGTAAGAGGAGATTTCTGAACAATCTCTTTTGCCTCTCCGCGGGTTTTCTGGTTGAGGTGAAAAAGTTTCTCAACAGGTGTTAGCCGATTATTTGAGATATAAATGGCCGAAAACAAATCTCTGAAGGAGGGCCATGTTAAATAATCACCGTGAAATAATTCGGTATCACACGGTGGCAAATTGATATTATGGCCAGACATTGGCCACTCAACTCTCGAAACATCAACTTTACTGTGCTCTTTTGACGTGGACAACTTATCGCTAAGTTCGTTCATCTTTGCAAGACATCGAACATATGTCTGAAAACACGACCGATATTTTATTTTCACGACGCTGATATTATCATCATCGTCATTCGTTGCCGCTAGCTTTTGCAGGCATGACTCGTATGATGCCTTAACATTTGTCCACTGCGATTTTAATTCCTCTTCGTGAATTTTAAGAGCGAAAATATTATGCTCATTTTGAGGAATAGCATTAAAATCTGCTTCCAGCTCAAAAATGGTGTCAGTAGATCTCATAAAGGAGTTCATCTTCGCCATTATTTATTTGAGAAACAAAAATAAGTTTTGTTTATGAACAGATTAGAAGCTTAAATTGCTCCAAATATTTTTAATTTGTTTCTAATAAGTAGAAACTTTCAAATGTTAGGTAAATTTAAGCTAAAACTGCTTAAAATATTTATTTTTTTTTTTACCTTGTTTCTAATACGTAGAAACTTTCAGATTACTTGTCGGTAAAAATTAAGCTTAATTTGCTTACAATTTTTTACTCAGCTTCTAATACGTAGAAACTAGCAAATAATAGGTAATTTGCAGCTGAAGACTGCTTAAAATATTTTTACCTTTGTTTCTAATAAATAGAAACTTCAAAAATTAGATAAAGTCAAGCTAAAACTGCTCAAAACCTTCAGTTGCAGGTAAAATTAAGCTACGATTGCTTAAAATTTTCTCTTGCCCTAGTTTCTAATATGTAGAAACTTTCAGCTGTAGGAAAAATTAAACTTAAATTGGTTGAAAATATTTGTTTTACCTTGGTTTCTAATAAGTAGAAACCCTTATTTGCCGGTAAAAATTAAGCTTAAATTGCTTAAACAAATTTTTGACCTAGTTTCTAATATGTAGAAACTTGCAAATATTAGATAAAAAAAGCTAGAATTAGTTAAAAAGAAAAGGGTTTTTATAGTTTCTAATACGTAGAGACTTTCAAATGTTAGGTAATTGGCAGCTTAAGATTGCTTAAAAGATTTTTAACTTTGTTTCTAATACGTAGAAACTTCAAAAATTAGGTAAAGTCAAGCTAAAACTGTTAAAATTAAACGATTGCTTAAAATTTTCTCTTGCTCTAGTTTCTAATACGTAGAAACTTTCAGATGTAGGAAAAATTAAACTTAAATTGCTTGAAAATATTTTTAACCTTGGTTTCTAATTAGTAGAAACCCTTATTTGCCGGTAAAAATTAGACTTAAATTGCTTAAACCAATTTCTGATCTCGTTTCTAATATGTAGAAACTTGCAAATATTAAGTAAATTTAAGTTTATACCGCTAAAATAATGTTTTACCTAGTTTCCAATTTGTAGAAACTGTAAAATATAAATAACTTGCCAAATTTTATATGAAAAAAATCTACTTTATTTATTAAATAAATAAATTTCATCAATTTATACTGTTTTTATGCGCTTTTCAAAAAATATTTGAATTGCAACGCTTAGATTTACAACAGTTAAAATGTATCAAAACAGTTTCCAATGATGAATTGGATTTAAAACGGGAGAATTTTTATTGAAAATGAAAATCCCGTGAAATTTTAAAAATTCCCAAACAACACCGGGTACTTGGTAAAATATTTTTATTGCCGAGTCGGTCTATACAAATTGGAATTTAACTTAATATAGTTAAAATTCCCGAAAAAGTGCTAAAAATAAGAATCGCAATATGTGCGATAAATTTTAACGAACTGGCAACACTTTTCCGAACTCGACCAGCTGTTTCGATTTAGTTTTATTTTTTCCTCTTGTTTGTTTGCTGCACTATTCGTGTTTGTTTATCTTCGTGTTTTCTTTGTAGTTAATCGGTTTCAATTAATTTTTATAAATTGTGAAAATAATAACTAATATAACACAAAGAAATAATATAATAAGTTATCAAAAACAAAATAAAAGTAAAAAGAACTTGTGTTATAATAAAAACGCGACGAACAAAGCAAACAAACGAAGCCGGCCAAATAAACCAGTGTGTGTGTAATGTGTGTTTTGATTTTGCGTTAATTTATTTTATTACAAGTTAATTTGCATAAAATTAACAAGTGAATTTACAACTATTTGCAATAATTATTTGTCGCTAAATAAATTTCCGATTGGTGCACCGCAAAAAACTCCATGCAGTTTTCCGCGAGTTTCCTAATAAGTAGAAAACTAATTTCGTCGGACGGACAAAATATTACGACACAAACCAAAGTATAAAAAGTACAAAAATTCGCGAAACGAATTGTTTGTTTGTGCGTGAGTGTGTGTGCCGCGATGATTCTATGAAAAACAACTCTTGTTATGAAAAAAGTATATAGTTTCGCAAAAATATTCGCGATTTTAATTGTTAAATTTAATCTTTAATTTGCACAATTACACTTCTATAACTTGATCCACTTGAATAGAAACCAATCAACTAACCTTTTTTATCTGGTGCAGTTGATGCTTTGCAAAAAATTCTCCGTTTTCCTGAGGTAAGCTGAGGTAAACTGATGCTCGAAATTGTCCAAGACAGCTCTAGAAAGACCATCCGGCTAGAAGGATCATGAGCAGATCAGTTGGGTCTGTTCCGGTGAAGTTTTGATTCACCCAAGAGCGCTGGCCTTCGCTGCCAATCTTGGTAAGTCGAGCTGTTTGCATATAACTTTCGGGCAATTTGTGCTCAGGTTATATGCAAACGGAGAAAATAAAAAGCAAGAAGAAAACACCAGTGATTAGTTAGCTTAGATTAAATGTACAATATTTATTTCTTACGTGTTATGTATTAGGCAAATCTTCAATTCGTGAATGTTACAATTAATTACGTGAAGATGGCTGCTTCTTACTGCATGAAGTGCATACACAGGAGCGTTAAAGAAAACTATATTTATGTTGAGGGCAATCAATAAGTGATTGCTTGCTGATAATCAATAAGTGATTATTTAATTGCAATTAGTGGCAATATTTAATTTAATACTAAATTAAACGCGGTTTTAAAATGAAGTTTACTACTTTGCGAATTCGATTTGTTACGACAAGTTAAAAAAGCTAAACTCATTCGTCGGAGAATCCGATCGAGCGACTCGTTCGTGTATCGAGAATCGATACTGGAACGAGTCGATAAAGTAGTAAGTTAATCTATTACTTTCTTTAACCTTTAGGGTTGCGGCCTAAACACAAACAATGTTATTTGTTTAAAATAACTAATTTAAAGTTTTTAGTTAAAATTACATTTTGTATTAATAAAACAATTTTTAAAAAAATTGATTCACGTTATTTAGCATGCCAAGCATCAGGAAAAAAGCTTGCGTGCAGTAACAGTGAAGTTACAACATGTCGCCACTGAATTAAGATTTTCTGATTTTCATTAGTGCCAGTTGAAAATATGCTTGAGCCTAACATAAGAATATTTGAATCGAGGGAGATTTTTAGGCAATGAAGAAGTAAAGAAAAGAAAAATAACGAGAGATATAAACCGAGAAATCAGGCCTGAGTGATATATATAAATAAAATAAATAAATAAATAAAAGTGAAATAAAATAAATATATTCATAATAATAAACAAGTAAAATAGAGAGAAAAGATAAATAGATAGAGAAAAGCAGAGAGAAATTAAGACTGCCAGATCAAATAAAATAGATAAATTTTTAAAATAAACATAAGCAGAAACAGATCAACTGGCAGGTGACCCAACTTGCAGGTTGTTGCCATGAACTGCACTGTGAAGTTCATCCATACTACATATATGTATTCCAGCAGCATTCTTTTCCATTCTAATGAACACTGAGCCCCGAAACGTAAACGCATTATAAATGCTTTTCTGTCGCTTACAAGCAATGGCAGCTCGTAAAATTTTACGACATTCAGCGTCCAAACTTTCGTGTATAAACACATTATAATCCGAGTCAAATCGTGCAGCTCTCAGATTAACGTCAGATTTGGTACGTCTCCGATATGCACTAAAGGCTTTAAGAACACTATTATCTTAAGGAGAGAAATATTTTGTGATGATAAGAGAGTTTGGATACCGAGGGTTTGGCTTGACACGAAATATCCGACAGTTAGCGTTTATCGTTTATCTGAAAAAAATGGTATTACGAAACGATTCATATCATACCCTTGCAAGCGGCTGAATATTCTTGTCCGATAGCTGAAATTTTATATAAAATTTTAATCTTTTTTCAAAATATTTAAACAATAAAGAGATAAAAATAAGTTTTTTAAAGGATTTGATCAAAATTAAGCGATTTTTCTGGCCAAGAGTTGCGAGCTCAAAAACTCAACTGGGACGTCTTGCCACTTTAATGGAAGAAAACGCAAATTATACATTTACTGAGTTATTGATAACGACATAGTTAAATTAAAATGTTGAAATTAAATAACCTCAAAAAACTTATTCCACCGTCATGAGCAAATCGACACCTGCACGACCATTTCCATCTTCATGGCAGATAGAATCACAAGCGGCTGTCCTTTTTCGACTTTGTCACCTTCCTTAGCACGAATATCAATGATTGTTCCTGGCATAGGAGCTCCAACTTCGTTCTTGTTTGCTCTTGAAGTCTTGGGATGAATATGAAGTTCCTTCACAGCTTCTTTATCGCGAGATTGGAAGCATCCCTCAACTTCCTTCTTTCCACAACATCTATATATACGTGTCTCAACGCTTTATCCACTAATATATATTTTATTTTTGAACTTTCAAAATATTGAAGTGACTTCATTTTGAGAATTTCAATTGTTTTTCTTGAATTCACAGTAAAATGTAAACAAAAATCACTGTCATTCACAATAGTCTATCGGGCGTATAAAAACGATAATACGAAAGCTTAATTTTTTCGATATGCTTGCAAGCGTCCATCGTGTATCGTATGGAAATCCATAATAGGGGGTTATGTCTTTAATTTGGGATGGCTGAAACTCTATAAAGAGGCAGATTTTGTTGAAAATACTTTTTAAATTTTCATCACTCGAGCACGGTACTCTAAAAAAGACAGCATCCGATGAAGCATCTGAGACAGTACTTTTGCTGTTATTTATCTGCTCTAATCTAATTTTCTCCAACTCGTCACGGCGGTAGGTAAGAGCACCAAGGTATATTAATAGAGTTGATTTTAACATCAAATGCATTTATATCAGTTTTAATGCACTGACTTCCATCTCAATTTTACATTTTTGTGGAAAACATAAAAATCCTCCATTTTGGTTTTGCCGACAGCAGATTATATAATATATAAGAGCTATATAATATATAAATATATACTGACTGTTCGTTCAGTTGAGCAGTGATTTTGTCTTCAAGTGCATCAGTCGACCAATTTGACAATCGGGAATAATATTCGAACTCAAAAACACGTTGAAAGCAGAAGTTTTAGATTTTTCGGTTCATTGAGAGTGGTCAGTTGTTCGCTTTCCTCACTCATGCTTCATTTATCGTGCTGTGAAAAGTTACAAAATTTCATTCAAAGTGCAGGCAAAAACTAATAAAACAATTAAAAAAATTTCATGAATTTAATTGCGAGCTTTAAGTTTTTAAGGAGGCAACAACAACAACAACAACAACTCTGTATAGAGTCAATCACTTAGCTGACTAGGCAATTTGTTTCGGAAATCGCTACATTTTCCTCTTCAGTAGTCTTTGAGTGATTAAGCTGTGATCTAATAATAATATTATTATTAGTACCTCACTCTGTATTATTATAACTACCTCACTCTGTTTTACTATTAGTACCTCACTCTGTATTATATTATTTACCAAGTTTAACAGCAACTATGTTCGTTAAAATTGAAAACATTTTAAGTGTTCTATTCCTTAATATATACGTGAGCATGAGAAGACAATGGCTGGAATGCATGAAAAGTGAGCACTTGCTCCGACTCGATTTTTCAAGTAAAATCAAGAGTTTATGAATTTTTTAAAGCTCACTTTTTATGCATTCCAGAGAATCAGTCAGTCTGTACTTAGCCACCAACTGATGAGATTGATTTGAAAGTTCTATTATTCTGCAGTACGTCATTATTCTGCACTTAAGAATAAGATACAAGTAATTTAAAAATATGAATTTAAAAGAGAAAATAACTCAAAAATTATAATTTTTCTTACGTGCTAATGAGCATTTAAATAGATTATAATGCGCAAAGAATAGATACGCACAAACAACAACATGAAAAAATCATCGTCGTTGAGCTCATCGATGCAGATTATCAAGTAAGTTCATTTCATTCCTACATACAGTATTTTTTAAGATAATTCAGTTAATTTAAACTCCAAATATATTCCTTTTTCACAACTTAACGCTCTCGTGTTAATACTAGTTTATATCTCAGCAGAAGTTGCAATTTCAATTTGTAACAAAACAGTTTTGTTTTGTTTTGTTGCATTCATTTCTTAAAACTTAAGCTCGTCTACAAGAAGCAAGAAGCTCAATTTTAGAAAACAAAAATTTATGAAATTTGTATTAATGATTAATTGGAATTTGGCAGATTATTTCTATAAATTTCCTTATTATAGTTTTTAAATTATAATAAACTTAACCAATTACTACTAAACAACCTTACTACTATCTATATATACTACCTTACTACTAACTATGAAATCTATATATGGCCATTTAAACGAAAAAGTCTACCGTGACCAAAAAATTAAAACTTATTAAAAACTTATTATTTTATGATATTATCTAAGAGAAACATTTTAATATTATTAATTTAAGCAATTTTTACATAAATTCATTTACCATGATGATCAAATCGTCTGCTCTGTTTCACAAATATAGTTGTTTTTTTGGTAAATGTTTAGTAAATGCTTCGTAAGCTTTTGCTTTAGTAAAAATGGAAGGCATTTGGTAAAGGTAATGAAAAAATGGTTGGGGCAAGGAAAGGACAATATATTAAATTTGTTTATTGATTACTATATTACATAATTACTTAACTACCTAATTACTTAATTACCCAATTAAGCTGCAATGGAAATTTAAGTATTGAAACGCCTGTAACGTAACGCCAGATCAAAAAGCCTAATAAAAAAACCAGAAAAGATTTTTTATAATAAAGAAAATAAACTTATGTTATTTTAAGCCCTTCTAAAAAATTTGTATTCAAAAAGTCTTGCCCAAGTCAGAAAGTTTGCAAATTCTGTAATCCAAATCAAAAATCACTTCCGTTTTTTGTAACGTAACGCCAGCAAATATTTTTGCTTATATCTTAAAATCCTTAGGGATGGTCATTGTTTTTACTTAATATAGTGCTACTTAATTACTAGGAAAATATAAAAAAGGCTTTTTAAGAATAAGACATTTTCATTATTTTTTTTTTATATTTCTTCATAAAAATCGTCCGTAACGCCAGTTTGGAAATGCCCATTTATAAAAAGCAAAGTACTGTCTGTCTGTGTGTATGATGCTATAGACTTTAAAACTACTGGACCGATTGACCTCGTTTGGCAGTCAATTTGTTTCAGGTACGAGATAGTTTAATAAAAAAAATTTGCAACACCCCCCTTTTACCGCTCCTAAATCAATAAAAATGTTATATTTCAGTCAGTTTTGGTCGTATAAGGCTAAAATTTAGTAATTTAGTTTGTATGGTTACTGTCGACAACTGTACTGGGTTTCCACACCCCTTTTACCGCCACAAATCAATAAAAATGCTTTACGGTTTTTCTCGTATAAGACTTAAATTTGGTAATTTAGTTTGTATAGTTACTGTCGGCAACTGTACTAAAAATGGATTTCCACGCAGCCTTTTACCGCCGTAAAATCAATGAAAATGCCTTATTTCTGACGGTTATGGTTGTATAAGTCTTAATTTTGGTAATTTGATTTGTATGGTTACTGTTAGCAACTGTACGAAAAGCTGGTTTCCACGCCCCCTTTTTCCGCTAACAAATCAGTGAAAATGCTTTATTTCTTTTGTTTTAGTTTTGGCCGCATAAGACAAAAATTTGGTACTTAAGTTTGTATGGTTACTTTCGGCAACTGTACTAAAAATGGGCGTTATCGCTATATAGCCACACCTTCTTTTTGAGCTATTTGTTTATTTAGTCTATTGAGCTAAAATTTTGGCTTAATTTGTTTGGTTGCTGTCAGCAACTGTTTTAAAAATTTGTTTCCACGCCCCCCTTTTACCACCCATAAGCCATAGAAAATGTTTTATTTCAACGGTTTGGGTCGTATTAGACAAACATTTTGTAATTTAGTTCATATGGTTACTCTCGCCTAGTACACTAAACATGGGCCTGTCCAACTTTAGTTAAAGTCACTCTTCGGGGGGTCAGCGTGGAGTGAAGAAAAGCACGCTTTAAGCTAAATTGAGCTGAAAATTTGACAATCCATTTTTTTTCGAGTACGAGATGGTTTAAGGAAAATAATTTTGCCGCACCCCTTTTTACCGCTTTCAAGATAACAAAAACTTTATACTTCGTACGGTTTTGATCGTATTAGACTAAAATTTGGTAATTTAGTTCAGATGGTTACTTTCGGCAGCTATACTGAAAATGGTGAATCTATAACACATTTCTCGACATTGTATTGTACTTACATACGTACACACATTCAAGACAAACAACCATCAAAAAGATCTTCTCTGTAATTGTCTAACATATGACAACAATAAACATATCAACATAATAATTTTTAATTGCAGCTCGAATTCTCATTAAGTACATTTAGCACCCCTTTACGCTTATGCCGCTAGATACCGTACAAGCTGAAATGCGACAGCGACAGCGGGAGTCGTGTTACAAGTGCATTGCACAGAAAAACACAAAGCAACAACAACAAGCGATAAGTTGAACAAGTGCCGATGACACTTTAAAGTCAAGGCCAAGAATTCGAGCGAACCAATAAATGATGTTTAAAATATTAATTTAGTGGGGAAAATTTGGAAAGGTTAATAAACTTAAAGTGATAAGTCAATTACTGATTTTTCAAAGTAAATCTAAAAAACATTGCAATTAAAGGAGGAGTCTTGGAAATAGTGGTTAAATTAGTTTAAGAATAATACTGGTAAAAATTTTATATAAACTAAAATATTTTAAAATAAAGACAGATTTAAATTTGGAAGGAAGAGGCGAAGAGCCAAATTAAATTTCTTTTTATTCAAAAACTTAGCTTTTGTGGCTTGGATTAAAATTAGCCTTTGAGGCTTAAAAATTCTTAACATAGCCTTTGTGGTTTGATTGAAATTAGCCTTTGCGGGTTAATGAAATAGCCTTTGTGGCTTAGATGATCAAAAGCCTTGTGGCTGACTAAAAAGGCGTGTGCGCCTCTAATACACTCATACTCTACATTTTATCACACACACATCCCACATCCAACTTCCTACACCACATGGCGATCATGTAATCCTGCAATTTCACCATCGTAATCCTGATATTTTGATCCTACAACTTCGTTCCTGTAATCCTGCAACTTACTTTGATCCTATCAACCTACAACCGGCGAACCATAAATCCAAAAAATTCTAAGTCTTACGTTGGACAACATAACCTAGAACACGGAATGGATGAAGAATTCCACAAGAAATACGATGAATTGGTAGAATACATACAAAAAGTACAAAAGGAAAAAGATACTCTCCAAGAAGAAAAAACAAACCACGAACTACTAAGACTAACGGAAGAGTTCTATATATTAGTAAAGGAATCAAGAAAACTATTAAAACAAATGCTGGACAAAGAAGACACTAACAAGCAGACAAATTTAACGAATACAGAACCCAAAATGGCAAAGTTTAACTAAGAGACAATTATGAAGACAATTCCCATTTTCTCAAGAAATTATAAAGAACTAGAAGTTTTCTAAAGCTTATCACTTGTTACACAACACTTACTCATCCGATGATAAAAAGAAACTAATAGAATTAATCGTGAGCATAAAACTAAGCACAAACATGAAAACCACTCTAGGATATACATGTGGGACCGGAGCTTTACGGACAGACTAGGAGTGGACGGAAATACGGCAACACTGACAGACTCTAACAAGATTACAACATTGACATTTGACCGATAATTGAGACGAAACAAATACAACCTGACGAAACTTGACGAGGCGTGGGTAGCGCAACGATAAGAAAGACGAACGTACGACACAGTAAAACGAGAACGCGACGGGATCGGACATTAATCCAAAAATCTCATATCGTTACCCAATAAAATAAGTTATTTAAGTTTATTTCAATGTTAATAAAAGCAATTTAAATAATATAATAAATCCCTCGTGTTTCTTTTACTATATTTGGGGGCTCAACCGAGATCGTTCCTGCATAAAGCCAATGACAGTTAAAGAGAAGCTGTAGTGTGAAAAAAAAGCAAACAATAAAGAGTTAAAAAAGATATGAAAATTGCAACAAGTTCGAAGTATTTTAAAAATTCTTTAATAAATCGCGCTAAACTTGAGTAAAAAGTACAATAAGTTTTACAAAGCGTGCAACAACAATTTTAAAAAATAAGAAATTTGTGTATTTGTGTGGAAAAGTGGGTAAAAACTAATTTGGCAAAACAACGTGCGCTTGTTGTTAATAAATTGCAAGAAATTTAACAAAAAACTCAAAAAATTATCAAAATACAACAAATAAAAAAAAAACTGCACAAATAACAACTACACAAACAAACATAAATAATCTACAACAATAGAAATCTGTTAAAATTGAAACAAGTGACGCAAGAGAGACGCAAATTAAAACAAAGAAATATAACAACAAAATGTGCTTGAGTAGTGTGTCAGTTTTTAAATCTGATGTTTCACAGTGATCAAAAACAAAATTATAAGAACTTAATCAGTTGAATTACATTTCTGCAAAAATAAGAACATAATTTTGCTTAGCTAAATAAGATAGCAAATAAAAGTTAATTTTGTAAAAATCATTGAAAGTGTTATACATTGCGGCGAAGCAAAACACGAAAGCTTTACGAAGTTACGAACATTATAACCGACAACAAAGTAGACGCTCGAGTATGCGCAGAAGATTTTGGCGCAAGAAGACACACGTACAGCTTACAAGAGAAATGGCTTAGTAACAACAGCAGCAATTGCACAGGAAAAGTCAGCGAGAAAAAACCAAGCAGAGGCTACATAAAGAATGAGCGTAGAAGAGACAAATACGCAAACGAGTTTGAGTAGCATGGTTTGATAGAAGGGAAGCGGTCAACAACGAGTAGCAGAGGGCGACATAAGCAGAGGCAAGTGACGCAGCAAAAATAGAGGTGCGTAAGCAGAGGCAAACGCACTGATAGAGAGAGGCAACAAAGAGAATTAGCAGAGGAAGACAAAACCCACCCTTATATTTGTGCATGCAGTGTTGGTGAGCGTATCATTTTCAAATTATATTGTAGTGTTTTTAAATATTCGAGACACATTGAAGAATTGTTTAAAATTAATTTTGATTAGATTCAGATGTTTTAGTTAAGTATTCGTTTTATTAAAGTAACTTTCATGGTAAAAACAAAGAAAACTACAATGAAATACAAATTGAATAATATTTAATTTTTACGATAAACAATCTAAATTTGCAACGTTAATTGAATTTTCCCTTTATGAAGTGAATAAAAGATTTTCTTAATATTAACTTTCATTAAATTTTTATTGCTAAATGGTAAACAGTGTAAAATTTAAAATTTGAAACTTACGTTTAATTTTTTAAATATTAACAATATTAAAATATCTCTCTGAAGTTAATATTCACTCAAAATATTCAAGATATTTTAAAATATAAAATATTTAAGGAAATTGTAAACAATTACAAATTATTATATTAACTTTAATTAAAATTTTTATTACTGAATTCTAAACTTAAATACAGACATACACAGTGTAAAAATTAAAATTTGAAACTTACGACTAACTTCTAAAAGATTAACAATAATAAAAATATTTCTCTTAAGTAAATATTCACTCAGAACATTCAAGATATTTTAAAACATAAAATATTTGGAAAAATTATAAAAAATTACAAAAGTACTGTTCATTCTATAACGAAAATATTTATTGAAATATTGACTATTTATTCTAAAACGAAAAATATTTATTGTTTATCTAACTAAACAGTAGTTTTTTTAAAAAAAAAAAATATTTAAGATAATTATAAATTTAAAATGGATTTAAATGCAATTTTGACTCTGAACGTAGACGGGTTAAAAGAAAAACTTGAAAGTTTGGGGTTAGGGACAACGGGACGAAAAAGTATTTTACAAGACAGACTTATAGAACATTTTGGCCTAATTAGGGGCAGGGATGAGAGTAATGATGAGTCAGAGTATGATGATGTTTCTTCGCACGTTGCTCAAGCAACCGTTATTGGTCGGTCTACCTTTACACTCAGGGACATAGAAGATTCCTTAACGTCGTTCACTGGTTGTGGGTACCCTAATGTCCACAAATGGATTGAGGAGTTTGAGGAAAATGCCTTGACCGTGAACTGGAACGAACTCCAGAAATTTATTTATGCTAAGCAACTCCTAAAAGGTGGAGCTAAAATATTTATTAGAAGTCAATCTTCTATTACGGACTGGAGATCCTTGAAGTCGGCTCTCAAAAGAGAGTTTGGGGAAAGTTTAACTTCAATAGAGGTGCATCGGATCCTTAGAAACCGGCGTAAGAGACCACAGGAGGGCTATCGAGAGTATCTATACAGTTTGATGGAAATAGGAAACCAGATAGACCTGGACGAGGGTAGTCTTATTGAGTATTTTATCGAGGGTATCCCTGACTCTAAATTTAACAAAAGCTCACTGAACCAGGCGCGGTCGATCAGTGACTTAAAGCAACAAATTAAAGTATATGAAAGGATCAGGGGCGCTACTCAGCAGTCATCAAACTCTCGAGTTAGCCAGTCGCAGTCTTCACACAAACCAGGTGTGCCAAGTCAAACTGTCCGGCAAGATTTAAAGTGTTTTAAGTGCGGAGTTCAGGGCCATTTGGCAAAAGATTGTAAGGCAAAAACGATAACATGTTTTAAATGTCAAAAGCAGGGACATATGGCGTCGGAATGCAGAGGGGCGGTAGAAGTAGGCAACGTAAAATCAGAGCGCGGTAACCTTAATATGCTAGCAGCTCCATCTAAGGACAATAGCAAAAATGCGTTACTTTTACAACAGTTCAATAGAATTTTTAAAGATATTGAGGTTAACGGATTCACAATTTCGGCATTGTTCGACACAGGTAGTGATATCTGCCTCATCAGATATGACACTTTAATGATGCTAGGCGATGTTAAGGTGGATGATATAAGGAAGCAATTTATGGGGATTGGGCAGTCAGAGATCACAACTATCGGGTGCTGCAGTGTGCCCGTGTATGTCGATGAAATGACTATTAATGTAGATTTTCACGTCGTCAGAGAGAGAGACATTTTATATTCAGCTATTGTCCTTAAACAGGTTGATCTGGTGATAGATTCTGAGGGAGCTAAGTTTTTAAAAAAAACACAGAGCAGCAAAGTGGGCAACAAATTCAACCAGTCTAAAATAGAAACACTGTTGCAGGAGTTTAAACAGATTTGCGTTTCCACAGTTGTAGAAGACTTTCCTTGTGATTTGTCCCACCTTGATGAACAGAGCGGCGATAGGTTAATCCAAATTATAAAATCTTATAATCCGGTAGTTCAAAAGAAGTCCCCGGTAGAAATGAAAATTATCGTAAATGATGAGGTTCCAATTTTCCAAAGGCCGAGGCGTCTTTCTAGTGCTGACCAAGAAATAGTTCATAAGCAAGTAAAAGAGTGGCTCGATGAAGGTATAGTGCAGCCTAGTTTCTCGGAGTATGCTTCGCCAATAGTACTTGCGTCAAAAAAAGATGGAACAAAAAGACTTTGTTGTGATTACCGTAAAATTAACGAGAAAATCATACGTGACAATTTCCCTATGGTCTTAATTGACGATGTCTTGTTGCGCCTGCAAAAGGCAAAAGTATTTACTACACTCGATTTATGTAATGGATTTTTCCATGTACCTGTGGAGCCATTGTCACGAAAGTATACGTCTTTTGTCACCCATAACGGCCAATATGAATTTTTATTTGTTCCGTTTGGGATATCTAATTCGCCGGCTGTGTTTTGCCGATACATTTTTGCAATTCTTCGGGACTTAATCCAAGACGGTATGATTGTCGTCTATATGGATGACATTGTCATCCCATCCGAGAACGAATAAGAGGGTTTTGAGAAACTTATAAAAGTTCTGGCGGTTTCTGAAACATATGGTTTGCGTATAAAATGGGAAAAATGCCAATTTCTCATGAAAAAAGTAAACTTTTTAGGATACATTATCGAGAATTCGACAGTTAGGCCTTCATTGGAAAAGACAAAAGCGGTGATAAATTTTCCACTTCCGACCGACAAGAAACCACTACAGCGATTTCTGGGCCTAACATCCTACTTTAGGCGTTTTGTTCCAAATTTTGCTCTTGTGGCCAAGCCTTTGACTGACCTCCTTAGTAAAAATGCGATTTTTAAAATGGGTGATCAAGAAATTGCATCCTATCAGCAATTAAAAGCTGCACTGACAAGTGCACCCGTACTTATTGTATTTTATATGACCCTTTGGCCTCAACCGAAGTTCATACAGACGCTTGCATGTACGGTTACGGCGCTGTTCTTTTACAAAAGGACAAAGACGATGGTCAACTGCATCCTGTTCAATACATGAGCAGAAAAACAACGCCATGTGAACAAAAATACCACTCGTATGAGTTGGAGGTCCTTGCAATTATCGAGGCTTTAAAGAAATGGAGGGTCTACGTGATGGGGACTAAGTTTAAAATAGTCACAGATTGCAATGCATTTGCCATGACTATGCGGAAAAAGGACGTGCCTTTAAGGGTATCGAGGTGAGATATGTTCCTCCAAGAGTATGATTACGAGATTGAGCATAGGTCCGGCACTAAGATGAAGCATGTAGACGCGCTGAGCAGAGTTTCTTGCCTTATCATGGAAGATTCGTTAAGACACCGAATCAAGGAAGCGCAGCTTGGGGATGTTTGGATCAAAGCGATAAGGAAAGTTTTAGAGAGAGAAAGCTATGAAGATTATTTTGTAAAGTTCGATGTACTGCACAAGGACCCCACTAAAGAGCTGATAGTTATTCCGTCAACGATGGAGCAAGAAATCATAACTATGGCCCATCGCCAGGGTCATTTCGCAGCGAGAAAGACTAAAGATCTTATAGAAAAATCGTTTTTTATTCCAAACATGAGTTCAAAAGTAGTTTCAGTTGTTAAAAGTTGCGGTGAATGTCTTATTGTAGATGCCAAGTCGGGAAGGAAAGAAGGATTTTTAAATCCAATAAATAAAGAGAGTAAGCCGTTAGGGACTTACCACATCGATCATGTAGGGCCATTAGAGCAGACGAACAAACAATACAATCATATTCTAGTAGTGGTAGATGCGTTCTCGAAATTCGTCTGGCTTTATCCAACGAAAAGTACAGGCGCCAGTGAGGTAGTGGAGAGGTTGAAAAAACAGGCAGCTATTTTTGGGAACCCTGAAAGAATAATTACGGATAGGGGCACAGCTTTTACGGCCCAGATTTTTGAAGAGTATTGCCAAAACGAAAATATCCAACATTTGTTAATTGCGACCGGAGTTCCGCGTGGAAATGGCCAGGTAGAAAGAATGCACCGAATAGTAATACCCTTGATTTCCAAACTTTGTGCAGAAAAGCCTCAAAATTGGTATAGATATGCAGACAGGGTTCAGCAGATTATCAACAATACGCCACCTCGCAGTACTAAAATATCTCCGTTTAGAATTCTTACCGGGCTAAATATGCGCCTCAACGCTAGCGAAGAGCTGAAAGAGATGTTAGACGTAGAAGCAGTCAAAGAGATAGACATGGAGCGAGATATGGTCCGTGAAGAGGCGTGCCAAAATATTCTTAAAATACAGGCAGAAAATAAGAAAACATTCGATAGGAACCGGGTTGCTGAGCCGTCCTACTCTGTAAACGAGCTCGTCGCTATTAAGCGTACTCAGTTTGGGTCAGGGTTGAAACTCAAACCAAAGTTTCTTGGTCCCTATAAGATCATAGAAAAACTCGAACACGGACGTTATTTCGTCGAAAAGGTTGGGGATTTTGAAGGACCGAGAAGAACCAACACGGTTGCTGAGTTCATGAAGCGTTGGAACTCTTCATTCGGATCGAATGACTTGTCAGGAAGGCCGAATGTGGGACCGGAGCTTTACGGACAGACTAGGAGTGGACGGAAATACGGCAACACTGACAGACTCTAACAAGATTACAACATTGACATTTGACCGATAATTGAGACGAAACAAATACAACCTGACGAAACTTGACGAAGCGTGGGTAGCGCAACGATAAGAAGGACGAACGTACGACACAGTAAAACGAGAACGCGACGGGATCGGACATTAATCCAAAAATCTCATATCGTTACCCAATAAAATAAGTTATTTAAGTTTATTTCAATGTTAATAAAAGCAATTTAAATAATATAATAAATCCCTCGTGTTTCTTTTACTACATACAGCTTACATTGACACCTTTCCCAAACTACAGACACTTTTACAAAATACATACAAGAGCAATCTAACCACAGCTCAGATACACACACAACTAGTCACATTGACACAAAAAAAACAATTCAGTAACAGAATTCAAAGACAAACTAATAAACCTAATCACTGAACTAAACAATCTACATATACCAGAAACAACAGGCGATGACGCACAAAGAAACGTCATCATTAAAATGAACGAAAGCTACGCCTTAACAATTTTTAAAAATGGACTGAATGATGATTTAAAGAACACAATTTTTGCAGATCAACCAAAAAAATTAATTGACGCAACAAATCTAGCTTTAGAACTAGAAAAGAATGTAAACACAAATAATAAATTAATGTATTTTAGAATAAATAACAGATAATTCAATAACAATTTTAACAACTCATACAGGGGACAACGACAAAATATATCAAATAACTATAACAACAGCATAATCAAAACTACAACACGAGAACACAATATAACAGAAATAATAATAACAACAACAACAACACTCGACAACAAAATAACAGAAACGGCAATACACATTTCGTGCAACGAGCAGCTTATTCAAATAGCCAGAATAATCATAATGGCAACAACAATAGCAGAAATACTTATTTCCAAAATAACAACAATAACAACAGAAGAACATCAAATTACAGAAACCAAAACAAAAACAACAGAATGTATGCCATGAACAACAACATTCAGGGAAACGAGGAATGCTGGGAGATCGATACATAGGATCTCCCGGGACAGCAAAATCAAAGATTTATAATATATCGGATAAAAACACAAATTATATTATAGCAAAATGTAAAAATTCTAAGCAAAACCTTAAATTATTAATTGACACAGGAGCGGACATTTCGATCTGTAAACTCGAAAATATAGCGCAAGACACAATCATTGGCATTCAGCGCAGACAACAGTTGGCAACTGTTGTGTAAAAATTCGCTGAATGGTACAAGTTTGGTAGCGCTAACTAAAACTGATAAAGTAGCGAACGCCTTTTAATCGAGCGAACAAATTCTATGCTACATGAACACAACTGTTTGCTTAACTGTCAGATGCTGTTACTGACGCTGTTAAGTTAATAAACGCAGAAAGATCGCAGCAAATTTAAGTGAGAAACCTTTGCAATTGAATTAAATTTACATTAAAATTAAATTGAATCTAACTTCTGACGTGTAGAGTAGCAACACATTCAGAGAAAAACCTCGTGAATTAAGGTAGCGCTACCATTACAGTTCACAACAGTTGTCTGCGCTGAATGCGGCCATTAATATAGACAATAAATGTAAACTAACAGGAATAACAAAAGAAGAAACTTTAACCCTAGGATCTGTACAACTAAAATGAGATTTTCAATGTGACGTAGTAGAACATTTTTTTCGTGCGGTAGAATGTGATTCCCCAATTTACACAGACGGAATCATAGGACGAGACTTTTTAACTAAATATATGAGTAAAATTGACGATGAAACACAAACACTAACGACAATACTAGGCAACACTGACGTAGTAACACCTTTATACATCAACAAAAATACATTCAATGTAATTCGAATACCACCTAGAATAGAAATTATAACACCAATAAACTTAAATTTACATCAGGATAGTGTAATATTAAATGAAGAAATTCAGACAGGGGTATTCATAGCAAACTCTATAGTTCCATCTATAGTTCCATCAAATATGCCATTTAAAAATACTAAACACAACAGAAACAGATATAATAATATAAACTAAAACCAAAGTTGATACCACTATCGAATTATTTATATTTCAAACAAGACACATATAAAGATGAAATTAGATTCCAAAAAGTTTTGAAAGAATTAGACGTAGGGACAAAGAATCCACTTATAAATGTATTCAGACAATATCAAAACATATTTAATTTAAAAGAGGAACAATTAACAATAAACAATTTCTATACACAAAAGTTATCAACAATAGCTGATACACCAACATATATAACAAATTATAGATTACCATACACTTAAAACAAAAAAATTCATGAACAAGTTGTTGAACTAATAAATAATGATATAATTCACCTCACTTGTAACCATAAACAGTTAAGACGTGCTTTTTAACCCGTTCCTTCATTTAAATTTTAAGATTTTGAGTTTGTGCCGGCTTGCAATTTTATCCAGTTTATGATATTTAAAATATTGCACCATACTATTTCGCTATCTGACCTACATTCAAGTGCAGTGCATACAAGTGTGTAACCAAAAAGTGCGAATATTGCAACTTTAACAATAATCAATAAAAATAAGTGGAATAGCCCACTCCAACATTTAAGCAAACATCGAATAATTGCATATATTGCAATTTGCATCAAAAAAAAAAATCGCACTTTAAATTAACCTTAAATCGGTGTCAAAAACTTATTTAAAAAAACAAAAACAATTTTTATAAACAATATAAACATCAATAAAAAGTCGACCTAATTTAATACCGGTCAAAAACCCAACCAAAATCAACATACATACGTACATAGCAATCTAAATAAAATAAACAATGGAACATACTTGCGCCAAATATAACTGCTCTATTGAAGACAAAAGTGCACTCAAACTAAGTTGCAATGGTCTCTACGGGATATCCTACCATGGTACCTGTGTTCGGATGTCAAAAAGAAGTTTGAACTATTTCCATGAATACACAACGCATTTCAAATTTTTCTGTGATGAATGCATGGATCTGTCACTTTCTCATATTATGCTCGCCATAAAGTGTCTTAGCGACTCCTTGAATGTGATGCATTCAGATAATAAACAAATCTACAGTAAGATACCAAACTTCGATATTATGACGCACGTATCTGATGATCTTATAAGAGTAGAGTCCATTTGCAAAACAAATAACTAAGGCTAATATTGCCATGTTACGTTCATTGAAGGAGAACGGGAGATGTAAAGAGTGAGTTAGTTAATTATTATTCAGGGAGCAAAGGTTAGCTGGACCAAAAGGATCCAAAAGAGAGTCTGAAAATTTAACTAAACAGTCATTTGAGATGCTCTATGAATTGGGTGTATATATGCCTTTAAACATTTTAAACTTTTCCCATAGCTCCTTGACAGTTATGTCGCAGCTAATTTGCTGACAAAACTCTTTCCAGCCTTTTCTTTTTTCAAAATGCAAAGTGTAAAAATATTTCTTTCTGGCTTCTCTGAGAGCGTCTAGATTTTCTCTCGAGGGGTGGTGCTTGAAGCGAGCTAGACATCTACGTTGTAGGGCAGACGCCTTGCTGCAATTAGTGTTCCACCAAGGACTAGAAGGTCGATTTGTGAGTTTTTAGTGGTGTTAAATTGATCATTAACAGTTTTGAGAATATATCGAATCTTTCATTTTCGCCAGATTCTATGAACTGTTCGCAGTGGACGATGTTCCTGACCTTATTATTAATAAGTTTTTTATCAATAAACTTTGGTATAAAGTTATCTGAACTAACGATTCTGCTGGGAGTTAAACTTAATTCAATAAGAATTCCGCAGTGATTGCTTCCAAGGGTTTCATTGACTGTTGTCCAAGAGGCAGTAAGAGAGGCGTTCGGAGACTGCTGACGGATTTGCGCAACCAAAAAAAGTTGGAAGGCCATTGTTGAGAAGAACAAAATTGTTGTTTTCAATAAACTCTAAAAGAGACTTTCCTTTAGAGTCACAGTGAGAGTTACCCAGAGGGTGTGATGTGCATTGTAGTCTCCACAAATTATTAGCTTTGAATAAGGTGGTAAATTAGATATAAGATTATGAAGTTGGGAGCAAGTAAAAATTGTAGAGGGGGAAATATAAAATGATATGAACATTAAAGAGCCTTGTAAGAATGTTATTTCACAGGCCACAGCTTCAATTCCTGTATTAGAGGTAGGAATCGAAACCTCTTTAGATTGTAAATCACTTCTGATGAGGATAGCCAACACCCCCACCAAAAGTAAGAGTGTTTCTATCTTTTCGAAAGATTTTATAATTATTAATGTTGAATTGATCAGAGGGCTTTAGAAATGTTTCCGAAAGACAGCTACTCGGTATATTGTTTTGGTTTAGATATAGTATGAGTTGCGGCTTCTTAGATTTTATTCAAAGTTTCTATAAGGAGTAGTTTTATTTGGGGAAGAGCAAGGGACATATAAGTTGTTTTCATTACTAGTGTAAAGTGTTGATTGCTCTAGTGGCTGTGGCTCACTGGCAATAATTGTAGATTTTGGGTTAGAGGTTATGCTTTCTTGGCGATCTGGAATGGTTAGATCAATGTCGTCACTGACTGACGCGTCATTGATTTGTAAAATATTCGTATCAGTTGAGGGTTTAGTTTTGCCTTCAGATTCAAAACGAGGCCTGATTGCCTGTGGTTTCAACACGTCAGTACGCGGTCGTTTCTTTGAAAGTTCTGGTAAGTCAGATGAATTAAAGTTAAAGATTTGGGCGAAAGGAGCATTTTGCGTCTTTTTTAGCTTCTGCGGGGCAGTAGCTTTAGCTTTGTCAAGTTTAAGTTTTTTAATAGATTGACTTTTTCACAGTCGAGTGAAGTAGCTTCATGGAATTTAAAGCAATTTATGCAACCAGCAAAAGCATTGCATTGATCATCATGAGGATTGCCACATCTGGGACAAAGGTTTTTCATACGAATGCAAACCTTTTCGGTATGGTTGTACCGCCAGCACATACGACATTGCATAATGGGCTCAACATAAGGCTTGACAGGATATATTATGCCGTCCATAGAAACATGGGACGGTATAACATCTACCGCAAACGTCACGAGAACCAAATCCAAGTCGTAACGGCTTCCACTACCATTCGGTACAGCTTTAGTGAAGCGACGAACTTCGGTTATATCCGTGTATTGAAGAAGTTGACCGTAGTCTGGAAATTGTTTTATTAAAAGGAATTCATATATAATTTTCTGAGTATTCGGGGTCTGCAGGGATGTTGATTACGCCCTTAACCTCGCACAATTCGGATGGAATAAATACCCTGAAGTTTTCTATTACGGGATCATCTTTAGCAATAAGGTTGGCCATATTGCGCAATTTTGTGACTATTTTGATTATTTTTCTTGTTTATGAAAAAAATATCAATATTGTGTGACGGGAAAAAGACCGAGGCGGTTTTTGCCGCACACATAGCTCCCGATCTCATTCGTGAAAACACGAAGAAATAACAATAATAATAATAAAAATAATAATAATAATTATAATAATAATAACAATAAAACTAACATAACAACACCGATAAAACCAACCATCCAACAGAGCCTCATTTCTGGACATAGCCCGAAATAGGTAATTTCCTACCTCATAGAGGTCGGAAGTATCAAAACTCTGGATTAACAATAATAAAAATATTAGTATAATATAATAATAAATCAACTAAAGCAAAGAAAAGGAATTTAAATCAAACCACAAATAAAATATATAAACCCTAAAGCTAACATACAACTAGTAATAACACCGCACCCTGTGTCGACATAAATACACATATAGGCATTCAGAGACGATCACATTAAATTAACGGCCACTGCGGCAAAACATAGTAGAGAAGTTAACCAACAAACACACAGGCAACCAAACCCCAACCTTAACATAGCACGCAGTAACAATTACAACAAGGTTTACAACAAACACATCTAACTAACGAAAACTGCAGCTAAAGGTTGAAAACGAGAGAAACAACAATCAGTCAGCCGAACCCTAACATGAAGGCAACATAAGACAGTATAAGAGAAATGACGTCAGACATACAAGAGGAAGAAACCAGTTTTAATATTTTAATATGAACACGTATATATGGATATAGACCAACACACATAGTGAACGACTACCGAGCAAGCAACCACCACCGATCAAGTACCAGTATGCAGAATGGCAACGGGCTACAAATACAACACGAGAACAGAATTGACGGTGCAGGTAGCCACCAATACTATCGCAGCGAGAGCGACAAGCAACAACGACGACAAACAGCACGGTCAAGTGTTGGCTAGCCAGAAGACAAAAGTTAGTTGCTGACGAGGAGCGAACCAGTGCAGTTGATAGTTGCTGACGAGGAGCGAACCAGTGCGGTTGATAGTTACTAGCGAGCGGTGAACCAGTGAAGACTATAGACACTGTACAGAAGGATTAATGAACAGGAAGGATTAAAGGAAAGGTCAGGAGTTCAGAAGGCATTTAAAGGAAATTTATATAGAAGGGTGAGGACAGACAGAACTGTGAGTGGTATTGTAAGGCATTTAATTATTTACAAGAGAAAGTATTTACGATTATAATAAGATTATATCGGGGTCTTCGGATACTGAATTATTTTAAACCTTATAAAGTATTTACGATTATAATAAGATTATATCGGGGTCTTCGGATACTGAATTATTTTAAACCTTATAAAGTATTTACGATTATAATAAGATTATATCGGGGTCTTCGGATACTGAATTATTTTAAACCTTATAAAATATTTACGATTATAATAAGATTATATCGGGGTCTTCGGATACTGAATTATTTTAAACATTGTAAAGTATTTACGATTATAATAAGATTATATCGGGGTCTTCGGATACTGAATTATTTTAAACCTTATAAATTATTTACGATTATAATAAGATTATATCGGGGTCTTCGGATACTGAATTATTTAAACATTGTAAAGTATTTACGATTATAATAAGATTATATCGGGGTCTTCGGATACTGAATTATTTTAAACATTGTAAAGTATTTACGATTATAATAAGATTATATCGGGGTCTTCGGATACTGAATTATTTTAAACCTTATAAAGTATTTACGATTATAATAAGATTATATCGGGGTCTTCGGATACTGAATTATTTAAACATTGTAAAGTATTTACGATTATAATCAGATTATATCGGGTCTTCGGATACTGAATTATTTTAAACATTGTAAAGTATTTACGATTATAATAAGATTATATCGGGGTCTTCGGATACTGAATTATTTTAAACATTGTAAAGTATTTACGATTATAATAAGATTATACCGGGGTCTTCAGATACTGAATTATTTTAAACCTTATAAAGTATTTACGATTACAATAAGATTATATCGGGGTCTTCGGATACTGAATTACGCTAAATATTGTGAATCCTAACATTAAGATAGATAGGAACTACACTAAAAGTTAGAGACAAGCGTTAAGCAAACATTGACCGGACCATAGACCTAACGGAACACCTTAGCCGAATCCGATCACTGCCTAGGAGAGGGGCACCACCTTGACGTCAACGTACCAATCCAATGTCAAACCTGAATTATAATTTGAATTAAAAACTCAATAAAGAAATATTAACTATAACCTCTGCACGTCTACAATTTTTCTCATTACAAATTTTGTAAGGACCTCGGAATCCCGGCGAGCTAACCTCAGCTATAGACCCGGAAGACCGGGAGCTTCGTTACATGGCGCCCGAGCAGGGACGTGCAGAGAATAGTTAGAGGTACAAAACAACAATTGGATCAACGAAACGGTCATCAGTGGCGAAGGAAATAAATACATTAAGGAAAATCTCTTTTCACGAAAAGACTGAAAAATGCAAAATGTGCTGAGAAAAAAAATAAATTAGAAGAAAGAAAGTTAAAGAAAAGAAAGAATATATTAGAAGAAAGTTGATAAGACAACGTCATAGGAGAAGACAAAAATCAGCAAGATGGTGAAGACAACGTGGATCTATTCACTGAGGCGTGAAGACCTACTTAGTTATGCAGAAGAGTTCAACTTCGAAGCAGAAGGCTCCGTCGAGGAGCTGAGGAAGCGCTTCGCAGCTTAAGTCAACGATGCCAAGTTGACTGCAGATGAAGATAAACGACTGGAGGAGCTCGAGACGAAACACAAGCGAGGAAAATCACCAGTACCTACAAACCCAAACCCAGCAGGCATAGCCCCTCCAATGACGCTCACGGTTCCGCCATCAAAGGATAGAATCACTCAAAGGTCCGAGGAGCCATCGGCAGAAATAGTAGCTGGATACCAAACCCCAACATGGACGTGCCCCGAGACAACAATGGACGCACATCGGTTTACTGGCTACGGAGACATCACTGACAGAGTGAAAAGATGGGCGGAGACGAAGACCCGCTTGCTTTTATAGAACGAGTAGAGGAACTAGCGGAAGTGTATAATGTTAACACTAACTTACTACCGCGCACCATGCCAGAATTATTGGAGGCTCAAGCACTCTGTTGGCTGCGCAACAATAATGAACGTTGGAGAAGCTGGAGGGATTTCAAAACCGACTTTCTGGGCTTTTTCCTACCAGCGCGTTTTTTGAAAGGTTAGAGGATGACATTAGGCGTCGCCAGCAACGACCAGGTGAGAAGTTCAAGGATTACGTCCTTGCGATCCAAAATCTGATGCGACACGCTGGTCTGAGTGAGCAACAAAGATTAGAGAGAATTTACCGCAATAGCCAACATGACCTCCAGTTCTACATCAAGCACAGGGAGTTCACGAGCCTATCGGAGCTAGTAGGTTTGGCCGGTGATTTTGAGAATCTGAACGTGCCTCAAATGAATCAGAATTCTTCAGATCCTGGGAGGCAAGAACGAGCACCAATGCAACATTTTCACGGACGCGACACTCATGTAGATCCTCGCATGGCTTGTAGGAGGTGTGGACAGAACGGACATCTGAGCCGGGACTGCCAAGGCCCGCTTCTTAATTTCTGCTGGGAGTGCGGCCGCAAAGGTACCCGGACATTTGACTGTTGTCGTCAGATGCAGGGAAACCAGCCAGGGTCCTCTCGACGTCGAAGACAGCAGGACCCAAACTTTCCAAATCCTCGACAGCATTAGATGGCCTACGAGCCGAGGGAGGACGCATCATCGCTACAGTCACACTCGATGATGCGTGGATGGATGCTACACTTGACACAGGTGACACCCGTAGCTTCATCAGCGAGTATTTTGCGAATAAATTACGAAACGACCACAACATCATTCCCAAGGTATGTATTGCCGACGGGAGCAAACAGAGGGTCACCGAAGCACTAAAGATGGAGGTATCGCTAGGGAGAAGGTCGGTTTCAACAATCATTCTGATCTTGTCCGAAGTTCTGGATGACCTCATCTTGGGTATGGATTTCCTGCTTGGCATCGGAATAACGATTCGATGTGGGGATTTTCAACTTGATCTCCACACTACACCCAGGGTGAACGCACAGCTTGAAGCTAACCACCGCATCGCAGCAGCACCTGCGTCATCAACTGCCACAGCAGCAGCCACTGCATCATCAACGGCCATCGCAGCAGCACCTGCGTCATCAACTGCCACAGCAGCAGCCACTGCATCATCAACGGCCATCGCAGCAGCACCTGCGTCATCAACTGCCACAGCAGCAGCACCTGCGTCATCAACTGCCACAGCAGCAGCCACTGCATCATCAACGGCCATCGCAGCAGCACCTGCGTCATCAACTGCCATAGCAGCAGCCACTGCATCATCAACGGCCATCGCAGCAGCACCTGCGTCATCAACTGCCACAGCAGCAGCCACTGCATCATCAACGGCCATCACAGCAGCACCTGCATCATCAAAGGCCATCGCAGCAGCACCTGCGTCATCAACTGCCACAGCAGCAGCCACTGCATCATCAACGGCCATCACAGCAGCACCTGCGTCATCAATTGCCACAGCAGCAGCCACTGCAACATCAACGGCCATCGCAGCAGCACCTGCGTCATCAACTGCCACAGCAGCAGAACCTGCGTCATCAACTGCCACAGCAGCAGCACCTGCGTCATCAACTGCCACAGCAGCAGAACCTGCGTCATCAACTACAACCACCGCGTCCAAGAGGAAAAGAACACGAAGTGCAGCAGCATCTGCATCAAAAACTGCCACAGCACCGAAGAGAAGAAATACACGAAAGAAAACGACACGTGCACCTACAGGAACGAATGCACCAAATACGGGGACGACACGTGGAGCGAAAGGAGTGAAGTGGGGAAGACTTAGGCCCACTACGACACTGGCAGGCGAAGATGGTTTATACGAAATCAGACGCCCCCAGGAAACAAGTAAAATTGAAAATCAGACAATCGACACGTTCTTGCGCAAGGAGCTAAAGAGCTTCGAAAACATTGATGGGATGTCCAACATCACCGCCCACCGCATAGTGATGCGCGATGATAGACCAATAAAGCAGCGGTATTTCCCAAAGAACCCGGCAATGCAGAAGGTTATTGATGATGAAATCGACGAACTCCTAAAGAAGGGCTGCATTGAACCATCACGAAGCCCTCACAGCGCACCGATAGTCCTAGTCAGGAAAAAGACAGGGCAGTGGCGGCTATGCGTCGACTATCGCCAGCTGAACGCACGATCAGTTCCAGATGCATACTCCCTTCCAAGGATCCACCACATCCTCGACCGCTTAAGGAACGCCAAGTTTATAAGTAGCATCGACTTGAAAAACGGGTATTGGCAAATACCGATGGAAGAAAGCAGTAAAGAGTTTACAGCGTTCACGATTCCAGGCCGAGGACTCTTCCAGTGGTGTGTAATGCCGTTTGGTCTCCACTCGGCACCAGCTACCTTTCAGCGAGCCCTAGATCGTGTCATTGGTGCAGATCTAGAACCCCATGCATTCGCGTATCTAGATGATATCATCGTCACTGGAACCACACTACAACAGCACATGGAAAACTTGGCAGAAGTGTTTGAACTACTACGAGCCGCAAACTTGCGCATCAACCCTGAAAAGTGCGAATTCTTCAAGAAAGAGGTGAAGTATCTCGGGCATGTCGTAAGCGAGGAGGGGATACATACCGATCCCGATAAAATCGCGGCGATTAAAGAACTTAAACCTCCAGAAAATGTGCGACAGCTCCGCCGATGTCTCGGTATCGCATCCTGGTATCGGCGCTTCGTCCCAGAATTCTCAACAATCGTACATCCATTCACCACCCTGCTGAAAAAGGGTAAACATTTCAAATGGGAGCAGAAGCAGGAGCACGCGTTCCAGGAATTAAAACGAAAACTCACCGAAGCACCCATCCTAGCTTGCCCGGACTTTAATCAGCGTTTTATACTCCAAACTGACGCTTGTGACTATGGGCTTGGAGTCGTGCTCACCCAAAACGTCGATGAAACGGAGAGGGTCATCGCATATGCAAGCAGACACCTGAATAAGGCCAGCTCAACTATACAGCCACAGAAAAGGAATGCCTCGCCATAGTATGAGCAATAAGGAAAATGAGGGCGTATCTGGAAGGGTACACCTTCACCGTTATTACGGACCACCTCTCCATCCAAAGCCCGTCAGGTCGCATCGCGAGATGGGCACTCGAGCTCCAACAATACTCGTACGACGTCCAGTATCGCAGAGGAAAACAGAATGTTGTAGCTGACGCGTTGTCAAGACAACCCACAGAAGTCGCACTTGGGTGCACAGTCGAGGAAGGTGAAGACAAATTAGGCACTTGGTATGAAAGACGATTCAGAGAGGTAAAAGTGAGCCCAGAGAAGTTCCCGGAGTATACGATCGAAAACGAAAAGTTGTATCGCCATTTTCCTAGGACCATCGGAGACGAAGATTGCACACCGTGGAAGTTGTGCGTGCCAAACTATCTTCAGAAACGCATTATGAATGAAAACCACGACGCCCCTACCGCAGGCCACCTCGGAATATGCAAAACCATAGCTCGCGTGGCCAATAAGTACTACTGGCCTGGGATGTTCCGGCATATTAGCCAATATGTGCGAGGCTGTAATACCTGCCAAAGCTACAAAGTAAGTCAATCCCGACCAGCAGGCGAAATGCTAACTCACGTGGCGGAAGAGCCGTGGAGCACCGTGTGCGCAGACTTCGTAGGACCTCTTCCTAGGTCAAAAAGTGGTAGCACTATGCTGATCGTATTTACTGATAAATTCTCTAAATGGATGGAAATGATGCCACTACGAAAAGCCACTAGCAACCAACTTATAAAAGCTTTCCGCGAGAGGGTGCTAGCAAGATTCGGCGTGCCCAAGATATTAATTACGGATAATGGCGTGCAGTTCACTAGTAAGAATTTTCAAAACTTTTTACGAGAACTTAGCGTGCAACAGAGATATACGGCACCATACACCCCCCAAGAAAACCCAACGGAGCGCACGAATCGGACTATCAAGAAAATGATCGCACAGTACACAGCAGAACAGCAAAACAGGTGGGACGAACTACTTCCGGAGTTGACCCTGGCCTACAACACGAGTGAGTCAGAGTCCACTGGGTACAGTCCAGCTTTTGTGGTACAAGGGCGAGAACCCCGGCTACCCAACACTTTGTTTGACGAACAAACCAGAGGAACCGGACAAGAAAGAATTTCCGTAAATGAACGAGCAGAGCGGTTGAAAGGCATTTTTAACATTGTCAGGAGAAATATGGAACAGGCATCACAGACACAGGCACGACAATATAATCTCAGGCGCAGACAATGGAAACCGGAAGTGGGACAGCTGGTCTGGGTTAAACAACACCCATTATCCAAGGCGATTGAACAATTTGCAGCTAAACTTGCACCACGTTTTGATGGACCCTACAAAGTGTAAAGGTTCATATCACCAGTTATAGTTCAAGTCAAGAAAATAGGCGGAAAACGATCACATACAGCTCATATTGGCGACTTAAAAGTTTATCACGAGAACGAGCCTGCAAGCGAGGAAAGTCAGAACGAACACAATAATGGCATACTGCCCAAAATGACCAACGAAGGAACCAAGGAAAAGAAGTATTCAACGTAAAATAAACCAAAATAGTCGAGAAGAGAATAAAAGAAGAAAGGATGAAGGCAGACGGAAAGTTATAGGGAGACAAAGGTCAAAGAGAAAGAAAAAAACATTTTGAGCCCACTGGCCGAACCGCACCCAACCAAAGGATAATGCAAGGAAAGTCAATGTACTGCAAGGTATGCACACACAAATGAAATTAATGTACTGCAGGGTATGCACACACAAATGAAATTAATGTACTGCAAGGTATGCACACGCAAATGAAATTAAACAGCGGTCATTCGAGTAATAACACTCAACGAAGACACACGTCAATAAAATTTACAGCGAAAAAAAACATGGAAAACCAAAAGACGAAGTTTGAGGAAACACGGGACCGATTCCGCCAGCACCTACTGGACGAGCAGCGTAGGCAGCCCCGCACGCGCCGGCTAAGCCCGGGGTGGGAAGAGAAGGTAGACCACCCACAACAAAAATACCATCGCGTTCGACTCGTCTGCCTAGAAACCGAAGCCGAGCACCCAAACCCAGAGGTGACGCAGTCAGCAGAACGACCTCGTGTCCGAACCCCGGACCCAAACGAGCCCAGCTGTAGCAACGCCCATCGCGCTACGGACTCGCAGCCCTGGGTGGGCTACAGCTACCGAAGACAGTGTCTACACGAGCTCCTTCGTGAAAGCGACCCTGAAGAGGAAACCAGCGACAGCGCCAAAGACACGGACGAGATGACCGAAGCGGTTTTAGAAGAGGACGTGAGCGAACCACCCCAAAGCACAGAGCCCATCACCATAAGTAGCGACGAGGAGGGGCCGCGAAACGCCAGCGAGTACGAGGAAAGCGAGGATGACGCTCCACCAGAGGGCCGATGGCTCTCCACGACTGTCGACCGGGACGTGGTCACCACGCGAGGTTGGACGCAATATGTATTGCAATGTCGTGCGGTCCTGACAGTTCGAGACCCTGAACCCTCAGCGGGAGATTCAGACGAACCATGGATTGAATTCCCACCATCCCTGACACCACAGTTTGTCACCTGGAAGCCCAATGTCCCGAGGACGGATGCACAGGAGGAGGAGGCAACGATGCGACATGCCACGGACATGGCAGAACCGCCGCGTGACATTCATGCGGAGTTAGCCGAGTTCATACGGCAGCCAGACCACTGGAAAAGGATCCCACCAACGTCCGACCAAGCCACCCAAACGGGCTTTGGGTTTCGTAAAAACGATTTTACGAGCCGAAAGGGCATGCCAGACGGAAACAGGGATATAACTGCCGAATCACAGCCTCACAATAGCTCCGCCCACGCTACTGACCCCAATCCAGAAACCAACGCGCCACCCTTTTGGATATCGCCACAAACCGAGCGGTTCCTGGCAACTTATTTGGATGTCGAAGGTACGGACGAGACCCTGTCCTTGGACACAGACCTGTGGGACGGTCTAGATGACGGAGGAAGCGACAAACGCCCCAGCGTGTTCACAGAGGACCTAACCACCGCAAAATCGGCAACCACTACTCCAGGCCCCAACCCAGAGAGCCCCACAGATAGCCACGCCCCCTCTATCCGAGAACTACTCGAGATTGAGAGCCAGAAACTGGAAAAAAACCCGAAGGCGGGGAACCCGCATCACCGCGCGTAGGGAGGTCCGAGGGACCATATACCGGATCCAAATCTCCAAAGGCGGCTAAGTAAGGATCACCCCCACACCCCCGGCGAAGTAAGAGGAGAGTGTGACGGGCAAAAGACCGAGGCGGTTTTTGCCGCACACATAGCTCCCGATCTCACTCGTGAAAACACGAAGAAATAACAATAATAATAATAAAAATAATAAAAATAATTATAATAATAATAACAATAAAACTAACATAACAACACCGATAAAACCAACCATCCAACAGAGCCTCATTTCTGGACATAGCCCGAAATAGGTAATTTCCTACCTCATAGAGGTCGGAAGTATCAAAACTCTGGATTAACAATAATAAAAATATTAGTATAATATAATAATAAATTAACTAAAGCAAAGAAAAGGAATTTAAATCAAACCACAAATAAAATATATAAACCCTAAAGCTAACATACAACTAGTAATAACACCGCACCCTGTGTCGACATAAATACACATATAGGCATTCAGAGACGATCACATTAAATTAACGGCCACTGCGGCAAAACATAGTAGAGAAGTTAACCAACAAACACACAGGCAACCAAACCCCAACCTTAACATAGCACGCAGTAACAATTACAACAAGGTTTACAACAAACACATCTAACTAACGAAAACTGCAGCTAAAGGTTGAAAACGAGAGAAACAACAATCAGTCAGCCGAACCCTAACATGAAGGCAACATAAGACAGTATAAGAGAAATGACGTCAGAAATACAAGAGGAAGAAACCAGTTTTAATATTTTAATATGAACACGTATATATGGATATAGACCAACACACATAGTGAACGACTACCATGACAAAATGCTACAAGCGAGAGAAGGCCCGAGCAAGCAACCACCACCGATCAAGTACCAGTATGCAGAATGGCAACGGGCTACAAATACAACACGAGAACAGAATTGACAGTGCAGGTAGCCACCAATACTATCGCAGCGAGAGCGACAAGCAACAACGACGACAAACAGCACGGTCAAGTGTTGGCTAGCCAGAAGACAAAAGTTAGTTGCTGACGAGGAGCGAACCAGTGCAGTTGATAGTTGCTGACGAGGAGCGAACCAGTGCGGTTGATAGTTACTAGCGAGCGGTGAACCAGTGAAGACTATAGACACTGTACAGAAGGATTAATGAACAGGAAGGATTAAAGGAAAGGTCAGGAGTTCAGAAGGCATTTAAAGAAAATTAATATAGAAGGGTGAGGACAGACAGAATTGTGAGTGGTATTGTAAGGCATTTAATTATTTACAAGAGAAAGTATTTACGATTATAATAAGATTATATCGGGGTCTTCGGATACTGAATTATTTTAAACCTTATAAAGTATTTACGATTATAATAAGATTATATCGGGGTCTTCGGATACTGAATTATTTTAAACCTTATAAAGTATTTACGATTATAATAAGATTATATCGGGGTCTTCGGATACTGAATTATTTTAAATATTGTAAAGTATTTACGATTATAATAAGATTATATCGGGGTCTTCGGATACTGATTTATTTTAAACCTTATAAAGTATTTACGATTATAATAAGATTATATCGGGGTCTTCGGATACTGAATTATTTTAAACCTTATAAAGTATTTACGATTATAATAAGATTATATCGGGGTCTTCGGATACTGAATTATTTTAAACCTTATAAAGTATTTACGATTATAATACGATTATATCGGGGTCTTCGGATACTGAATTATTTTAAACATTGTAAAGTATTTACGATTATAATAAGATTATATCGGGGTCTTCGGATACTGAATTATTTTAAACCTTATAAAGTATTTACGATTATAATAAGATTATATCGGGGTCTTCGGATACTGAATTATTTTAAACATTGTAAAGTATTTACGATTATAATAAGATTATATCGGGGTCTTCGGATACTGAATTATGTTAAACATTGTAAAGTATTTATGATTATAATAAGATTATACCGGGGTCTTCGGATACTGAATTATTTTAAGCCTTATAAAGTATTTACGATTATAATAAGATTATATCGGGGTCTTCGGATACTGAATTCCGCTAAATATTGTGAATCCTAACGTTAAGATAGATAGGAACTACACTAAAAGTTAGAGACAAGCGTTAAGCAAACATTGACCGGACCATAGACCTAACGGAACACCTTGGCCGAATCCGATCACTGCCTAGGAGAGGGGCACCACCTTGAAGTCAACGTACCAATCCAATGTCAAACCTGAATTATAATTTGAATTAAAAACTCAATAAAGAAATATTAACTATAACCTCTGCACGTCTACAATTTTTCTCATTACAAATTTTGTACGGACCTCGGAATCCCGGCGAGCTAACCTCAGCTATAGACCCGGAAGAACGGGAGCTTCGTTACAATTGTTATACTTTTCGTAAAGAGATTTACCTAGCTTTGGCAAGGGCAGAGCTTGGCTGCCCGGGTAAGCCTGGATAAATACCTAGTAGCTATCTTTTGGATGATGGAATTGCTTGATCCTTTCTGGAATACTAATTGATAGGCTTTTCCCCCTGGATCATCAATTCTTTCACTAACACTAGACAGTCTTATGGGATACACCATACTTATTAACTTATGTTAAGATTTAGAAATTTGCAGAAAATTTTACTCGCTATCAAGAAAAACACGTGTTACTCACACTGACGCTAATCCAAAAGTCAAAAAATTTATTAGCTTCCGCGTTACCAATATTATCGTTGCTTGGATGCGTTGCCAGATTGTATAAATTACTGATATCAATGAGTTTCCAGCTTAGTTTACTGGGAGGTGCTTCACTTCACTTCACTTATCAAATGATACGAGTTTTGTCGCGGCAACGGACTGGTATTAAAATCTGTCAAATTATAGCAGAAAGTCTGGTCAATAAAATTTAGAAACTTGTTTGAATCATCAGATATTGATATTGGGTGTGTATCTGAAACGTGGTTTCTTCCAAACATGTCAAATGCCTTATTAATGTAAATTATCAATTATAATTGTCAAATGCGGGTGGTGTGGCCATCTTTATAAAGATTTGCTTTTTATGCAAAATATTGCATCAATCTGATTAAGACAGCCAGTATGAACTACTTTTGTTGAATATTTTAATAGAAGCTAGCAAAGTTCTTGTCGGAATCGTATACATGCCGAATAAAAATGTCGACATCGGCTCTATTATCCAAACAATTCAACACGTGACTTCATCGTGTGAGCATATTATTGCTAGAGATTTTAATAGTGGCTTACTTACTAAAACATATTTGATTAATAATCTGCAATCGCTTGGTCTTTTCCCTGTTAATCGAGATGTTCCAACTCATTTTATAAAAACAACAAATACACTGTTGATCTACACTGTGCCGTGCATAAATGGCTAATTATTGTTTCTTAATTCCATTGTTACAATTTTGTATGACAAATTTGTTCCCGTTAAAACTAAAACATGACTTCCAACGAAACGTCCGTGGGTTAACTGTAAAATTAAGGCTATGATCAGGAATCGAAATAATGCCTATAATTGCTGGAAGCGTTATAAAATTGCAAGTTTTTATATACAATTCAAAGAAATTAGGAAAAATGTGAATGCCATGATTAGGAAAGCAAAAATTAAATTCTATGAATCTAAATTCAGCAATGGGATTAATTGCAAACAAAACTGGAAAGTTATTAGAGAAATTGCTATAAATAAAAAACATGTGTGTCTTGATACATGCATAGCTGATGAACTAAACGAAAAATTTACCACTAATACTACTCCGCCAGTTGACATTGAAACCTTTCGTCATAATAGAATTTCCTCAAACTCTCAATCCTTTAGTTTCGCTTGTGTGGATCACTTAGAAGTTTTACGCTGTTTTCTGTCTATAAAGTCCAATGCAACAGGGTTTGATGAAATGCATCCTGTTTTTATAAAATCTCTATTACCTATACTGTTACCATACATTTCACACATTGTCAATTGCCTAATTTCACACTTGTTGGAAAACTGCAAAAATTATTCCCTTGCCAGAAGACCGGGATGAGTATCGTCCTTGCTACATTATGTCAAGAAATTGTTTACACTACGAAAAAAGCCATAATTTTTAATTTATTTTATCAATAAATAGTAAAGCATTATTTTTTTTCGTTATTTTTACATATTTTATTTACTTCATATTTGTAAAACCAAATACAAACAAATTCAGTACAAAATAACAATAAAAACAAAGAAAATATAACAAAAACAAAATTCATCCGAAAATTTTACTGTCAAGTAATTGTTTACACTATATCAATTTTTTTATTAAAAATTGAGAAATATTAATACCAAAAAAAAATTCAATACTTTGTGTGGCCACCTTTAGAATCTCGAACAGCTTTTAATCTTCTTTTCATAGAATAAATTGAATTCTGCATGTCATATGTATCAGGAATGTTGTTCCATTCTGCTAATATATAAGATTTCAGTAGTTCACGGTTTGTTGGATGTCTTCTGGCCACATTTGTTTTTAAATAAACCCACAAATTTTCTATCGGGTTCATATCTGGGCTTTGGGCCGGAGCATCAAACATTTTTTTACAATTATAAAGGAGCCACGTCCTTACCATTTATGACTTATGTTTTGGATCGTTGTCCTGATAAAATCTGAACATAGGTTTATTGCCGTCCCTTAGCCCAAATTTAGTAGCGCTATTGATTAAACTACATTTTAAAATATTTAAATATTGTTATGCATCCATCGTATTTTCAACGAAAGCCAAATCAACGACTCCCTTACTTGATCTAAAGCCGCATACCATCACCGATAGTTTTCCAAATTTTACAGTTGAAATTATTTTTCGGTTCTCCAATGCCTAACGGTTTTCGCCAGACTTTATTAGGCCCATCGTTGTAATAAAGCATTATTTTCGTTGCATCACAAAATATGGCGTCATCTCAGTAGCTATCAGTTTGGTCCATGTATATCTCAGCAAAATATAATCGCTTTTGAATATTCGCCTTTAATAGCAATGGTTTTTTTCGCGCAACTCTTGATGAGTATTTATTTATTTTAAGTTCCTGTCGTAAGGTTTCGTGCGAAACCACAACACCAAACCCTTCTTTTAGGAGCTTAGCAAGCTCTCTTGTCGAAATCTGTGTGTTTCCAGCAACTATACTTTTCAAATGGCGATCTGTTCGCTCTGATATTTTGCATGGTCGACCATTGGAAGACTTAGGCTCCAGTCTATTTTCATTTTTCACAAGGTTTAAAATCTTATATACTGTTTTTTTAGTCAAGGAAAATATGTCTACTAATTCTTTTACCGTTTTCCCTATGGAGTAGTTATAGTAAACCAACTTCATAACATCAAATTATGTTCTTTTACCAGGCATCAGGATTTTAAAATAACTACTCATCAACTGTTTAATTTGAATAACAAACGAAGACTAAAGTAAAATTATTGTTATTAATTATATAGATTTTTGATCTGTTGGAGCAAAATAGTTTAGGCTCGGAGTTAATTAAATGCGAGACACTGAAACTTTTAGTTTTTATTACGCAACGTTTCGTGCATAATTCATGCACCTCATCAGGCTAAAATACAAATATTTATAGAACACATTTAGTACCAAACAATATACAAATATATAAAATTAACAAATACCTTTAAAATAAGTTTTAATTTTACAGCAAAGTGATTCTTGTCAAAGAGTTGCTAAAAAGAACATACTGAATGTTTTTTATAATTGTGCTCAACATCAACGCAATTAGCTCCTTCAAAATCAAAAGTGTGATTGTTCTTCGTACAATGATTACAAATAACCTGATCAAAATTTTTGTTGCGCCTATGTTCATCAATACTTTTTTTTAAAGCCGTTTTTGTTTCACCATAATATTTCGCATTACAATTTTTGCAAGATAGCTTATATACTATACCAGTTTTTTCCCATTTTTCTGTATGGTCTTTACCCAACTTAACAATTTTACTTAGAGGTTTTTTGACTTTAGGGATGATACAAATATTATAAGAAGAGAGAGTGTATTTACATTTAGAATAAAATTTATTGTTGATAAAGGGTATAACCATTTTTGGTTTGGCAACATACGATGAATGTTGTGTATTTATATTTATTCCATTATTCTTCTTTTTGGTCTTAATGTAATTAAGCCTTTCATAGACGCAATTATTGATAAAATTCAGAGGGTAACCATTATTAATACACAGTTTTTTTAACAAGAATGATGTTCTGTTTGTGAAAACTTTTATGTGACAGGGAAATAGCTCTATCGATTAAATTAAAAATGATATTACGTTTTTGGTTAATTGGGTGGTTGGAACGAAAATTTAGCAGTCTGCCAGATGTAGTTGGTTTCTGGAACCAATCGGCAATTAAATTATTATTTTTTCTAATCAAGGTCAAATCCAAAAAATGTATTTTGCCATTTTCTTCTAACTCATGTGTGAATTGAATTTTCTCATTATACGAATTAAACACATCTATCACAGTTTTAACAAAATCCTTGTGAACACAAAGTAAAGTGTCATCAACATATCGAAAATAAAACAGAACCTTAATTCATATCTCTCTTAAAAAAATAAAATTATTGTTGATATATAACAAATAACTAATTCCACGTTGCACAAAAAAACCGAAGCCAGTAACGGTAAACGAAATTCGAGGAAAAACAGTAAGTGTAAACAATTATTTGACAGTCAAATTTTCGGATGAATTTTGTTTCTGTTTCATTTTCTTTGTTTTTGTTGTTATTATGCACTGAATTTGAGTGTATTTGGTTGTTAACACATGAAAAAAATAAAATATGTAAAAAAAAAAGAACCGAAAGAATAAATTTTTAATATTTCTTGAAAGAATAAAATAAAAATTATATTTTTTCATAGTGTAAACAATTACTTGACATACTGTATTTTGCCTTTTATGTCAAGAGTTTTCGAAAAAATTCTTTATACTCAAATGAGTATTTTTTTTAATGAAAACTCTATGATAACTCAAAAGCAGTCGGGCTTCAAATCCAAAAGGGCTTCAGGATGTGTGACATCTCTTATTTAGGTTACAGAAGATATTTGCAAAGCCGCAGACAATAACAACGTTAAATTTCCTACACTTCTAGATCATTCTAAGGCATTCGATACGGTTGACCACGCGTTACTATGCATGAAACTAAGTAACCTTCTTAATTTTTCTGATCCTGCCGCAAAAGTTATTAAGTCTTACCTGTTTCAAACCTCATTTTAAGTGAATCATTTGGCCCAATGTAAACGTAGTAACATAAAGAGGTAGAAAATATAAACATTTTTTACGATTAGCATGAAAATTCGTATAAAGCAGGACAAAGTCTGACTGGGAATACTAGTATTTTATAAATAGGTTTTCACTTCGGTCGGCACAGTCCCCTCACTGCTATACTTTTTTAAATTATCAAAGACATAATACTAAATCGCATTTACAGCCGTTTGAAGTGATGAAAGGTCCGTAACTTAACTTCATACTCGAAACTAACATTTCAAACTGTAATCTTACCATAATGTATTCGAGGTTTTTCTCGAGAAGATTCATCACATCGCTGCAAACTTATTAATGTGTCTAGCCATTTTATCATTTCCGTTTCTGATTCTAAGACAATTCCAAATCCATAATCTTTTGTCGATAATGCTATAACATATTCATGTTTCGTATCCAAGCGACGGTTAATATTGAAGCAGTTTTTTAATTTTATTACTCGTTTTGGGAGGGAACCAGACTTAAATTTTTTTTCATTGTCGAAATACTCTAAACGAGAACAGTTTGAAGCAGTTTCACCGAACAGAACAAAATATTTTTTTTTCATAGTTTTTAATTTTTTCTGGTAACCTCGTAATAACACACCATCTTGCAAAGGTAGATCAATAGACTGTTTTGACATCATCGTTTAAATTCCTGCAAAGAAAAGATATAAAAACAAAAACTTTATCATTTGCTAAAGTAATACTAAATTTATAGCCATTGTTTACAAATTTTAAAGTTGTTCTTTAAAAGTCTTTGAAAATGCTTTTGGGTATATCTATTGCAAAATAAATAACATTTTAATTATGGAAAATATTTGTATATTTTCAGTTCTTTCTCATATTATCCCATAAACGAAAGATTAATGAAAGCTCCAAATTATTACAGTACAAGCATTTTTCATTTTTACATGAATTTTGGATGTCATTTGCATTTTTGGTCCGTGGCATTACAATGTCTGCCCGGGAATACTAGTATTTTATATAAACATTTTTACGTTATTAACGTTTAATTATACGTTATAACGTATATAATCGTTTATTAACGTAATTAACGTTATTAACGTAAATGTAAACTTAATTTTTTAAGCGTATTTATACAGCTGTTGCCAACTAATTAGAAACACGGAATACTAGTATTTTATATAAACATTTTCATTTCGGTCGGCAATCCCCTCACTGCTATAATTTTTTTCTATAAGCAACGAAGCGCGCCGGGTCAGCCAGTTTTATATAAAAATTCTGAAAAATTGCGATTCTCCACTGTTAATAACCAATATTAACAGTGAATTAAAACACGCATAACGCAGTGAACAAAATGAACTTTTACCCACCATTGAACCAGCAGAGTTAGACTTTTGCAGCCTTTCCCTTTCCAACCGAAATATTTTACGTATCCAGCTTAAGAGCCTTTAAATTCCGACGTTTTATCTCCATAGGCTCCTCACCACCACTAAGTTGACTTTTAGGGGCACCCTTTGCTGGAAAACTACCAGCACCAACACCTAATACTTTTGGGCCCGTATTAATGCCGGACTCTCCCACACCTGGAAGAAACCCGGGTCCACATTTATTATCAACTAACACTAAGTTAGACCCTTTTACACAAATACCAATACCAATTTAAGGCTTTCCTGACGTAATTCCCGGGGTTGCCTTTAAGCGACATATTGTACTCACCCTGCACAAAGTGAAAGGCAAGCACAAAAATCACTACAATAAGAACCCTAAAAAATTCCGAAATGTAAGCGCGTCAATTAGACCGTGACACCCTGCACAAAGTGAAAAGTCCAACAGTTTGAAAGTGTTGGCAGCCCTTAATATTAGCAGCACTTGATATTGGCAGTACTGATATATTATATAAAAAAGTAAGATTGTTCGTCTTGCTAGCCAGATCAGAAGATGTCTGACTTCCGCTAAGTTAACTTTGTATTAAAATTAGTTATTACAATACACGTGTTATTAAATCAAATTAAATGTATTGATAAGTTGCTTATTAAATACACAACATATTTGTGGCGACGAGGATTTTTCAATATTTAGCATCGTGTTTATCCAAAAAAAAAAAAATAGTAAGAACATTATTAAACTAGTGGCACAGCAGAACCCTAAAATTAGCGGAAGAATCAGAATCACTCAAGTAAGATGACCGAAAAATGCATAGAAGCGCTCGCAAAGCTCCTGGAAAATCACGATATTATGCTCCGGCAGCTCATGCAAAGCAAAATCGCTGAAATCATAACCTCAAATCCGATGTACGACCTCTCAGCGCAGATAACGGAATTCTGCTACGATGCAGACGCAGGCGTTTTTTCGAGTCGTGGTTCAGCAGGTTCGAACAACTATTTAAAGAAGACGCCAAGAACCTTGGCGATGTAGCAAAAGTCCGACTTCTTCTTCGGAAGATGCATACGGCAAATTATGAGAAATATTCGAACTTGATTCTGCCAAAAACAACTGCCGAATTTACCTTTGATCAGACTGTAAAAAAATTATCAGAAATATTTGGTCCACAAAAATCACTTTTTCATCGGAGATATGAGTGTCTTCAGGTAGAGAAAAACGACGGTGTAGATTTCACTACGTATGGGAGCAAGGTTAACAAATTTTGCGAAGGGTTCGAGCTTTCCCAGATATCGGCTGATCAATTCAAAAGCTTGATATTTATTCTTGGATTGTGGTCATCACGTGACAAAGAGGCTCGCACGCGGCTTTTGTCTAAACTGAACGATGGTCAGCTCGATGGCATCGAACAACTTATCATCGAGTGTCAGGCGCTTATCAACTTAAAATCGGATGTTAATATGGTAGAGAAGCCGATTACGACAAAGCCTACTATCAACTTAGTCAAGCATACAGGAGCACCTAAGAAAAACTACAACACTCAACACAATTCACGCAGCGCACACAATGTGCAACAGGGATCCAGCAAACCATCCAGCACGCTTTCAACTCTACGCACTACATAAAGGATTGTCAGTTCATCAACTATAAATGTCAAAAATGCAGCCGGATTGAACACAAGGAAGGTTATGGGCTGGCTGTTTTCCGAACAGGCAGCCTAATAAGATCAGTACCGTTTCAAGATATAATAAAGATAAAGCATCAAACTTTATCTTAAAGCAAACGCGAAGCCAGTCTATAGAGCTAAACGACCAGTCGCCTATGCTGCATTGCCACTAGTAGACGAAGAGCTACAGCGCCTACAAAATGTGGGAATCATAACACCTATAGGAACCCAAAAGGGGATCCGGAACCTTAACAAAAAACCCGGTAGGGACTTTATGTTCCTTAGGGCGGCCGAATATGAAAGAAGGGATCCTCTTAAAGCAGGTTACGCAGACCGCAAAAAGGCATCCCGAATTCTTCGACGTCTAGCCACTGACCCTATTAAGGAGGGACAGGTCTCGAAGAGCGATATACAAAAAATTAAGGAGGATATTGAGTGGGCACAAAAGGTCTTACCGGACTTCACGCTAGAGCCTCCCCGGCAAATTGCAGCCGCAAAAAGAAATCGATCTGTGGAGGAACCTACCCAGAACCCGACCGCCAAGAGGGCTAAAGGCCATGGTGTAGGGGCAAGATCCTTCGCAGAGGTTGCTAAGAATAGCACAATTGTAGGTATGATAGACCAGAACAGCGAGGATGGTAGGATACCCAAGCACCAATGGAGCTGGATAGAGGCTTCGCTCGCTAAGGTCGCCTTGCGGGTCCTGAAGGATAACCCTGGACCACCTCCAGCATTCACGGATGCGGGATGGTTTCAGGGCAATGTCAAGCTGATGGCCTGTGAAAATGAAAGATCCGCTGAGCTATTTAAAGCGGCGATTGGGAAAGTTGGTGAGGTCTACCCAGGCGCTCGTCTAAAAGCGGTAAATTTGGACGAAATTCCGTCAAGACCAAGAGCCAGAGTCCGGGTTCCAGTCACCACATCTGAACCTGAGGAAAGTCTGGAAATGCTGAAGGTCTTCAACCCAGCCATATCCACTCAAAACTGGAAGGTGGTGAAGTTGGAACCTAAAGCTGAGGATGCTAAAACCGATCCCAAGAAATCCAAGATGGAGGTTTTATTGATCCTCAACAATGAATGTCTTGATCAACTATACAAGGACAAATGTACCCTTATCTATGGGTTTAGCAAGATTCACCCAAGAATCTATAAAACGGACACGGCGTCTCTCGTAAATCGTGCAGTCTGTAGTGCCACGATTGAGAATCCTAGCGACATCGACGAGTTGGTTTCTGGAAGCGAGGATGAGTTATCATCCGCATCCGAACTAGCGACGGCGATGACAAATCTCCTAAAGGAGCAGGTTCCGTCAGAGGAGCGCCTCAGCGACGAAGAGGCTGACACCACGGTTGTTGGAGTAACCAAGGATGTTCCGGGTACTCCAAATTAACTTGCATCACTGCAAAGCAGCTTCGGCTGCTCTCCAGCGTCACCTGGCAACGGGCGATGTCGACTTGGTGGTGATTCAGGAACCTTGGATGAACAACAATAAAATACTTGGCCTGAATACACCAAACTATAAAATATACTGTGTATCTAACAAAGATAAAACTCGAACTTGTATTTTAGCGAAAGTTAACTTGAATTGCTTTATTCTCCCTCAGTTTAGTTAGACGTCTCTGTGGTCAGCCTAGAGCCGGGGCGAAGAAACTAAGGGTTGCATCCTTCTACTTCCAATATGATGAGCATATACCCACGCAATCATTCCGGGAACTCCTAAAGGGAACTAATCCAGCCACGCACATTATTTTGGGTGGAGATACGAATGCACACCACTCACAATGGAGCAGCACAAACAACAACGACAAATGTGAGTCACTTTTTAACTTCCTACTAAGCACTAAATTAAATATAATGAACAAGAGCAATGAGCCGACATTTATTATTAAAAATCGAGAGGAAGATCTGGATATCACCCCAGTATCAGAAAACTTTTCGGAAGAAATTCATTCATGGAAGGTCTTAAAAGAACATTCGTTCTCGGACCATAGGTATATAGAATTCGGCTGGAAAATAACCAATCAATCCTTGCCTCTAAAAATAAGAAATCTCCATAAGACAAATTGGAGATGGTATAATAAACTCATTAAAACATCACTGAATTCAGTTACTTCTCCCCCCGTTACTAAGAAAGAAGATTTGGATCTAGAGTTCACCAAAAAATGCTCGGATGCGCTCAACAGAGCATGTCCGAAAAAAGTTTTCAAAAAATCCCATAAACCCGTATGCTGGTCTCGGGAGATTGAAATTCTCAGAAAGGACTGTCGCAGAGACTTCAACTACGCAAGGCGTAGCAAAAGTGCGGACTCATGGAATACCTATAAGTCCAAACTAGGCATTTACAAAACTGCAATCAGGAAAGCAAGAGGGCCTCTTGGTCCTCCTTCTGCACAGAAAAAGAGGGTATTTCCGAGGCTCAAGGCTCAGGAAAATACTATCGAAATTCTATTCAACTTAGATTTAGACAGTGCTGTCTCTATATTTTATCAGCACATTTTTACCGCTATCGAAAGTTATGTGCCAATAATAAAGAAAAAGAATAAGCTCTCAGAACCATGGCTAGACAACAATCTCAGATTTTTGAGGAATCATAGAAATAAAATCTACAAACTTCTCAAAAACACTGATAACATAAGCGATAAACTGAAGCTTAGATATGGCGAGCTATCAAGAGAGTTCTCTATCAAGTCAGAAGAAGCGTACAAGTAGTACACGAACATCATCGGAGAGAAAATTATCCAAGAGCCGAGAAAATTCTTTGACTTTGTTAACATGAAGCGCAAATCTAGCGGCTATCCATCGTCTATGTTAAAAGGTAATGTCACTTCGTCCAATTCTCTTGAAATAAGCAACTTGCATGCCGATTACTTTAAGGAGGTCTTTTGTCTTCCTACCACCTTATCTGAAACTTCTCCTAGCTCAACTATTATAGTTGATAGTTTATATTTAACCCAGGAAGAGATTTCTAATGCAATAAAAGAACTGGATATATAAAAGGGACCAGGACCAGACTTAATACCTACAAGCTTTTTGGTGCGCTGTTTAGACCAACTGTTATTGCCATTACACATAATCTTTAACGAATCACTGGTTTGTGGGACATTTCCTTCATATTGGATACCATCCCATCTTACGCCAATTTACAAGAATGGTGATAAAAGATCAGTTGAAAATTATAGAGGCATAGCAATCTTGTCAGCCATTCCAAAACTTTTTGAAAAACTTATTTGTGAAAAGCTAACAAGTTTCATTAACCCACGTCTAAATGAGCAGCAACACGGGTTCCGAAAAGGGCGATCTACCACCACTAATCTCATGATTATGGCACCAAATAGATGCTGTTTATACTGATTTCAGTAAAGCTTTTGATCGAGTTGATCACAACATTCTTATATATAAGTTAGAAAAATTTGGTGTTGCGGGGTCCATACTAAGTTGGCTAAAATCATATTTAAACGGCAGATCCCAGTTTGTTAAATTCCAGGGAGTTCTATCGAAAAAACTTGCAGTCTCCTCGGAGTTCCGCAAGGTAGTCATCTTGGTCCTCTTCTTTTCAACATATTCATATCCGATCTGTCAGAAGTTCTTAACGATATCCCACATCTTATGTATGCAGATGATTTAAAAATGTACTATGCAATTCAATCAGATGCAGATGCAAATTTTTGGCAATCAAAATTGTTGTCTCTTGAGCAATGGTGTTTTCAAAATAAACTACATCTTAATGTCAATAAATGCAATGTTATTAGCTTTTCTCGTAAAAACAACGTAACATTACATACCTACCGCCTCAATAGTATCGAACTAAAAAGGGTCAACCATATAGTGGATCTTGGAGTTGTCTTAGATTGCAAGATGCGCTTTAATCTGCACTATGATAAAATTGTGTCCAGGGCCAGCAAACAGCTCGGTTTTATAAAAAGACGTGCAAATGAATTCAAGAATATATGGGTCACTACATCCTTGTACCGTGCATTAGTGCGCCCAATACTTGAATATGCATGCATAATTTGGAATCCATCTTTCGATTCCCATAGAGAAAGAATTGAGTCTATTCAAAAGCAGTTCTTACTATACGCGCTTAGAGATATGTACAACCCCCATAATTATTGTAGCCTTCCATCATATGAACATAGACTCAGCCTTTTAAATTTAATGCCACTATCAACAAGAAGATCGTTATTGGGCTCATGCTTCACATTTGATGTAATTAAGGGTGCTATTCACAGCGAATATATTTCTAATATGATTTCCTTTAACGATCCAATTAGGCGCACTAGGCATACTCGATTGTTAACTGAATATCAGCACCAAACTACATATGCAAATAATGAACCCATCAATCGTTGTTGCAGAGAATTAAATAATATCTCTATATACTACTCACCTTCTATGTCCAAATCCTCTTTCAAGCGAACCCTATATAAATCACTTAGTAATCAGAATTAACCCAGATCTCTGATAAACTATATACATGTATGGATTTATATGTATAAGCATTTATTGATTTGTTTAATAAATCAAAATTCTTTAACATCCCTCTCCAAATCTCCCATTTACGTCCTTTTGTCCTTATAGTCTTTAAGAATAATATATGTATACATCGTATCTTAAGTGTGTATATAGTCTCTCTTGTTTTCCTCTTCTTCTCTTATTTTTGACATGGTTTTTGAAATCATGTCAATCCGGTGGTCGGAGTATGCCCACTAAGAGCTGCAAATAATAAATAAAATAAAAACAAGGAAAGGGGAGAAGAAAAACAAAAAACTTATTGTAGTAATCTTAGTATAAGTAAACAAAACCTGTTAGAATAAGTAAATTGCATTGCCGTGTTTGGCCAATAAATAAATAAATAAATAAATCCCCGACAGTACCAAGCTTTCTTCAAAAGGAAGATGGCACCTGGACAGATTCATGCATCGAAACCCTAGATATACTCATGGATGCGCATTTTCCTGGTAATGTTCACTCTGACATTTCCAGCTTTCCAACACCCCCCTGCGACCTTACGCCACAACAGATTGAACAACTGACCAGCAAGGAGAAGTTAAGATGGGCGATCTATTCATTCCAACCTTATAAATCTCCAGGTCCAGATGGCATTTACCAGCTCAACTCCACTAAAGCTTAAATGCTATAGTATCCTGGCTTCAGACAATCTACTATGGTTGCCTACAAAAGAGACAAAAGTTATCTTCATACCGAAAGCGGATAAGTCCTCTCACACTAAATCGAATGACTTCAGACCTATAAGCCTCTCTTCCTTTCTGGTTAAAATTCTAGAGAGACTTATTGGGCTTCTTCTTAAGCCAAAACTTGACAGGCTTCTAAAATCCCAACATGCCTACATTAAAGGCAAATCTACAGAGACAGCTCTGCACTCTCTTGTGTCTACCATCGAAAAATCACTTGAGAACAAAGAATACGCACTTGCTGCTTTTCTAGATATAGCAGGGGCATTCAATAACGTCCTTCCATGTGCAGTCACCTCGGCCTTGTCGGAACTGGGGGTGGAGGATTTTCTCGTGAGTTTCATACACCAGATGCTCTTGGGCAGGGTGGTGAACTAGAAATGGGGGGATCCTCCACTCGTAGGTTTGTAAGCAGAGGCACTCTACAGGGAGGAGTTTTGTCTCCACTTCTGTGGTTCGTGACGGTTGACCAGCTGTTGCGTATCATGGAGGGGGAAGGCTACAAGGTTGTTGCTTATGCAGACGATATTGCAATCTTTTTTAACGGAAAGTTTCCCCAGACTCTCTGTCAACTCATGGAGAGAGCACTCTTAATTCTCTCGAGATGGGCATCCACGTGTGGTTTAAATGTAAACCCCGAGAAAACAGATCTCATTCTTTTCACTAGGAAATATAAAACCCTCAACTTAGAACCTCCGCGTCTGAACGGCACAAGGTTGCTCTTTAGCGACAGCACGAAATACCTAGGAGTTATTCTGGATAAAAAGCTTATCTGGAATGTTAACATTAAGGAACGTGTTAAAAAGGCAAACACAGCACTATTTGCCTGTAAAAAAGCTATAGGTAAAAAATGGAGTTTCTCCCCCAAAATAGTACGCTGGATTTATACAGCAATTGTCCGCCCCATACTAATGTATGGCTCACTGGTATGGTGGAGGGCCCTTGATAAGGCAACCGCACTTCAGAAGTTTGCAAAGGTGCAAAGAAGCGCAGGTCTTTGTATCACGGGGGCACTGTCCTCAACACCAACTAGCGCCCTCAATGTCTTGCTTCACCTTCCTCCTCTTGATATCTTTGCCAGGGAATGTGCCAACACAGCAGCCCTGAGACTTTGAGAATCTGGTGATTGGATAGGTAACAACTGCGGCCACACAATTGTTCTGAACTCGTCTGCACCCGACAAAACAGACTATTGTGTGCCGTGCTTAAATCTTGAAAAGAACTATGCAGTTTTCATCCCTTCACGGCTAGACTGGGCCGGAAAAAGTATTTCCATCTTTTCAGATAGCCAAGCTGCACTGAACTCAAATATTGACAACTCTAAAACTCTCACTGAGTGCCGCAAATCTCTTAACGAGATGGCAAGGCTACTCAGGATTCACCTCATATGGGTACCCGGACACAAGGATATCGAAGGCAACAATTTGGCCGACGAATTGGCAAGGAAGGGTACGACCTCTAACACCCTCTTAAATTAGGACTTTATTGGTATACCTATTTCCTCCTATAAACTCCAGTGCAAGAACAGATCCTTAGGTCTTGCACAAAAGCGCTGGGAACGCCTTGATACATGTAGGATAACTAAGCTAACATGGCCTACCTGCGACTTAAAACGCACCAACTCACTGCTTGAGTTAAGCAGGGTAAACCTGTCAAAAATAGTAGGAATCCTTATGGGAATCCTGATCGGAGCGCATGCCCTTCGGTTGGGAGTTGCATCAAACGATTTCTGTAGAAGCTGCAGATGTGAGGAGGAGGTAGAAAACGTTCAGCACCTCCTCTGCGAATGTCCGGCTCTAGCTAAAAGGAGAATGGCAACTCTGGGCCTTCCCTTTTTAAATGGACTTACCGAAGTCTCATGCCTGGAAAGCAAGCATATACTTGAATTCATTATCCGCTCGAACTGGTTTGAGGAGAGAAATCTCTACTAGGTTTTTAAAGAGATCATGTGGTATCACAACGGGCCTGCACTGGCCTAAGTGTACAAGTCGTCTTTTGGCTCAGCCACCATTACCTAACCTAACCTAACATCTATCGAGTATTCCGAATGGGCTTCTCTAATTGTCGTTAAAAAGAAGAAAGAGGTCAACGTCAGAATCTGTGCAGATTATTCGACAGGCATAAATGATGCTCTCGAACCAAATCGATTTCCACTGCCGCTTTCCGGAAGAAATTTTTGCGAAAATCGGAAACGAAAAATTTTCAGCCACATTAATCTTTCCGATGCATTTTTGCAGGCGGAAATTGATCCGGAGTCACGGGAGCTGCTCACTCTCAATACACACCGTGGACTTTTTGCATTCAATCAGTTGCCACCAGGCGTTAAATCTCCACCAGGCTCGTTCCAGCAAATTATGTCGAGTATGGTGAAAGGTCTCGAGTTCTAGAGCGCATCAGAGATTTTGGGTTCTGGCTAAAATTAGAAAAATGCAAATTTAGTACGCAATCAATACGTTATCTAGACCAAGTTATCGATAAAGTTGGTATTCGCCCAGATCCAGTAAGGTGGAAGCGATCACAAACATGCCACCACCAAATTAAAGGAGATCTTAAAATCTAATTTGCTGTTGACTCATTTTGATCCACGCATGGATATCTTCGTTTCGGCCAACGCGTCAAGTACAGGCGTTGTTGCATGCATATATCACCGGTTTGACGGTTTGTAAAACGGAACAAAATTACAGTCAGATTGAGAAAGAGGCGCTTGCTCTCATTTTTTCGGTTACGAAGTTTCACAGGTATGTCTATGGGCACAGGTTCATCCTATAAACTGATCACAAGCCGTTGCTGTCTATATTTGGATCGAAGAAAGGTATTCTGGTCTTTACTGCGAATCGTCTACAGCGATGGGCACACTCACGCTGCTCATGTACGATTTTACCATTGATTAGTGCTCTCTCGATTAATTAAGCCAGATGATGAATACGTCATCGCATCAATTCAATCTGAAGATGATCTAGATTAAATTCAAGATGACATACTTCATCATTTGCCAGTAACGCACAACATAGTTCAACGAGCGACTCAGCATTCAGAGATTTTGCAAGCAGTAATTCATTAAGTCATAAACGGTTGTCCAGCATCTAGCAGTCAGTTGCAAGATTCTGAAGTTTGCAATTTCTTCAAGCTAAGGGATAGCCTCTACATTTCAAATGGTTTCATGTACGGAGAACGGCTAGTCGTATCCTACAAATTCCGCAAACGCGTTCTTCAGCAGTTACACAAAGGCACCAAGGAATGCAGAGGATGAAATCCATTTCAAGAAGTCATGTTTTTTGGCCTGGACTGGACCAACAGATCGAGCAAATGGTTCGCGACTGTGATCAGTGTGCAAGTGTTGCTAAATCTCCAGTGAAGACATTGCTCGAGTCGTGGAAAACACCAAATGGACCATGGCAGCGGTTACATATTGATTATGCGGGTCCCATCAACGGAACCTATTTTTTCGTTATCATCGACGCATATTTAAAGTGGCATTGCTACAACATCAACTGCGAGTGCAACTATTAAAATGCTGCTGTAAATTTTTGCTAGATTTGGTTATCCAGAAATGTTGGTTTCAGCACAATTTGCCTTATTCTGTGAGTCAAATGGTATCGCTCACGTCAGAACTGCCCCATATCATCCACAATCCAATGGGCAAGCAGAGGATACGTAGACACATTGAAAAGGTCGTTAAAGAAAAATCAAGGGGAAGGAAGTCAAGAGGACGCACTCCATGTATTCCTGTCAACTTACCGTTCTACACCGAATCCAAGTGCACCAATGCATAAATCTCCAGCTGAGCTAATGTTAAGAAGGAAAATAAAAACAAACCTTGATTTACTGAAACCAGTTGCCAATTTTAGCACCATGAATTACGATGAGCGTAAGCAAAAGCAAAATCAGCAGTTCAACAAACAATACTATGCTAAGCATCGAAAGTTTGCGGTTGGTGATACTGTAGACGTCAAAATATATCGAAACAAATTGTGCTGGTCAATTGGCTTAATCAAGGATCAAATTGGTAAGGTCATGTATCGGATTAAATTACTTGACTCCAACAAGATTGTCCGTTCACATGCAAATCAGATGCGATTGCGACCACAGAGTTCACCTGTTCAAGAGGCGCATGCGGAGCTTCCATTGGATGTATTATGGCCTGAAGCGCAGCAACAAGATCAGCGATTGCAAAATAACCAAGAACAAGAAGCATCCGTACATGAAATTGCTGAGCCAACCCCAGTTCGTAGATCAGCCAGAGAACGAAGACTTCCACAACGGTTAGGAGAATTTGTATTACATTAGGGGGAGGTGTTGGCAGCCCTTAATATTGGCAGCACTTAATATTGGCAGCACTGATACTGTTGGCGCGAGTTAGTTAATCAATGATGTTAAATATGTTGTTCAAATACTTCTTTTTTAAATACTGTTCTATTATGTTTCTAGTTATCTTTAAATTTGTATAAAACTTTGTCAATAATTTTGAAAAATATCTAGAGTCGAAAAAATATCGAGCTGGAGCAAACAGCAATCTTAAAACATTAAATTGTTTAAAAATAAAAGCACATTTTATTTTTTGTCGCCAACAGATATATTATATAAAAAAGTAAGATTTTTCGTCTTGCTAGCCATATCAGAAGATGTCTGACTTCCGCTAAGTTAACTTTGTATTAAAATTAGTAATTAGAATACACGTGTTATTGAATCAAATTAAATATATTGATATGTTGCTTATTAAATACACAACAGAAAGTAACTACAACCAACAGTTCAAAAGTCACTGGAGTAACAGTTTGACAAGCAATCGAATTCGAAAAGTTTGAGAAGCAATGGAGTAACTACATAATCTACGTTGCGTAAGTACTATAATAATCAGTGTCAAGCTTACTGACGAAAGCTACTCGCTGTCTGTATTGATGACGAAAGATACTCGCTGACTCAAACCAAAGATTTACCCTCTACCAAAAATCGCTCAACGCGCCTAAAGAAGTTTTCACTTCAAAAAAGATAAAAAGATACAAAGGTAACTAAAAAAGAGTTAGGAAGAATTTTGGCTTTAATCTAATAGATTTCAAATGACTCGGTAATGAGTTCCATAATTTAATATCGTTAACAAAAAATGGTCTCGTAGAGTTCACAACATTATAATAACCAAATAATTTAAATGTACTGATGATTTGCATTAGGTCTGTTTGCGTACTTTTCTGGTAAAAAAATGAAAAACGTCAAAAGTAATAAAATTGAGAGAGAATTAACTTCAACTTTAAAAAGTAGACGAACGCTTTTCTGGTAAAATAATGAAAAATGTCAAATACGTCTAAAAAAATCTAAAAAAACTCAGTTGCTACACACACACAGCTACCATTTGACAGTTTTCATCTTTTTACAACATGAAATTCTTCTTGTAAAAACTTTAAAAAACTTGAACGGAGAGAAAATGAGATTTCCTCTCTATTACACAATTCTCTAAGTAAACGAACGCTTTTCAGGCACTTTCTAGTAAAAACTTTTGAAATATTTCGTTTGCATTCGACTACGCGAACAGACATATTATTATGATTGCCTTTTTACCCGAATACGGCAAAGCAAAAGGAGAGGTATATGTCTTTGATCGGTATGTATGTATGTATGTTTGTACGTATGTTTGTATGTATGTTCATCTGTTCCACTCTCACTTCTAAACTACTTATCATAATTTGACAAATGAGGTAGCGTTGGAAGCGTTTTGATAGTCTTCTGGTTAATGGCTATGTGACGTCACATTTAAATTAATATAGCGTCCTCTATCGGACATAAAGTCATGAGAAAAGACATTTTTTAGTGACATAAGCAAATGAGGTATCGTTAGAAGCGTTTTGATTGTCCGATGAAAAAAGTTATGTGACGTCACGTAAAGTTTAATATAGCGCCCTCTAGAGGACAAAAAGTCAACTAAACTTCTAAACTACCCTAACTTCTAAACTACCCTAACTTAATTTTTGCACTTAAAAAAGTACTCTCATGGAGTGTCGGGTATGACGATCCCGCGGATCCTGAGTCATTGCTCTTGTTTTTAATTCTATTTATGTACTTATATATCGGTCCAAATCATTTTAGTAGTAAATTGCAAGTAGTAAATTTTAGAGTTCTGCTCTTTTGCAGATTTTATAAAATCCTTTACAGAGCTGTATTAAGTATTAGAGCTCAAAATGGTAAAAATATCATATTTGTAACATTTTCTTTAAAATTAAAAGCAACTAGCAGCAAACAAAGTGTGGTAAAGCTTTAACCACATATTCTACACCTATAGAACACTTTTAAGACTCACTCGCATCGAGTTGCTCCAACAATATTAGTTGGGTCAGGTCAGCATAGAAATAAAGAAACCATTATTTACGATATTTTCACCTATTTTTGTACTGGAGCCCGTCTTAAGGTACACTTTTTTAAAAAACCCAATAAAGATCACGATGCACCATTAAAACCATTTATGCATGCAAATTTTCGAAAAGATCAAACACGTACAGGAGTGTCAGCATAGAAATAAAAAAAAACATTATTTACGATATTTTCACCTTACTTTTGTACTGGAGTCTTACGATACACTTTTTTACAAAACCCACCAAAGATCTCAATTCACCATTAAAAACAACTAATGCATGCAAAAACCCACCATAGATCTCGAATTACTATTTAAACAACTTATGCATGCAAATTTTTGAAAATATCAAACACGGAAAATATTTTGAGTGTCAGCATAGAAATAAAAACCATTATTTACGACACTTTCACCTACTTTAGTACTGAAGCCCATGTTAAGGTACACTTTTGTATGTAAATGTAAATATCAATATTAATATCAAAGTTACGGCGAGCGAGCGACGAACTAAAGCCAGAAATATGCTGACTATGCGTCTGGCACCTGCTCGCGCGTCCGGTGCATGCCAGTGAACCTGAGAACGCTGCTGCGCCGCTGGGCAAGCGTGGAAATGACGAGTCAGCAGATATCAGGGAGTAATATTATTAAAAGATAAGATACAATTTTATGCCAGAGTTAGTTCTGTTTGGAGCGTGGCCGTGACGAGTATTAAATAAATAAACTGTGACTTGTATTTAAAAAGTAAAAACCTGTGTTATAATTGACTAATTGGTAAGTGTACCAATCGGGCCAGTTGGAGCCCCTAAAATTAATTTTTTTAAGTGCAGTCTTCTGGTCTGCGCTAACTTCAATATAAATATCAATATCAATATCAGTACCAATATCAGTATCAATATCAGTATTAATATCAGTATCAATATCAGTATCAATATCAGTATCAATATCAGTATCAATATCAGTATCAATATCAGTATCAATATCAGTATCAATATCAATATCAATATCAATATCAATATCAATATCAATATCAGTATCAATATCAATATCAGTATCAATATCAGTATCAATATCAGTATCAATATCAGTATCAATATCAGTATCAATATCTGTATCAATATATCAATATTAATAGGGTTTTCGTAAATAGAAAGGGCAGTGGTGGTGGCATTGTGGTGTATATTAAAGACAACATAAATTTTACAACTTATAATATAAATACACTAAACTTTGAATCGTTACTCATTGATCTATCAATCGAAACATATATAAAAACATCAAACTCTTTATAAATGAATTGGAACAAAACATAAACCAAACTCACAAAAACAGAGCAATAATTGTTATTGGCGATATGAATGTCAATATCTTAATAGAAAAAGCAAATCAACAAGAACATACATTGATATGATGTCTTCCAACGGCTTGAACAGCTTGGTAAACGAAGTAACAAGAGAAGAAATAGATAAAAACAAAGGCACATGCATTGATAACATGTTTGTGCGAAACAACAAAGCAGTAACAAGCGCATACTCAGCTGTTATATTGACTACCATATCGTTGTTTGGATGCGTAGGAGATGAAAATAATCAAAACAAAATAAACGAGAATGGTAATAACAATCAGGGCACGGAAAACCAACTATTGCAGATGACGGGAATAAACACTAACAAAGTAAATAAATTAATAAAACAAGTAAATTGGAGCAACCTTGTACATAAAAACCAAAGCTGCTGCAAAAATTATGAAAACATACACAATAAGTTTACAGAAATTTATAAAAAATCAAAACAAAACAAACAAGTTTATAAAAAAAGAAATGATTGCCCATGGCTAAATGAACAAATATTAAGCTATTGTAAAGAGAGACATAAACTCTATCAAAGACAGAAAAAACAAAAACAATTTGAACAAGAGAATACAAAACATTTAATAACATACTAAACCAAATAATAATATATGCAAAAAACGAATATCGTCAAAAAGAATTTATTAAAAATAGACACAATATGAGAGGTACGTGGCAATTAATAAATGAAATAATTGGAAAAAAGTTGACAATGTCCACGAAGTCTAAAGAAAAACTTTTAGGATGATAATGTTATAAGAGTAACTAATAATTTCGCCATTAATTTCAAACAAAACGTTGAAAATATCATACATGATTGTACTATCAAGACGCTAAACTCTACAGAAACAAGAATACAGAACACTATAATGTTATTGCTATATTATTTATTTCAGCAGGATAATAGTATTAGGCAGGGTTTATTGTTTGGGCCACAAGGCCTTTTAATGTCCAGCCGCAAGGCTTTTTGCATATTCCGCCTCAAGGCAGTATTTGTTTATTATCCAAGCCACAAGGCTTACTTTGAATAGATTCAAGCCACAAGGCTTGCTTTGAATAAAAAAGACTTGATGTTCAGTTATTCTCAAAAACCACTCTGCCTTTATTTAATTCCCAGCAAGGGTTTTTATAATCAAACTATTGAGTAAAAAGTGACAACATTTTACTTTCACTCAATTTAATAATTCTTACTCAATACATTTAACATACACAAAAATAACTTAAATTTAAAACTGCTTACAATTATTACACATCTGTTTGTCATAACTATTCTGCTTGCACATCTGTAATCATATCCATCGTAACCCACTAACAGGTTACAAACTCAAGTGTTCTACTTTTGGCAGCGATCTGCTTACACAATGTATAACATGAATCACGCCGCTGGTAACACTTAAATTTTACTTTTTGGTGTTTGTTTACTTTTTCATTGGTTTTACTGCAAGCATGCAGTGAAACCAAAACAAATTGTTTTTAGTTTTGTGTGTTACGATGTGATAATTGACAAAGGTCAGTTAAGCGACATGTGCATTACATCCTTCCCCTTTTGAAAATGAATAATGTTTATTTATAATTCTTGGATATGAATAAAGATTATGTTGAAATTGATTATTTATTTCTTTTGGTTTGACGTTAGCAGTAAAAAAAATTTTCCTTTGTTCATAGTTTGTTATTTCATATCATTTAACTTAATGCTCTTGATAATACTATATTATTATTATGAACTTCAAAGGTTTTGTTTTCTAATTTTATTATACTATTTATTTGGACCTTTTCTTTCAATTATTTCATATGGTCCCTTAAATGGTCTATCAAATTTTCTTTTATTTCCTAATTTTAAGTATACAAAATCTCCTATATTAAAATTATGTTTTGTTGTCTTATCTTCTTTATTTGTCAAAGCTGTCTTATGTTCTATTAAATATTGATTTGCCTTATCGTGTGCATATCTTAGTTTCATTTTTAATTCTATCAAATAGTCATCTATATTATAAAATTTTATATCATTATTCCAAATTTCACCAGGTAGCGTGCAAATTTTTCCATATACTAATTCAAATGGAGAATATGTTGTTGTTGTGTGTGGAGTTGTATTGTAACAATATGTGTAGTATGGGAGTAAAACTGACCAATTATCATTTTCTTGCATTCCTCTCAAATACTCATTCAATACCCTATGATTTCGTTCAACTGTTCCAACAGTTTCATGGTGATACGGTATAGAGGTTCTTTTTTCTATGTGTAATTCTTTACAGATATTTTGCAGTAATTCATTTGTAAATTCTGTTCCTTTGTCTGTTTTTAGTATTTTAAAACATCCATGTTTTAGAATAAATTGTTCCACAATAGCTTTAGCTACTGTAATTGCTGTTTTGTCTTCTAAAGGTATTGCTACTAAATATTTAGTTAATTCACACTGTATTGTTAGAATGTAACGGTATCCATTGGAGGGTCTCATTGGTCCAACTGTGTCCATTGTTACTGTTTCAAATGATGTTGTTGGTGTATTTGTCACACACATTTTCTCTTTAGTATATTTTGTTATTTTTACTTCATTACATAGTTTACAATTATTTATGTATTTTTTAACCATTTTTGATAAATTTTTCCATATATATTTCTGTTTCAATTTCGCGATACATCTTTTGATACCTATATGTCCTCCTAATATTGAGTCGTGATTTTCTTTAACTAGCTGCAGCTGCTCAGCTTTATTTGTTATTTGTTTCGGGGGCTGATACAATATAATTTTTAATTTCTCCTTTGTATTGTTTTGTATCTCATTAAATATTCTTTTCATTTGGTCGACCTTCATTATATTAAATATGATATCATCTTTTCCTAGCGCTAATATTTCTATATTCTGTTCTTTTGCTTTTAATACTAACTTCCTCAGAACCAATTTTACCTCTGGTAAAGACTTTATTTTGAGCTATTATTATTTTATCTTTGTGTTCTTGTGTTTTTGATGTGAACTTCCTCTGAACCAATTTTTACTCTGGTAAAGATTTTTCGTTGTGCATCTTAAGAACGTTGTTTGCTCCATCTTTATTTATATTTTTGGCCTTTTCATTATATATAAATTTCAATTTCTTTAGACGTCTTACTTCTGAAAATGATGTAGCTTCCCATATATGAAGTTGATCAGGCTCCACTCGCTGAGATCTATCATTATTATTCATGTTATTTTTACGCGCATTTTCTTCCTTTTTATCATTATTCTTATTATTTTTACCGGTATTCATTTTTTTATTTGCCGCCCTTGTTATTACTTGTATATTTGCTTCTTTAGGTATCATTTCTATTAGTTGTTTGCTATCTAGTTGTATTCTAGATAGTGCATCCGCATTCGTATTCATCTTTCCTTGTTTAAAAATTATATCAAAATCATAATCCATTAAGTCCAATCATACTCGTGTCAGTTTTGATGATGGATTTTTATGTGTGAACAAACTTACTAATGGCCTATGGTCTGTGTATACCGTGAATTTTCTTCCATAGAGATATGGTCTGAAGTAATTGATTCCCCAGTGAATTCCTAATATTTCCTTTTCTATTATTGCCTTATTTACTTCATGTTTATTTAATGTTTTGCTAGCATAGGCAATTAGTCTGTCGTGTCCTGGCTCACCTTGAGATAGTACTGCTCCTAAAGCAAATTGTGATGCGTCTGTTGTCAGTATAAAAGGTTTATCAAAATCTGGATATGCTAATATTTGTGGAGATATTAGCTTTTCTCTTAGCTTGTTGAATGCTGCTTCACAAGTTTCTGTCCAATTAAAAAGCCGTCCTTTCTTTAGCAACTGATTTAGTGGTCTTGCAATTTCTGCAAAATCTAGAATAAATTTTCTGTAGTAATTGCAGAATGCTACAAATCTTCTGGTATCATCAGCATTGTTTGGTTTTGGGTAATCCCTTATGGTTTTGTGTTTAGCTGGATCAGTTGTTATTCCTTTGGACGTTATCAGGTGTCCTAAGTATACAACTTCTGTCTTTAAAAATTCACATTTCTTGAGGTTTAGTTTTAAATTGTACCTTTGTAGTTTTTGTAATACTCTTTCCAAGTTTTTGTTATGATGTCTCAGGTTTGATCCAAAAACAATGATGTCATCTACATAGAGAAATGCTGATTCTTGAAGTCCACTTAATGCAATTGAAAGCATGCGTTGAAAACTATTTGTCGCTATTTTTAATCCAAATGGTAAGCGCTTGAAATGATAGTGCCCTGAATTTGTTGAAAATGCTGTCATATTTCTTGAATTTTTGATGAGTGGTATCTGATGAAAAGAACTTGTCATATCCAACGTGGAAATATATTTCGCATTTCCGAGCTTATCTAGTACATCTTCTAGTCTTGTCAGTGGGAATTTATCATTAATTATTTTTTTGTTTAGTGCCCTAAAGTCTACTACCAGTCTCCATTTTGCTGTTCCAGCTGTTGATTTTTTTGGTACAACTAAGAGTGGAGAATTGTATGGGCTAAATGATGGTTCAATGATATCTTCTTCTAGTAATTTTTGTACTTGGTCTTCTATTTCTTGAAGCTGTGTTTGCGGAAGTCTGTAATTTTTTATATAAACAGGCGAGTTGTCAATTAAGTCGATCTGTTGCTTATAAAAATTGTTTGTTGTTAATCTATCTCCTTCATTGTGGAAAACGTTTTTGTATTTGTGACATAAATTAATTACTTCTTGTTTAGCTTTTTCATCTTTCCCATCTATGTGTATTTCAAGATTCTCATAACTTTGTTCTAAACCGATATAGTTTAAAATTTTAAAATTCTTCAGTGGTTCTATATTTAAATCACAATTATCCAAATAAATATCATTATTGGTTGTATTCAGTATTTTCACGTGCTTGAGCCCATCTGCTGGTATGATTGCATTTGCTATAAATATTCCTTTTCTTATTTCTGATGCATGTACTATACTGTCTCCTCCAGGTCTACATATATATTTGTTATTAGTTCACTTCTTCTTGGTATATTAATATTTGATATTGTTACCGGCAATGTCACGTACATTGGAATATCTTCTTGGTTTTCTTTGGTGTGTATGGATAAAACACATGTTTCGTAATCTATTTTACAATTATATTTCATTAAGAAATCTCTTCCAAGTATTCCATCTGCATTTATGTCAATATCTTCTTGTATGACATAAAATTTGTGTGAAATCTCTCCATCGTTGAGTTTTATTTTTATAATTGTTTGTTGTTGAATGGTTAATGGTCTGCTTGCAATACCTGTGTTTTGGATTTGATTTGATGATTTTATATCATTTTCATTAATTTTATCATTTTTTATTATTGATATGTCCGCACCTGTATCAATAAGTAAGGTTACTAAATTATTTCTATATCCTATTTTTACTTTTATGATATTAGTATTAAAATTATTACTAGCACAGCTAATTCTATATTTATTGCTTTTTTAGGCTGCGTTAACCCCGGTCGCCGGGGATTGATACGTTTCCTGAGTTTTTACGGTTTCTATTATTATTAAAGCTATTATTATTGCCAGCTCTATTATTATTGTAATTCCTATAGCCATTGTTATTATTTCTTTTAGCGTTATTGCTATTCCTGTTGCTATTGTTTTTTCTAGAACCGTAACTATTTCTATTATTATAATTCCTAAAGTTATTATTGTTATTATTTTGAATATTTCTATTCCTATTATAGTTTCCATTTCTATTATTATAATCATTCCTATTTCTGAATGTCATTACATTATAGTTTGTATTTGTGTTACCATCTACTTCTGCTGCTATCTCTAAAGCTTTAGCAAATGTATAAGGTTGAGCTGCAAGAATTATGCTTCTGAAGGGCTCATTTAAACCCGTTTTAAATTCATTGACCGCTAATTGGTCATTTAGTTTTATGATTATTTCTTTATTATTCTCTCCTTGAGTGGCTATTTGATTGAATTTCATTCAAAGATGATATTATTGTTTTGATTCTAGTTGCAAAATTGTTAACATTCATAGACCCCTGTCTAGTCTGGTGCAATTCATTTTGCAATTTTAGTGGATTTTTATTTAACTTGTAGTTTTTTGCCAATACTATTTTTAACTCTTGAATTGAATTTGGAACTGCCACAGGTAATAGTCTATTTCTTACTTTTTCACTTATTTTTGCTGCTAGAATAAATTTTAACAATTGAGATTTCTGTGTATCATCCTTAAGTGTTGATGCATAGAATTCAATTGTGCCTAAAAATGTTGATAATTTATTATTGTCTCCATTGAATTCATCAATGATTTTTGATGCTACAGTTATTTCAAAATTAGCCATGTTTTTTATATCTGTGCTGCTATTGCTATTGCTATCACTATAGTTATTATCTTCTTCACTGCTTAATTCTTCTGTGTCACATGAATTTAGTCTGGTTTGTATCAATTCTTTTACAGATTTTAATAATATTTGACAGTCTAATATTTTTTTGTAATCTGGTTGCGGAGAGTTTACAAATGTTTTTAATTTATTTTCTAAAATATTGCATAAAGTTTGTTTTTCTAATAATGTGCTTTCTTTAAATTTCCTTGATGGTACTTTTGTTATGCTATCTTTTAGTCTTCTTAAATCTTGTTTAAAAATATCCATGAAATTATTTTTAAATGTTTGCACTTGCTATTTTTTTTATTACATATTTTTTTATAATAGTCATTAGCTTTTTTAAATATATAAATTAACAATGCAATCAAAGCTATTACAACAAAAATATCTACATACATCTCCTGTTTGGTAGAAAAATTTCCATTTATGGCAATATTCTCCGTTATTTTCGTTTCTTGCCCTATCGCAACCATCGTTTCTTTTAGATTAGTTATGTTTACAAATAATTGGGGAATTTCTTTACTCATGAAGTGAGTATTTTGAATTTATTAAAAAAATAATTCAAATTTTGCTTATTGTTCATTTATTTTTCTTATTTATTTATTTATACAATTTATTTTCTTAAATATATTCCTATGATTTTTAAAGTGATTTTTAATATATTTTATATTTATTCTACTTTCACATATAAAGCAATTGGTATATTCTGTCATTATATAAAATTGAATCTACTGTATTTTATTTTTAATCTTAAATTTTAAATCTTTAAGTTGCCTAATGAAAGAATATTTTTCTTCGCCTTTGGTTATAGTGATTAGTTTGTAGATTTCATTCAGCTTTCTTCGTTGTTTCGCTTGCCTCCCGGCACGAGTCTTCTTTATTGGTTGCTTACGTTGTTTCCGTTGAGCTTGCCTTTCTTTGTATTCTTCAATTGTTAATCTCTTTGGCCCAGGAATCGACGTCGCTTTGTATTCTGGAACTTGTCCCTGGTGTTCAGTCACAGGAAGGGGTACATATTTTTCCAATGTATGTTCCGCTGCCAGTGTAGCACCCTTTTGAAAAATCCTGTCGAATTCTTCCGACATCTGTTCTTACGTTTTGCAAGATTCAACAAAAATTTTGTATTTAGGTTTTAAGTATTTTTATCAGGATCACAGGTTCAGTCCGTAGGATCTATGGTATTTAGCTTTCATCAGTATCGCAGGTTCAGTCCGCAGGACCTATGGTATTTAGCTTTCATCAGTATCGCAGGTTCAGTCCGCAGGATCTATGGTATTTAGCTTTCATCAGTATCGCAGGTTCAGTCCGCAGGATCTATGGTATTTAGCTTTCATCAGTATCGCAGGTTCAGTCCGCAGGATCGCCATATAATGTTATTGCTATATTATTTATTTCAGCAGGATAATAGTATTAGGCAGGGTGTATTGTTTGGGCCACAAGGCCTTTTAATGTCCAGCCGCAAGGCTTTTTGCATATTCCGCCTCAAGGCAGTATTTGTTTATTATCCAAGCCACAAGGCTTACTTTGAATAGATTCAAGCCACAAGGCTTGCTTTGAATAAAAAAGACTTGATGTTCAGTTATTCTTAAAAACCACTCTGCCTTTATTTAATTCCCAGCAAGGGTTTTTATAATCTAACTATTGAGTAAAAAGTGACAACATTTTACTTTCACTCAATTTAATAATTCTTACTCAATACATTTAACATATACAAAAATAACTTAAACTAAAACTGCTTACAATTATTACACATCTGTTTGTCATAACTATTCTGCTTGCACATCTGTAATCATATCCATCGTAACCCACTAACAGGTTACAAACTCAAGTGTTCTACTTTTGGCAGCGATCTGCTTACACAATGTATAACATGAATCACGCCGCTGGTAACACTTAAATTTTACTTTTTGGTGTTTGTTTACTTTTTCATTGGTTTTACTGCAAGCATGCAGTGAAACCAAAACAAATTGTTTTTAGTTTTGTGTGTTACGATGTGATAATTGACAAAGGTCAGTTAAGCGACATGTGCATTACAACACTATATACATTGAACAATCAAACCAATTAGAAATTCTACATATTCTTAAATCGCTTAATTTAAATAAGGGAGAGGCCTATATCCATTTTACCTCTGGTAGAAAAAGTCTTGGAGAAAATAATGGTAAGTAGTAAGGCGGCTAATAACTTTCTTATTAAGTATAAAATCATTAATAAAAATTAGTGTTGCTTTCAAAAAGGTAGGAATATCAACAAATTACTGGGCCATTTTTCAACTCATATTAACAAATGCTTAGACCAAAATATCCATTGCCTACCTAGCCCTCTTTATAGACTTCAGCAAAGCATTTGATACGCTGTCGAATGCTAATTTGGTTACTATTTCAGAAAGAAACGGGATCCGTGGCCAATGTCTGAACTGGTTCAAAAACTACCTAGCGTGTAGAACATATCGTGTAAAAATCGTTGGGAATTTAAGTCAAGAAATTACGCTGAATACTGGTGTACCGCAAGGATCAAAACTGGACCCAATTTTATATTTGATATATGCAAACGAATTGTTAAATCAGTTGCAGAACAGCAACACTTTTGCTTACGCTGACGATACTGCCATACTTTTCTCACTTGAGGATCTTCCTACAGCCGTACAAATGATGTAATCTGAACTCAACGTTACCGCTAAATGGTGCCATGACAACGGATTAATAATAAAAGCAACAAAAACAAAATAAACGCATATTAAGCTACCCCAAATACCCAAATCAAATATAAAACAGATTTTCACAAAACCTGGATAACGACAAATGCGATATTTTGATTAAGTTAGTAGATAACTACAAATATCCAGGGGTCATTGTGGACCAAAAATTCAACTGGAAGGATCATATAGTAGCACTAAACAAAAAACTACGTAAAACATCTTATGTGCTATACTATTTAAATAACTGCGCCCCACTGACAGTAACAAAGCAAGCCTTCTTTTCGCTAGCTGAATCGTATCTTCGACATGGAATAACAGCTTTTGAAAACGCGTCATACTGTAAGATTTTGCAACAAACCCAAAACAGGCTTATTAAAATTTTAATGAAAAATAAAATAAACAACACAAATAATATAGCCCACACTCAAAATCAAACATCAAACAACACGAATAACGAACCTTCTCAAAACAATAACTCTGAAAGATTAAAATCTTTTTCTAAGAAACACAACATTTTAAACATAAAAAATATATATAAATCAACAATTATTAATGAATTTTGTAACGAAAATTTTTTGGAACCTGTGGATCATCGGTATAACACAAGACGGGCAGCAGGCAGGTTTAAAACACCGAGATTCAGCAATAAACATGGAAAAAGCACCTTGCACGTACAACTGCCAAGCATCTACAACTCAGTGCCAGCAAATCTTATAAATATTCAAAATAAATATAAACTTAAAAATATTGTTAAAAAATATTTGATAAAATCGCAGTGAAGCGAACAAAAAATGTACAAAATATGTAGAATATATCTTATTAATAACATACTTATCTATTTACATAATTTACTTTGTATATTCTGTATATACGCATGCATACAAGGTTAAGGCTTCGCGGCGAAATAAGCTATAGTAATAAAAATTCTAATTAAATTAAATCTTTATTGAAATAAAGATAAAAACTTTTAAAAAAAATCACTATCAATATCAATATATAAATATAAATACAAATACAGTGGAATTCACTTATAACGACCTCGGTTATAACAACATTTCTGCTATAACGTCGTATTCTTGAAGTCCGCATTTTCTAATTTCTCATTCCTTAGGAACTGCGTTCGCTTTTGACGTCGGTGGATATAACGACGAGTTCGCATATAACGACGCAGTTTTCATAAAATATAATAAATATTTTCACATATAGCGACGACGAAAGCAAGTTGAGACTAGATTGGCTTACTTATGAATTTTTTTTTTTATTTATATGTGAACAAACAATATTCACTGAACATATTTGCAATTTTTGATTTGTTGAAAGGGAAATAACCGTATAAAATTCATTGACAACAAAACTGCATAGCTTCATTTGCGCATGTGATTTTGCTCAGTATACATTTGTTCCTTCAAAAGCATGATTGATTTTATACTGTGTTCAAAATGCCTCCACAAACTAAACGCATTCATCATTGAAGAAAAATCTGCAATAATCTGGCGGCTTGAAAACGGCGAGGAATTTCTTGCGTCATATTCTTCAATGTCCATCATATGGAAACATAGGAAAAATATAAGGATCACACCTCCTCAAAATGTAGAAAATCCAAAAATCGCGATATATACCTCTAACCGATCATATTATACAAGAAAAAGCCAACGATTTAGTTAAAATTTTAGGTAAAACGAATTTTTCTTGTTTAGAAAGTTTGATGTACCATTTTCGATAGCGACACTGCATTGTTAATTGCAAGGTTTCAGATGAAGCAGGTGATGTATCCCAAGGTGACTACAAAATTTTTCCCAAAACTTCGAGATGGCTATTAGGACTCAGAAAAAATTTATAATGCTGATGAAACAAGGTTCTTCTTTAAACTCATGCCCGATAAAATTTTAAAATTTTAAGGTAAAAAGTGTAAAGAAGGAAAAGTTTTGACGGTTCGTGTTACAGTTTTGGTTGCTGCAAACATGGATGGAAGTTTGAAAAGGAAAATATTTTTTATCAGAAAGTCAAAAAAAAACTTATTGTTTTTATTTACCCTAAGTTTTATGTTTTTATTTTAACTATTGATAATAAACTTTTTTCTTTATAATGAATTAAGTTAACAATGAACAAAAAAAAAATTATGTGTGCATATAACGACATTCGGTTTTAACGACGAAATATTCCAGTCCCCTCAGGGTCGTTATATATAACCGAATTCCACTGTATATATAAATATATATGTAAGTATAAATATAAATAAAAATATATAAATATATATATATAAGTATAAATATAAATACAAATACATATAAATATAAAAATAAATACAAATACAAAAACTTATTTGTGAAAAGCTAACAAGTTTCATTAACCCACGTCTAAATGAGCAGCAACACGTGTTCCGAAAAGGGCGATCTACCACCACTAATCTCATGATTATGGTATCAGATGTTTTAGTCAAAATGGAAAAAGGGCACCAAATAGATGCTGTTTATACTGATTTCAGTAAAGCTTTTGATCGAGTTGATCACAACATTCTTATATATAAGTTAGAAAAATTTGGTGTTGCAGGGTCCATACTAAGTTGGTTAAAATCATATTTAAACGGCCGATCCCAGTTTGTTAAATTCCAGGGAGTTCTATCGAAAAAAATTGCAGTCTCCTCGGGAGTTCCGTAAGGTAGTCATCTTGGTCCTCTTCTTTTCAACATATTCATATCCGATCTGTCAGAAGTTCTTAACGATATCCCACATCTTATGTATGCAGATGATTTAAAAATGTACTATTCAATTCAATCAGATGTAGATGTAAATTTTTTGCAATCAAAATTGTTGTTTCTTGAGCAATGGTGTTTTCAAAATAAACTACATCTTAATGTCAATAAATGCAATGTTATTAGCTTTTCTCGTAAAAACAACGTAACATTACATACCTACCGCCTCAATAGTATCGAACTAAAAGGGGTCAACCATATAGTGGATCTTGGAGTTGTCTTAGATTGCAAGATGCGCTTTAATCTGCACTATGATAAAATTGTGTCCAGGGCCAGCAAACAGCTCGGTTTTATAAAAAGACGTGCAAATGAATTCAAGAATATATGGGTCACTACATCCTTGTACCGTGCATTAGTGCGCCCAATACTTGAATATGCATGCATAATTTGGAATCCATCTTTCGATTCCCATAGAGAAAGAATTGAGTCTATTCAAAAGCAGTTCTTACTATACGCGCTTAGAGATATGTACAACCCCCATAATTATTGTAGCCTTCCATCATATGAACATAGACTCAGCCTTTTAAATTTGATGCCACTATCAACAAGAAGATCGTTATTGGGCTCATGCTTCACATTTGATGTAATTAATGGTGCTATTCACAGCGAATATATTTCTAATATGATTTCCTTTAACGATCCAGTTAGGCGCACTAGGCACACTCGATTGTTAACTGAATATCAGCACCAAACTACATATGCAAATAATGAACCCATCAATCAGTTGTTGCAGAGAATTTAATAATATCTCTATATACTACTCACCTACTATGTCCAAATCCTCTTTCAAGCAAACCCTATATAAATCACTCAGTAATCAGAATTAACACAGGCCTCAGATAAACTACATACATGTATGGATTTATATGTATAAGCATTTAGTTTAATAAATCAAAATTCTTTAACATCCCTCTCCAAATCTCCCATTTACGTCCTTTTGTCCTTATAGTCTTTAAGAATAATATATATACATACATCGTATCTTAAGTGTGTATATAGACTCTCTTGTTTTCCTCCTCTTCTCTTAGTTTTGACATGGTTTTTGAAATGATGTCAATCCGGTGGGCGGAGTATGCCCACTAAGAGCACCAAATAAAAAATAAAATAAAAACAAGGAAAGGGGAGAAGAAAAACAAAAAACTTAGTAATAAGTAAACAAAACCTGTTAGAATAAGTTAGAATAAGTAATTTGCATTGCCTTGTTTGGCCAATAAATAAATAAATAAATAAATACATAAACATATACATATACAGGGTCCGCCATCTAACGTTTGTTTTTTCAACTAGTGCTTACTTCGTTAATGGCAGCACTTAGCTCATGTCTGATTTGACACATAATTAGTATTATCCTTCCGCTGAACGAATATGGTTGTGTATACGTTTGAACAGCGCTGGGAAATATTGCGACATTACTTTGAAAATCATGATGCCGATTTTGCAAAAAAAAAAATCATCTTTTCAGATAAAGCTCATTTTGATCTTGACGGGTATGTAAACAACCAAAATTGTCGAATTTGGGGCACAGAAAACCCGCACGCAAACATTGAAAAGCCGCTGCATCCAAAACGAGTCACTGTTTGGTGCGGATTTTGGTCCAGAGGCATAATTGGCAACATTTGGTTTCAACAGGACGGCGCTACGTGCCACACAGCCGAAGCTACACTCGATGTTTTGCGCCCTGTTTTTGAAGATCGCATTATCAGCCGCAGAGCTCGGCCACCTCGGAGTTGCGATTTGACACCGTTGGACTATTATTTGTGGAGTGCCCTCAAAGACAAGTGTTACGCCGACAAGCCAGAGACAATTGACGCTTTAAATACAATATTCGTGAAGCCATTGGTGAAATACAGCTGCACACAATCGATAATGTGCTTAAAAATTGGACCGATCGTGTAGGCTACTGCATGGCCAGCCGAGGCAGCCATTTGAATGAAATTATTTTCCATTAATAACCGGAAGGATTGTACTTTCAAATAAAAAAAGAAATTTGGGAAAATATTCAGTAGTTTTTTTTATAGAATTTAAAAAAAAAGTTATTTGGCGGACCCTGTTCATATGCATATTCATATACACATACAAACACATATACATATAAATATACATATAAATATACATACACATATACATCATATAAATATACATATATAAATATACATATAAATATACTATATAAATATACATATAAATATACATATAAATATACATATATATCTTTCTAAAGAAACAACAACAACAACAACAACAACAACAACAACAACAACAAAGTTTTTCAATATGAAAAGGAAAAAATCACTAGCTGATCTGATTGCAATTTCTGCCCGGCTAAAGGCGTCATGAGAAATCTTTGTGATACCCGTGCAAGCGCGCACTAACGCACTGCACCACCGGGGCGATGAGATTTGAAGTGTTCATTTCTTAGTTTTTATCAATTTCATAATTTCACATTTGTTGTTGTATTTTCGCTTTACTTTAGTCTCTATGCGTATATTATTATATGTAGTCCAACAGCCTGCTGGAAGTCTGCACTAACAAAGCATGTTTACTGAAGTTGTTTTTTTTTTGTTGGTGCAGTGCGTTAGTGCGCGCTTGCACGGGTATCACAAAGATTTCTGATGACGCCTTTAGCATGGCCGAAATTGCAATCAGATCAGCTAGTGATTTTTTCCTTTTCATATTGAAAAACTTTGATGTTGTTGTTGTTTCTTTGGAAAGATTCGTTAGAACAATTAATTGTTCTAACTTTGACCTTAAGCTCAATAAACGATTTTAAACTATCAAACAACTAGAATTTGTGTTTAAAATCAAGTATGATTTAAACTATCAAACATTTAGAATTTGTATTTAAATCATATAAAGTCAGCATAATAAATATAGAGGTCATTTAGGAAAAAAACTTTAATCAAATGGTAGAGCTCGACCAAACGGAAACAGCTGAAAACAAAATCAGCAAAAATCTTTTCTTAAAAAAACAAAAGTTTTAGAAACTAATAAAAATATTTTTTAATTATGTTGACTTTATATGATTTAAATACAAATTCTAAAATGTTTGATAGTTTAAATCATACTTGATTTTAAATACAAATTCTAGTTGTTTGACAGTTTAAAATCGTTTATCGAGCTTAAGGTCAAAGTTAGAAACAATTAATTGTTCTAACGAATTTTTCTAAAGAAACAACAACAACAACAAAGTTTTTTCAATATGAAAGGAAAAAAACCACTAGCAAATTGATTTTATTGTACAATTTCTGCGTGCTAAACGCGTCATCAGAAATCTTTGTGATTGCCCGTGCAAGCGCGTAGACGCACTGCACCATCGGGGCGATGAGATTTTGAAGCTTCAATTTCTCATTTTTTCCCTTAATTTCATAATGCCACATTTGTTGTTGTATTTCTGTTTTACTTTAGTTTCTATGCCTATATTATATGTAGTCCAACAGCCTGCTGGAATTCTGCACTAACAAAGCATGTTTACTGAAGTTGTTTTTAGAATTTTTGCTGATTTTGTTTTTCAGCTGTTTCCGTTTGGTCGAGCTCTACCATTTGATTAAAGTTTTTTCTAAATGACCTCTATGTTTATTATGTTGACTTTATATGATTTAAATACAAATTCTAAAATGTTTGATAGTTTAAATCATACTTGATTTTAAATACAAATTCTAGTTGTTTGACAGTTTAAAATCGTTTATCGAGCTTAAGGTCAAAGTTAGAAACAATTAATTGTTCTAACGAATTTTTCTAAAGAAACAACAACAACAACAAAGTTTTTTCAATATGAAAGGAAAAAAACCACTAGCAAATTGATTTTATTGTACAATTTCTGCGTGCTAAACGCGTCATCAGAAATCTTTGTGATTGCCCGTGCAAGCGCGTAGACGCACTGCACCATCGGGGCGATGAGATTTTGAAGCTTCAATTTCTCATTTTTTCCCTTAATTTCATAATGCCACATTTGTTGTTGTATTTCTGTTTTACTTTAGTTTGCCCAATCAGTTTGGGCAATCACAAAGATTTCTGATGACGCGTTTAGCACGCAGAAATTGTACAATAAAATCAATTTGCTAGTGGTTTTTTTCCTTTCATATTGAAAAAACTTTGTTGTTGTTGTTGTTTCTTTAGAAAAATTCGTTAGAACAATTAATTGTTTCTAACTTTGACCTTAAGCTCGATAAACGATTTTAAACTGTCAAACAACTAGAATTTGTATTTAAAATCAAGTATGATTTAAACTATCAAACATTTTAGAATTTGTATTTAAATCATATAAAGTCAACATAATAAACATAGAGGTCATTTAGAAAAAACTTTAATCAAATGGTAGAGCTCGACCAAACGGAAACAGCTGAAAAACAAAATCAGCAAAAATTCTAAAAACAACTTCAGTAAACATGCTTTGTTAGTGCAGAATTCCAGCAGGCTGTTGGACTACATATAATATAGGCATAGAAACTAAAGTAAAACAGAAATACAACAACAAATGTGGCATTATGAAATTAAGGGAAAAAATGAGAAATTGAAGCTTCAAAATCTCATCGCCCCGATGGTGCAGTGCGTCTACGCGCTTGCACGGGCAATCACAAAGATTTCTGATGACGCGTTTAGCACGCAGAAATTGTACAATAAAATCAATTTGCTAGTGGTTTTTTTCCTTTCATATTGAAAAAACTTTGTTGTTGTTGTTGTTTCTTTAGAAAAATTCGTTAGAACAATTAATTGTTTCTAACTTTGACCTTAAGCTCGATAAACGATTTTAAACTGTCAAACAACTAGAATTTGTATTTAAAATCAAGTATGATTTAAACTATCAAACATTTTAGAATTTGTATTTAAATCATATAAAGTCAACATAATAAACATAGAGGTCATTTAGAAAAAACTTTAATCAAATGGTAGAGCTCGACCAAACGGAAACAGCTGAAAAACAAAATCAGCAAAAATTCTAAAAACAACTTCAGTAAACATGCTTTGTTAGTGCAGAATTCCAGCAGGCTGTTGGACTACATATAATATAGGCATAGAAACTAAAGTAAAACAGAAATACAACAACAAATGTGGCATTATGAAATTAAGGGAAAAAATGAGAAATTGAAGCTTCAAAATCTCATCGCCCCGATGGTGCAGTGCGTCTACGCGCTTGCACGGGCAATCACAAAGATTTCTGATGACGCGTTTAGCACGCAGAAATTGTACAATAAAATCAATTTGCTAGTGGTTTTTTTTCCTTTCATATTGAAAAAACTTTGTTGTTGTTGTTGTTTCTTTAGAAAAATTCGTTAGAACAATTAATTGTTTCTAACTTTGACCTTAAGCTCGATAAACGATTTTAAACTGTCAAACAACTAGAATTTGTATTTAAAATCAAGTATGATTTAAACTATCAAACATTTTAGAATTTGTATTTAAATCATATAAAGTCAACATAATAAACATAGAGGTCATTTAGAAAAAACTTTAATATTTTTTAATTATAAAAAATAGAGGTAAGTGGTTCACGGTAGAAAGCTAAAATATAAGATTGTTTTAATAAATTATGTTCATATTTAGTTGGTGGTTACAGCAACTCAAGGTCCGTCTTTATTCAGAGTCTTTTTTGTCACCAAGCGACTATAACAACTTTCGGCTTCTTTCCAGTGAACCAACGGCCGATCAAACTTGGGTGCAGTTGGAGGCGCTGGCTTCGAAGCGGTTGTGGTCGTTTCCACAACTTTAAATGGAGTCCCAAGAGGCACTCGCAACTTAGAACCTGCATAATGTTACGTCGTAGGCTCCGAAAACTACCTCAAAAGATACCTCAGTGTTCGGGACGCAGTTAAGACTCCTTTGTGTGACCTTAAAATAAAATGGTAACACGGGGAAGTATGCAAGATAGCAAAGTTTATAAAACCGCAAACCAATGCATATTGCAAATAATTCGAAAATAAAAGATTTATATATAGATATATATAGTTTACCCTTAAAACTAAATCTGAAGTAAAACTTATATTTTTCTTGAAATTAATGTACTAAAAGGTACAACAACATTGATAATCTGAATACTAAGCTAAATTTAAACGGAAATCTAAATAAAATCTTCAACTTAAAATTAACGTAAAATGAAATAATAGTATAAAAACGATGAGCTAAATCTTAATTTTATTTATTTTTTCTAAATTTAACTATTTGATAATTTAAATTTGTAAATACTTTATATTCTGCTCTACGAATTTCGTCAGCTAAAATTTAGTTAAATATATTTTTCTTTTTAAAAATGTTATTAACTGAATTTTTCTATAAGATCACTCTAACCATTTAAAGCATACGTATTACAAACTAAAAATAACAACTACATACACATCGTCTTCGTTGTTCGTCTTCGACACGTAATTTCCTATCCTTAAGTATCTTTTATTTTTATTAAGAATTAATTCAGTTAAGTTTAAACTAAGCTTACTAAGAAGTTTCAATTTTCATATATATTTTGTTCCGCTCAGGCGTTGATTGAGCATGTAACTCTAAATTAGTTTGTATTGTTTTTTTTTTCTTTTTATAAAGCCTTCTCTGTTCGCTTGATTAAACTTTCTCTGTAACATAAAATTGATTTTCAAGAGTAAAGACTTAAGTTCTTATGAAAATCTCTTTTGGCATAATTGAAAGGATTTCGTTAATGTGAGTATAAAACAAAGAAACCCAATTTAATTTGTTTTGTTTTTTTAATTATTGTTACGCAAAATTAAACTTAAATTTTTCTAACAATTTTTCGATAATTATCGATTACTTTTTTAGATGAATAATTTCTATAAAATAAAAACTTGAATTTAAAATTGTTGGTAACATGATGGTGTGATTTATAATAGGTTCATGGTTCATAGGCAATGTGGTAAGGTAAACGTTAAGTTAAACTAGAGTTTTTCTAGTTTTGTATTGGGCAATTTAAACTTGTCGTCAAATTGCATACCCTACCATGCAATTACAGAAGACGGATCCCTAAAACATCTTGACACATCCAGAGCAGACTAAGCACACTCTAGATGGCGATTAAGTCCGATATTTAAACCTTTTTTATGATTAACACCTATCATATTTTCCTCTTACATTAAAATCCATAATTGTTTTCTTTTGATGATGTTCTTTATAATTCGAGATAAAGTTTTTTATGGAATTATCGGTTTTGATTCGAGTTATCATTAGATCAGACGACCAATAAGTTATCGGGTTAAAAAACTACATTGTCATAATAAATCTGTTTGTGTTTTTTTCGGAAATGCGATGATTTAGAATTTATTTTATATATCGACCATTTAAATCCAACCAACATATTTTTAAGTAGTTATCACTTTTTAGCGAACATTGTTTTCTTACAAATCATAACTACATAACATTGTTTTATTTACTTTCATTACAATCTTTAGCTGCTTAACGATTAACTAAACAAAAATTAGATTCCATTTTACCTTACCACTAAAGCCACCACTATTACTTACCACAATTTTTCTTAAATTAATTTAAAAATGGCTGTATGACACAGCAGTGAAAGTTTACCTTCAGCTCTAAAAGTTGTCCTAGATTATGCAGTAGAGAAAATCAAACACCTTACTTCAAATCCAATTGATAACTGATTACTTTATTACTTTTTAATATGGTTTTTAAATAAAATAAAAGATGAGTGAAGTCACATTCCAATTCATTTGTCATCAACTTAAAGAACAAAGTCATGCTCATATTTTATGCTGACACTCGATAAAGTTTAAGTAGGTTAAATAAATTATAACATGATACTATATCACAATATCACATTGTGGTCATTGTTCTTAGAGTAGTTCAATAAACTATAACATGATTATGTGTCTTCACTACACCTCCTCTTTTAAATACAATAGAAAAGTCTTATAGAGGTCGTTGATCAGACGATATCAATAAGAGTTTTCTGTGTGAATACAAAATATAATTAATTTTAATCTTAGTTACAATTTTATTGATATGTTTATTATTTTATATAATTTTCATTTTTTTTTTGTGTGATTACTATAATTCAACTTATATCAACCTGAATGTATTAAGCTAAGTACACTAAGTAAAATAAGTAATTTATGAAATAAGTGTATATAGTTTACAATAATATATACATACATGTATAAAGAAAGGAATATATAAATTATTAAAAGATTTTTACATTTTGTTTGTTAATTTTCTGGTTCTTCTCTTTTATTCTTACAATAATATTATTTTTGTAATCTACATCAATGACTTTATAAGGTCCCTGGTAAATTGAATTTAGTTTGTGTGCTGTGTTATTTTTTTATGAATACTTCTTGACCTATGGTTATGTTGTTTAGGTTTCTGTCGTGTGATTGTTTTTGGTTTAGTTTAGCTTTATTTATTAAATGTTCTGCTCTTTTAAGTGCGGTTTGCAGTCGGAATTTTACCTCTTTTGAATAATTATCAAAATTATATACAGGATCTACTTTATCATATGGTTTGGAGCATTCGGGAAAATCAATTCAAATGGACAATATCCATGCACCGTTGAGGGTGTTGTGTTAAAAGTGTATGCGAAATATTTTACCCATTCATCCCAATCGTTTCTAGCTGCGTGAATATATGAACGTATGTATTCATTAAGTGTACGGTGTGATCTTTCTACTGTTCCTAGAGTTTGGTGATGGTATGGGGCTGGCATTGTTTTTTCGATGTTCAGTAGTGTAAGAAGTTCCGAAAGTACCTGATTGTTATATTCAGTGCCCATGTCACTTAGTATTCTATTCATAGGTCCATAAATCAATATAAATCTGTCCATTAGTGCCTTTGCCACAGTTTTAGCAGATTTATCAGTTACCGGCACCGCCACTAGGTATTTGGTTAAGTCGCATATTATTGTAACAATATACTGATTTCTTACTTCTGTTATTGGTAGGGGTCCTATGGTGTCTATTATTACCGTTTGAAATGGTTTTTGGGGTGTTGGTGTAATAATCATACTTGGCTTTAAATGTCTTGTAGTTTTGTTAGTCTGACATTGAAGACATTTCTTCACATATTTACTAACATCTTTAGTAATATTTTTCCAATAATAAAATTGTCGAAGTTTGTTAACTAGTCTGGTTGTTCCAGGATGACCACCAATCATGGCGTCATCATGAAATTTTTTTAGTAACAACTTCTGTTCTTTCTTATCTGTTACTATGCATATTTTTGGTGTAAGCGCTATTTGTATTTTCCTCATATGCTTATAAGCTTTTTGTTTGAATTCTTCTATAGTCATGAGGCTAAATATATCATCATTTAAGTTCAACTGTATTTTGTTCAAGTTTCTACTTATTGCTTCTTTTTCAAGAATTGGAAAAAATTGACCTAAATCGATATTTCCGTTAGCAATAGTATTTCCTATGTTAATTTTGGGTGCTAGCACTTGTTTGCCTCTTTTAAAAAATATAACAGGTTTACCTTTGTTAGTGTTCGTTCTAAAATTAACCCATTTCTTTACACAAGCGAAGCCAATAGTTTCGAAAACTTTAGGCTTTTCGGGAATCGCTGTCTGAATTTTATTCTCAGTCTTGTTTCCTGATTGAGCTCGTGTTGTTACCATCAGAACATTATTGGTAGTTGGGATTGTTTTAATTTCGGTAAAATCAATTCGAGATAACGCGTCCCGCTCCCGAATTGTCTTTGCCCTTGATGTGTTCAATAACAAATTCATATTCCTCTAGTTCCAATCGGATTCTTGTCAATCTACTAGATGGATTTTTCAAAGAATATAAATATGTCAACGGTTTATGATCACTACGTACAATAAATTTGTTACCATAAACGTATGGTCGGAAGTGATTAATTGCCCATTGGATAGCGATCAATTCTTGTTCTATTGTGGTTTTGTTTGATTCTCCCTTAGTAAATGCACGTGACGCATATGCAATTGGAAACTGCATACCATCTTTTTCTTGGGATAATATTGCACCGCAAGCGTTTTTGCTTGCATCGGTGGTTATATAAAAGATTTTGTCGAAAACGGGATATTGCAGTATTCGTGGGGATAGTATCTCTGGATTTTTCATCCAATCCTATCTAATAAAACCCTGAGGTTAAATATAAACAACAGAAAAATTTGGCTCTACCCAACTGATCTAAGATATCTTCAACTCTGTGTAGGGGAAATTTATCAGCTATTAGCTTTTTATTAATTTGCCGGTAATCGATTAATAAACGCCATCGCCTATTGGGATTATTTGGTAATGATTTCTTGGGTACTAGTATAATGGGGCTATTGTAATTTGAAGCAGATGGCTCAACGATTCCATCCCGCTTGAGTTTTTCAACCTGTCTTATTACTTCATCTTTTTGGGAGTGTGGTGTACGATAATTTTTAATGTACACTGGATTTTGATCTGACACTCTTAATTTTTGAGTATAGAAATTATTAGTACTTATCTTGTCGCTTTCCAAAGCAAAGATGTCAATATATTTTGAACATAATTCAAGTAATTCCAATTTTGCTATCCCGGGGAAGTTTTTCTCTAATTTGCTCAAAATAGACTGTCTTCTCGATTTGTCGACATTGTCTGTGTCAAGAATTTCATAATCGTCAAGTTTCTCATATTCAATCGATATGTTATTTAAAAATTTATTTTCGGAATTTGTGTTCATAATTCTTACATACGGAAATTTCCTAGATACTATGCATCCAGCAATATAGACTCCATCTTGTATCGATTGACTTGGAATCACTAAATCAGAATCGTCGTTATCAATTCTTATGACTCTGAAAACTTCGGCTCGAGCCGGTAGTGTTACATCACCATCATTTAGACTTTCAAGTAATTGAATATTTATTGGGTAATTTAAATTATATGGTCTTAATGAAAGCAGATTTGAGTTCATATCAGACCCGTACTGAATAGTGGCATTATAAGTTTTTAAGAAATCTAAACCCAATATACCCTGAAATGGCATCGGGAATGTATCTGATACCACATGAAATTCATGGGGAATTAAAAAGTTTCCTACCACCAGGTCAATTTGTACTGTGCCCAAAGATTGAATATTTCCTTTTCCTATGCCAGATATTTGAATAATATTTTTCGGGTTGAATTTCAATGAACTGAGTGCATTTACCTTGATTAACGAGATATCTGCTCCGGTGTCTACAAGCAACGTAGTTAAATTATTATTGGTTGATATGTGAATATTTATAAAACTACTCAAATTGAGATTCAAGGTGAATATTGATCCCGTTTTTAATTCTGATTTTGATGATCCCCCCCCATATTGTGAGGGGAAATCTCGTTTTCCGAGATTTCATGCGTTACCCTTACTCGGCCTCTATTCTTTGAATTTCTATAACCGTTGTTTTGACTACCATGTCGCCCATTGTTGCCATTAGCATTATTATCACCGTTCCTTCTGTTATTGGGATTGTTATTCTGACGCCAGCCTTGGCCGCGCCCACGATAATTATTAGGTCCGCCATTTGGCCTATTATTTCCACGTCGCTTAAAGTAAGAAACCGAAGAATTCGAGGCTGAAGCCTCTGTACTTGATTCTACAAATTTGGAAATTACTTCATTCAAAGACGAAAAATTTCCAGTTTTAATAATGAGTTTAACCTCATCATTTGAAGCGTTTCGTGAGATTGCTTTGGCCGCATTTTGCCTTACCAACTTAACGGCAATTTCTTGGGGATAACCTTCTGTTATGTATGCCCCATTTAATTTTTTAGCAATTTCCTGAATTTCATTAGCGTATGCGGATTTTGTATTTTGCCTTATGTTCATCAATTTTGAACACAATAAATCAGATGACTCACCCTTTATGGACGTTTGTAGTTTTGTCTTGATGCTCTGAATGGTACTTTCATCCGTAATTAAGTTCCTTGCTTGACCCTTAAGTTTTGTCTTAATTACTTCAATGGCAACTGCCTCATGTGTATCCTTAATTCGATCAATCAGCGTCAAAGCATCTAAGAAACTTTGCAATTCAGTTTTGTTACCACCAAACACTGGGACAATTTTCGCTGTCCTATCCAGTATGTCGTCTTCTGTTCGTGGCATTATAATTTCCCAGTTTCCTTCTGTGTCTGTTTCAAAATCTTCTTTTTCATCCGTTTCTAGTAATTCCCTATTAACTGGACAGTCTAATGTCAAAGGTATTTTTGTTTTAACGTTGTGTTTATGTAAAATTTTTATTAATTTATCTCTTAGAGCGTGAAAAATATTATTTGCTTCGTTTTTGTGTTGTGTTGTAAACCTTTCATAATTTCTGTGTAATTCTGCCCTAATAGCATTATAATTTTCAAATAAAATTTCCAAATGTTTTTCTATAGTTTCCTGTTTTGTAGGCCTATTACGATTCAAACTTTTAAATGATTGCCCGAATTTAATCCGCAATTTATTTATTCTCTCAATAATATTTTCCAATTGCATAATTTTGGCAGTTTAAAGTGTATGACTAAAACATCTACATATTTAGTACATTATATTTTTTTTTTTAACTTACTGAATATTCTGGTAGTAATTTTTAGATTTGTTGTTGTATATTTCTGTTATTCCTCATCATAAATTGACATATTAGTTTTGACAAATAAATGAATGCCAGGATTATAGCTGCTGCAATCGCCATCAGTTCAATAAAATTCATGTGCTCTGCTGTTTTTTGTTCGTTGTTGTGGTGTTCGTTGTTGTGGATGAATTCGACAAGTTGCTTGTTGTTGATGTTGTTGTTGTTATTATCACTTCCTTCAGTTGCTTTGCCAACCTCGTAGCCAGCTACCAGTAGAGGTATATATGTTAGGATTTTCTTCCACCATGTCATGTTTCTTGCAGTTGTGTGTTCTCAGTTGGAATAATTATTTGATCGTTCTTTGATGTCACAAATTTGCTTTTTTATCAAATATTTAGGGTTTTATATAACGCAATCTTGTTGTCTATTTGTTTTTTATTGTTCACTTTGTTATTGAAAAAAAAATTTTCACATTTCTTTTACATTCTTATACAAACGTTTGAATTCTTTCAATTTTATTTTAATTTTCTTAAGCAGTCTTTTGCTTTTGCTGTGTTTTTACTTGTTATGCAAACAAACGTTCAGCAAAAATTTTCACATTTCTTTTACATTCTTACACAAACGTTTGAATTCTTTCAATTTTATTTTAATTTTCTTAAGCAGTCTTTTGCTTTTGCTGTGTTTTTACTTGTTATGCAAACAAACGTTCAACAGATTGAAAAAAAAATTCCACGGTCCTGTCACGGTCGCCATATTATGCAGTAGAGAAAATCAAACACCTTACTTCAAATCCAATTGATAACTGATTACTTTATTACTTTTTAATATGGTTTTTAAATAAAATGAAAGATGAGTGAAGTCACATTCCAATCCATTTGTCATCAATTTAAAGAAAAAAGTCATGCTCATATTTTATGCTGACACTTGATAAAGTTTAAGTAGGTTAAATAAATTATAACATGATACTATATCACATTGTGGTCATTGTTCTTAGAGTAGTTCAATAAACTATAACATGATTATGTGTCTTCACTACAGTCACCTTGAGTGTGATTCCACAAAGTTGACAAATGTATCTTCAACCGATTTAACATCGGTCACGAATAATCTCGTGTCAAATTTAAACAATCCGAGTTTAGTAGAAGACGAATTTGGACTATTAAAACAACTGGAAGACACTATTAATAAAACTATAATTATCATGGAAGAATCTATTGGAGCAACAGAGGACGTGGTGCTATCCCTAAGCAAAATCGTAGTATAACTTGCTCTATGCGAGTAGCAATTGATGACAAAATTATTTGAAAATAATGAAATGCGATACAATCTTCGTACGCGTTCCATTAATTTCAAAACTTTAGACATAGTATTTGCAAGAAACTTTGTTCAAAGCAGCCAAATTAAAAAAAAATAAACGCTAAACTAGTTTCAACTTTTGTAACGGCATTGGTAAAACGTAAAGTCGAGTTAAGTTATTATGAACGAGAAAATGAAAATGGGAAAATACTAGGTATATGCCACGCTAAGGACATGCAAACGAAAGCTTAGACTTCAGTTACCTTTTCCATCCAATGCCTCTCAAATATGAAAAGTATTTGCAGATACATTATCTGGTTTGTAATGGTCACCTCAGGAGTCAAAAAATATTTTTTTAAATGTTGCGTAGCGGCACGCACACTCCATGTAGATGCCCACCGCTGACCATCAACAAGGCAGTTAACAACCACAAAACCAAAAAGTACATGCAGACTTTTTTCTGGTTTTGCAGAGCTACATATCTATTCCTATGCTTTTCAATGCATTTCCTTCACTATTTTGCCCTGCCATTGTAGTCTAGTGCAAATTTTTTCTAATATTTCATGGTGCAGATGGGTTCTTTTGTATTCACAAACAAAAAACTGTATTGTAGATAAAACAACCATTTAAGGGTGAAAACTCCGATAAACTGGTTTTTTTATTGAAATTTATTTTTTTAATTTTATTGAAATCGTTGCACATATTCGATTCGATTATGTGCAACGAATAGACGTGTTTTTTCAGCGTCAGCAATTTAAACGTTTTATCGCTAGGTATCTTCAAATTAACTAGTTTTATTTTATCACCACCTATTAAACATACTCTGCCGTGTCGATACATATTTTACTTTTTTAAAAAATTTTCAAAGTTACTCGATAATTTTTAAAATTAAATATAAATCTAAACATGTCGAATGTAACTAAAAACACACGAAGTGCTGCAATAAATCGCAAACTTGCTGCTCCGGTGACTCCCATCGGTACTTGCAGCTCGCGGTCGGATGACTAATCGAATGCAGCTACACCTATGCTTTCCGAATCAAGTTGGAACATCAAGCTGAATTGCATAAGAGAAAGCATCGTCGAGCAACTGACTGGAGCAATTAATGCGTCTGAGGGTAGAGTGATGGAGAGAATTGGTGAGGTAACTGCAGAGTTAACGAACATAAAGACCACCATTATGAGTGTAATAGAGCGAGTTAAGATGATTGAGGCGACATGCGCTGAATTTAGTGTATTAAAAGAGGACATAACAGATTTAAAGAAGGAAATGGATAATCTTCAAAGCAGCATCACATGCGAACCACCCCTCTCTTCAATGCTAGATGAGGAAATAAGAGCGCTTAAGACACAAGTAGAGTCGTACGAAAATGATGCTATCTCATCTGACGTCATCATTAACGGAGTCCCCTTTGCTCCCGATGAGAACCTTGCTGATAAGTTTGACAAGATTTGCTCTCTATTAAAATGTAACCCATTAAGACTAACGAGTACATTTACTGTACTAGCCAAAAACAACAACAACAAAAACTCAGCAATTGTTGTAAAACTATTTTCTGCATACGACCGCAATTACTTGTTTAAAGCTGTTTCTGCTTTTCGCAAAACCAACAAGCGACAGCTATTACTCAGCGACATTGGTTATGGTGGAGGTGGATCACTATACTTACATGAAGGTTTGACCAAAACAAACCGCACAATCTTGCTATATGCAAATCAACTAAAGCGCGAGAGCCGGTTTGTTGCTGTATTTACGTTGCGTGGTAATGTTTATGTAAGAACATCTAGAGATGGTGAGGCGAAACTGGTTCATAACAAAGATCACGTTGATTGCCTCGCTGGAACATAAAGCTGATCATTGTTTTTGTTTTTATTTGTTAAGTAAAAGTTTTCATAAAATGTTAATCTGCTTAAATATAAGCATCTCTTTATCTATCCTTTTAATTCTAACTTCCTTTTTCTCACTATCATTAGTAATGCGCCGAGTAATTCTTTCTTATTTTTCACACTTTCTTTTCAATAGTTTTTCTCTTTATCCATTTTACTTGTTTTATCCATTTAATTTTTTGTTGTATATCTTAAATTTGTTAAAAGCTGCTTCTATCGTGACAAATCTTAATTAATGTCTTAATTAAAAGCCTTAATTAATGTTTTATGTAATCAACGTAGTGGTTTAAATGTGATACATTTTAATTCGCGTAGTTTAAACGGAATTAAGCTTGACCAGGCTAGATACATTCTTGAAAATTCAACAGTTGATATTGTGTGTGTTACTGAAACCTGCTTCAAGAGGGATATTCCTGATTCTTTTTATAATTTTAATGGATTTAGACTTTTCCGAAATGACAGAAGTGGTAGAAGGGGAGGTGGTGTTGCTATCTATTGTAAGTCTAGTCTCAATGCTAAGTTTGTGAATAAATGTAATGATGTTTGTGAGTTTATTAATGTTGAAGTCTTCGATAATCATAAAAAAATCTTCGTCTCTTACGTATACAACCCTAATAGATGCATTAATCCTGAAATATTTTTTTCTGACCTTTCTACAAAAGTCATTGACTACGATTTCTTTTTTGTTTGTGGGGACTTTAATATTAATTTATTACGGAATGACTCTGCTAAAAAAAATTTTTACTACCTGTCATCGTTGAGTGGCTTGAAAGTAGTGAATTCTGATATTCCCACTCGTTATATGCAAGACTGTGAGCCTAGTTTGCTTGATGTTTGTCAAGTTTCTGATGTTTCTTATGTTCTAAAGTTTGATCAAATGAGTTTTTTGTCTGATCATGACTTACTTTTTTGCTGTCTTAATATAAATCTAAACAAAACTTCTCAGGTCAGTTTCTCTTATCGTGACTACAAATCAATAGATTTATTATATTAAGTCATGAATTATCTAGTATGAGTTGGATGGGCTGCTGGTTTTATAGCTCGGTGGATGATAAACTTAGAGTTCCCATGAATCAATTAAATGTCCTGTTTAAATGTCATGTGCCTTTGCGCTCAATTCAAATTTCCAACAACTCATGTCCTTGGTTTACAAATCATGTATTATCTGCTATTAAAGCTAGAAATAAACTCCACTCTAAATGGAAAAATAGTCGAACAAACGAGAACTGGGACAAGTACAGGAGAGCTCGAAATTATGCTTCTCTCATGGTTAGACAAGAAAAGACAAACTTCTTCAGTTCTAAGTTTAATACAGGCTTAAACTCTAAACAGTTATGGCAAAATATAAAAAAGTATAGAGTGTTCAATAAGGAGCCTAGTGTTTGTAATTTGGATCCGAACTTACTTAATGGCTTCTTTTTGGCAAATAGGTGCCCAAGTCCTTCTCGGGACATTTCCTCAAACAGGATATTTAATGGCAACAATGGCGTGGTAACAGCACAAGCAACTAATTTTTCCTTGTCATCTTTTGAATTCTCATCTGTTAGTGAGGATTATGTAGCCAAATGCATAATGAAAATTAATTCCCATGCAGTAGGGATTTATGAAATGCCAATCAGATTTATCAAATTAGTTATTCACGCGACGAGGAATTCCATCAAAACAATATAAAAAGAATAAAAACAATTCTACATGACAATGAATTTCCAGTAAAAACAACGAATAATTTAATCAGAAAGTATAAAAAGGAAGGAACACATCAACGAGATGAAAAACTTAAAAAAACATACAAAGCTCTCACATATATCCCTGGTCTTTCAGAGAGATTCACAAAATCGGACATTTACGATAAGGACAAGTATCAAATTGCGATGAAGACTGACAACACTTCAAAACAACTTTACAGCAACACGAAATCAAAAGTGGATAAATTTGACAAGGCAAATGTTATTTATAAAATAACATGCAATGGAGACGGGTCCAACGTATGTGACCAAGCATATGTGGGGACAACAAGAAACAAACTACGGACAAGAATAGCTTCGCACAAATCAGACCAGAGATTACTCAACGGACCAATAGAGCAAAAAACAGCATTAGCGGCTCACTGCATTAAACATAAGCACACACCGGACTTGGAAAATACGACAATTCTTCAACAGGAAAATAATTACGCGAGACGCTACACTCTAGAGATGCTCCACATCATAAATTTACCCCCACAAAAACGACTCAATTTTAAAATGGATACGGACAAATGCGCTCACATTTACAGACGATATGTAGAAAAACACAACACAGTCAGAAACTAAGCGCCGGATAGAAAAGAAGTGTTTACTGTAGTAATTGTTTTTCAATGTTTAATGTTTATATGTGCTTAAGTCAGAAATAATATATAATCACGTTTAAAAATTGTTTAATGTAACGTTTCAAGAAATATTTATGTAAGATAAACTTTAATGTGGAAAAAATTGTATGTTTTCTAACGTATACGTTTACTCCAACAGTTTTCCCTGAAGATGACTTCCGATGGAAGTCGAAATATTGGAAAAACAATAAATTAATAAAAACAACATTAAAAGTTTTTAATTATTAGTTATTCACTTTATCTTATCGCCCCTTACTCATATTATCAATCACTGCATTACTTGCTCCCGTTTCCCAGAATTATGGAAGATTGCAACGGTCATGCCTGTGGCTAAATCTACTTCTGTCTCTGATCCCAAAGATTTCAGACCTATTAGTATACTCCCTGCTCTTAGTAAGGTTTTTGAACGAATAATGTCTGATCAGATTTCTGAGTACCTACATGTCAACAATCTTTTATCCCCATTGTAGTCTGGCTTTCGCTCTGGTCACAGTTGTTCGACAGCAGTAATGAAAATAATGGATGACATTAGAATAGCCTATGACAAGAATCTTATAACTCTTCTTTGCCTTATAGATTCCTCCAAAGCTTTTGACTCTGTCGATCACAATCTGCTTTGTTATAAGCTTAAACATTTTTTTTATTTTAGTGACAGTGCATTTAAACTAGTATCCAATTACCTAGATAATAGAATGCAACGGGTTAAAGTTGGTAATAATTGTTCGTCTCTTTGTTCTGTTTCTGCCGGTGTGCCTCAAGGGTCTATTTTGGGTCCCTTACTTTTCGCTGTCTTTTTAAATGACGTATTCTCTGTTTGTAAATATGCAACCGTTCATGCTTATGCTGATGACATTCAGCTATACCTCTCTCGACCTACTGGTCTTTTAGAAGACTTAACTTATAGATTAAACTATGATCTGGCATTGCTTAACAAGTGGGCAGTCACCAACTTACTTTATATCAATCCTTTAACATCTAAAGTGCTACCAATTGCAAGGAATGATTCATGCTACGTGGATATTCCACTTTTGTCAATAGGAACTGATAAATTGAACGTTGTGAATAAAGTGAAAAACCTTGGTTTCATAATTAACTCAAGATTAACCTGTATTGACCATATTAATTACATTATAAGTAAAATCTACGGTACTTTGCGTTATTTACGAGCTTCCTCAGACTTTATCCCTCTTGAAACTCGTCGAAGGCTTGTAGTACAACTAAAAATGCCACATATTACTTTTTCAGATGTTGTCTATAGTCAGATTGATTCCCAATCGCAGCATAAGCTCCTTGTGGCGTTTAACAATGCTGCAAGGTATGTTTTTAAAATCCAACGTTTTGACCATATTTCGTTGAGAAGTAAAGAAATTCAATACTGGAATATGCGTAATGTTATCTTTTTGCACAGACTTATTAATACACAATGCCCAGGGTATCTTTATGAGAAATTAAAATTTTTTCAATCAGTTCGGTCTACCAACATCATCAGACACAACTACCTCAATAGCAGTAGATTTTTCTTCATAAGCACCATTCGACTTTGGAATTCATTAACCAACTATTTGAAACAATAAAATTTTAGAAGCATCTTTGAACATGCAGTTTATAATTACATTTGTTCTATTGATGGATAATTCAATCTTTAAATTTATTCTTTCTCTATTTTCCTTATTGGCAAATCTTTTAAACGTTTTCTTCTTATTTTATTTTGTTTATAATTTTTTTTTCCACTTTACTTATTTCTTTAAAAAAATTTTCAATCAAGTAATAATTATTAAGTTATCTTATTCTTAATTCTTTTTTTAAAAAATTTTAATGTTCAATTTAATTAAACTTAACCTAAATGCTAAATCTTAATTCCTTTTTATATTCTAAATTCACATAGTTATTAGACAAATTGTTTATTATTCAATAAGTAATAAGTATATAAATATGATTCACCTCTATTGATGTACTATTAAAGACTAAGTCTTGTTGTACAAATATTAATTAATTAAATAAATAAAAAAATAAATTAAATAAATTAAATTAAAATTAAATAAATTAAATGTATCTCACAGTGACAAATACTCAACGATTTCTTTGCAATAAGAAACGAAATTTCCTGGAAAATGAAGATAGGTCACATTGAATATAAGCTCTCGATATATTTTAGCCACAATAATAGAACAACCATTTACATTAAATTCAATCAACGGTTCTAATACCATAGATAAAAAATGTTTAGTTAAAGTCTTAGATTGCACTTCTACGTTTTATTTGCTATCAAGCCTACGCACGTTTGATAGTATAATAGGCTATGATCTTTTAAAAAAGGTAAATGCAAAAATTGATACTGAAATGGGGTATTTATTTTATGAAAATGGCCACATCAAACTCCAATATGTCCAATGTAATCAAATAAACTCAGTTATGTTAGACAACACTTCCGTTCCGGTTCAAATTAAAAATCATTTTAATGAAATTATCTACAAAAATAAAAACGCTTTTGCAGATCCCGATAGAGCATTGCCTTATAATACTATTAAGGCCACAATTCGTACCTTCACAAGTGATCCGATTTATACCAAAAATTGCCTGTATCCTATTTCAGTGTCTGTTATTAATAAAGAAATAAAAACGCTTTTGAAAGACGGAATAATACGAAAATCTTACTCTCCTTACAACTCGCCAGTTCATGTTGGTACAAAAAAGTGTTTCGATGAAAATGGTAATTAGAAGTTACGCATAGTAATAGACTTTATAAAAAAAAAAATGATAAGGCCATTTCTGATCGATATCCCATACCTAATACATCGGTAATACTAGCAAATCTAAGTAAATCTCAATATTTCACATTAGACCTTAAATCAGGCTTTCACCAAATTATAATGTGTGAAAGGGACAGAGAAAAAACAGCTTTTAATATGAATAATGGAAAATATGAATTTTGCCGCTTGCCTTTTGGCATGAAAAACGCACCAAGTATTTTCCAGAGAGCGATTGATGATGTACTTCGGGAAGACATAGGCAAGAGTTGTCATGTTTATATCGACATCATAATTTATTCACCGCACGAAGAAACACATTTAAAAGATATTGATAATATCTTGAAAAAACTAGAAAGAGCAGGAGACGAATCTGAATTTTTGGGTTTTGTGGTTTCACAAACAGGCGTAAAGGCATGTCCGACTAAAATTCATGATATCCTTAATTACAAAGTATCACAAAGTAATTTATCACAAACACTGCGAGCATTACGCTCATTTTTTGGCCTTTCGGGATATTAACGAAGATTTGTAAGAGATTATGGCCCTTATTATGAGCTGCGTTCGATCTTCGACTGTAGTCGAAAGGCCTGATGGAACAAATTTGCATTTGGTATTAAACGTGCTTTCGACAAAGAGTAACGCTTTTGTGAAGTTCGTTCATATTGTTTGTTCACGGTAGTATATTTCTATCAGGTGATCGTTGTTTTATTTCAACTAAATACGATTGGTTTGAAAGTTGATTGCAAAAAAATAAGACAAAGAAGTTATGACTATGACGAAAATAATTTCCATAAGTTTCGACGCTTCGTCAGAAGAGGATGAAAGCTTGACGGAACTGGCTAGAAGTAAAAAACTGTTGAGCAATGCTTTTTTTAGCTAATCTAAAGCCACTTTGCTGTTGTTCTAACTGGTGGTCCTAAGCAATTTAATTCTGGCGTGAGTTCTTCCCATTTCTTTTTCACCTGAACTTTGGAACAAATATCCTTTGCAGTCAAAGTTTGCCTCCATCAATGAGACCAGTTTTTCTAACTGCTTAGATCTGCATAAAATTTACAAAAACAGTTGAATATTAGTTTTTAAATATTAAGAATATTAAAATTTACAAAAACAGTTGAATATTAGTATTAAAAAATGAAAATACAATCACAAAATACTTAAATTTTTAACAATTTTTGCTCAGCACGCATCGCATCGAAAGCAAAATCCTATTCGACTGAGATTTCGATGAGCAACGAACATTTCGATAGGGTTGCACTGCTCATAATAATAATTTAACGTTCGAAACTCGTTGTTCGATAACCAGCGAAGATCGAACGTCGAAAGCAACTCATAATAAGGGCCTATGCCACTATTGTTAAACCTTTGACTAGATATCGTCGAGATGAAAATGGACATATTGGAGCAAACAAGTCAAAAGGTGTTAAAATAACTTTTGATTCCGAAGCGATGTCTGCATTCTAAAAAATAAAGAGTGTTCGCTTCTAAAGATGTTCTGCTCCAACATCCGGACTATAATCGACCTTTCGAACTTACAACAGATGCTTTGTCAAGCGTATTAGGTGCAGTTTTGTCTCAAAATGGTAGACCCATTACGATGATATCTCGAACGCTTTCAACAACGGAACAAAATTACGCTACTAACGAACGCGAGCTTCTGGCAATAGTATGGGCATTAAAAACCCTCCGGCATTACCTGTACGGTGTAAGAGATATTAACATTTTTACGGATCACCAGCCACTGATATTCGCCATATCTGACAAAAATCCTAACACAAAGATGAAATGATGGCGTCCTTTAATTGAAGAGTTTTCCCCAAAATTTCATTACAAACAGGGTAGGAAAATACAGTGGCTGATGCTCATTCTAGGCAGTTTGCTCATAACTTGAGCGAAGACGTTTAAACAACTGCGCACAGTGAAAATTCCCTAAGTAATGCGATAAGGACAATTAAGTACCCCATAAATCAATTTCAGAATCAGCTGGTATTATTAAAATCTATACCTTTTAAAAAAATTACCAAAACTATTTTCCAAACATTTGTTCGCCATACTATTTACTTTGACACAATCGCAAATTTTACACGATGTTTAAAAGATGCTATAAATCCACATGTTACAAATGCAATCCATTGTGACCTTGCTACTCTAGCCGAAATTCAGAATAAGTTAGTTACAGAATTTCCAGGAATTAAAATTCTTCACACTGAGAAAATGGTAATTGACTTAACCAATAAAAATGACCAGCTTGAAACAACCACAGAGCATAACCGTGCGCACCGTTGTTTGTCAGAAAATTTTCGGCAAATTTAAAATATAAAAAAAATATAAAAAAAGCATTAAAACCAATAATTGCAAGATTTGTATGGAAAATAAATATCAGCTTAAACCACCTGATCCAGGAATTGGAAAAACGCCAATTCCTAATCTAATTTATCCTTCATATCGACATTTTTATAACAGACAAACAACAATTTCTAACATGTGTAGATAGATTTTCAAAGTACGCCATTGTTAAACCTATTGCATCAGGATCAACTGTGGATAAAAAAGATGCACTGCTCGAAATGCTATTAATATTTAATAATACTAAAACCATTGCTTCAGATAGAGAAAAAGCTTTTAATTATAATTTACTTAAAACTCTTTTAAGAGATCGTTTTTCAATTGAGCAATTTTTTATACCCACACTTCATAGCAAAAGTAATGGTCAGGTTGAAAGATTTCATTCCACCTTGATAGAAATAGTGCGTTGCATTAAGGAACAACAACAGATTACTGAAACTATTGACCTAGTGCTCTTAGCGACACATAAATATAATGATAATATTCACTCGTTAATAGATGCTAAACCTATTGACGTATTTCATAACTACCCAATAGAAAACTAGAAGTGGTGAAGAAAAGATTACTTCAGATACAGGAAAGAACTTTAGATAGACTTAACAAGGACAAAGTGGTAAAAACTTACGAACCTAAAGGTGTTCGCAGGAATAAAAGATTGGGAAACAAATTTAATAAATTTTTTTTGGAAAAAGTTATCGAAAGAGACTTAGGAACAACGGTTTTGATTGAGGGTAAAAAAGTTCATAAAAGTAACTTACGATAAATTTTAACTTAACTTACAGTAATTGATAATTTTAAGAACGCTCAAACCTTCAACTTTTACCTACATACTTTTTAATGATTTCAATAATTTGATATCAAAATATTAAACTTAATCAATTTTGAATATTAACATATTTATTGGAATAATAATATCTTAGAAAATATTAATGTAAAAAAAATATTAATGTAAAAAGCCTTTGAGTCCAAGTTTTCAAGCCTGTACAAATATTAAAACAAAAATGTCAAATTCACCACAAGCCTAATCAACATACGAATGTCTTTACAACTTGGAAACAACCAAAAATTGTATATAAAAGCAATCTGAGATGTCAATTCTGAGGTGTCAAGTAACAAAATAAATTAATGGAATGCACATTTTTGGCATCATCAAAGAAAGGAAATGAATGAAAACAAAATCAGAAATAATATAAAGAATTATATGACATGATATACTTCATAATGGACGTCAAACCGAGGACGTTTCGAATTTAAAAAGGGGGAAAGATAACGAATCAGCTGAAGCAGTTCATTTTAAAAATTGTAATACATGGCTTAAGTAGTCCATAAAGATAATTTGTTGATTCTACTTGTTATTGTAAACTTGTTAATTTAAACTTATTTTTCTCGAATTATTTTGAAATATCAAAATAGAAAAATCAATTATTTTCTAGAGAATAAAATTAGATCTGAAAAAAGCAAGTCGAATTGCTGTAAAACAAAAAAATCTGTTTTATTAATTTACACTAAAGGAATATTACAGAAATTCTATGAAGTTCCAAAAACACCAAAAAGAGAAATTTACAAAAATTGCAATATCCCTTAGGTGCAAAAAAAATCGTCCATGTGATAATCAGTGATAATCGTATTCTAGGGATCAAAATAAGAAACTTTGCCTGAGGAACTATACCTCTAAAACGAATTCTAATGGTTTAACTTTTGACTTTTGTCCCGTAGGGTCAAATTTTGAAAAATCCCTCTTTGACCCATTTAGAGTGCCCCAAGCGAGTCCAAATGTATGACGGACCCCCACTAACTTTGGAGGGCCGATCCACCCATGCCAATGGCACACTCCCTGGAACCCCCTGGGGGTTCCCCATACAAACATTTCAAAAAATCAAAAAACACCCCAGGGGGTTCCAGGAGGTGTGCCACTAGCATGAGTGGATCGGCACTCCAAAGTTAGTGGGTCAAAGTCAAAAGTTGGGGCATTAGAATTCGTTTTAGAGGTATAGTCTCCTCGGGCAAAGTTTCTTATTTTGATCCCTAGAATACGATTTTCACTGACCAAGGGGCGATTTTTGAACATATAATACTTTATTTATAACTAATATCTCAGCACACAAGCGCAATATGTGCCTTTTTATTATAAAATATAGAATTTAAACATATCGTTTTTTGTTACAACGAGTATATTGAAATAAAAAATTAAATTAAATACAAATATTAAATGTGATATTCATACTTAAAATAAAATTATAATTTATATGTTTTAATTAGACAAATGTACTTAAAATATTTTCTCTTATCTGGGGCGCCACATTATAATTGGTAAAAATCACTTCTACACCTTCAGTTTCAGGTGGTTATTCTCAATATTCCGGTTCAACATATTCAATACCATAGTGTATGCAGATGTTATGGAGAGCACACTCTAATCTCTAATAATATAATCTGTTGTGTTCTCTGTGTTACACTGTGTTCGGATATTACCAAGAATGAAAGAAATTCTTTCTCCATCCAGAAATTTTTGGTGGAAATATGCCCTTGCGCTGCTTAAATTCCATATGTGGGAATCGTGGTTGCATCCAGGATATCTAGGATCTACGTACCGAATGCGGAGTTCGTGATCGCAAATCTGGAAAGACAAAGATTTATAATTTTTTGAAAGACTAAAAATGAGTGGTATATATCAAAAGTGTTCTAAACTTTTTTTAAAAAAATGTCCATTTGTATAAGAGATAACTCCCAAGTAGTGCAAATTCAGCCAGATTTAGGGTTCTAATTTTTAACATTAAGTTCATGTTTAACTTTTATTCGAAATATTTTTCCAACATGATAATTTATGAATATTAATTACTGTTTGATAATTTGTGAATATTTTTTCATTTTCAATGAAAAATATTCAAGTAAATTAAGCATTACTAATGCTGAAAAAGTAATTTCAAGACTTGTTTGAGTGTTCATCCTATTCTACTACTAGTTTTTCCTCTATAGTGTTTAAATGTAGAGTTAAAATTTCAAATAGTTCTTTTGTGAATGAGAGGAAGTTGTTGTAGTGTTATTATTTGATTTTTTTGTTTGTCAAAAAAGTTTAAAAAATGGAAATAAAGAATTTTGATAATATACCCTTATCTTAAAATTTAATTAAAAAATATTTCAAAATTTACCAGCATAACGTTAAGACTATAAAATCCTTTGCGATTGAAGTACAAAAACTTTTCCTTTGCTGGTGCAATTAGCTTTACATGTGTTCCATCGACGCACAGTATTACTCCTGGAAATCTGCACTTGGAATAAAATTCCATTTTTTCTTTACGCTTTTCGTCTTGTCATTTCCAATTTACTCCATTCAGGAAATAGTTTTTCCTCTAAAATGTTTAAACTTTTGTTAAACTTTTTGATACAATCGGTTTGTGCCATCTCCACGTCATGATTTTTCCCAACTCCATGTTTGTAGCCACCCTCTGCTATGCACTATAGGTGTCAATGCTGAACAGTTACGACTGACAGAAAGCTCATCTCCCAAAATGCTTAAAACAAGCCTGAATGCAGGTTTATTTAAGCGAACAAATTTTAAGCCTACGAATTTAAAGAGCGTAAAATTAGAAAAGTACATTTACTTTTTTTTTTAAACCAAAACCATGACGGAATCATTTGATCTAAGCCGAAAATGTTTTGAAACGTTTCTTATTCAGACGTTTGAAAAAGTTAATTACACCAAGTCAACACGACCTCAAACTTCTGTCCAAAAATCCCGAAATTGTATTAAATGAAATTTGAAGATCAATTTTTTTTTGTTGCAAAAATTCTGATTTTCGGGGGGGGGGGCAGGAAATAATTCAATTTGGAGGCTATTCGCAGCATTCCTGATCATTGAAAAACAAGTTGAAAGATGTAGTTTATGTATTTCAAACGATTTTTCTCGATGAAGAGTGCCGCAATTCGGACACAGGTCGAATACACTCCTTCAGAAACAAAAACGTGGGCTTCCACCATTAGTTGCGTGGTTACTGCTAGTAATTTTCCATCTACCAAGTCGACCACTTATAAGTAATTTAAAGCGTGCACAACTTACATTTCGTTATCCACTTCAAAAGGATCACTGTAGTCTCTTAATACTTTTCGCCGAACTTTCAAAACTTTTTTATGCAACATATCCTCATCATGCTGTGCAAAAATTGAAATTGCAATGCAATTCATTGTAAAACACTATTTATTAAACACTTTAATTAATCACTTATTTTAAAGTTTCTTGTATTTTGTCAAAAACAGCTGCTTTCGAAATTGAATTTCAATGGAGCAACACTCCGCTTCGTTTTGTTCGGAACCTAGCATAGCAAATGTTTCGTATTCGTAGACTTACGTTCGTAGATTTATTAAGACGGATCCTGGGATAGGGCTGTATATATAATTAAATTTCCAGAATATTTTCTCATTCCGTTGTATTTGTATATTAAGAAAAACTGCTTATGTTGTTAAATTAATAAGTATTAACACATATAAACAAAATTTCCAAATTTAACTATTGCTAAAGCTCTTCTATAAACTAAAAAACATTTAAAGAAATAATTTTTCGCTTAACCCTCTAACAGGCAAGACCGTAAAAATGATCAGATCAAGCCAATATTTTTTTTTAAGTAGATGAAGTCAAAAAACCTTAAGTTTTAATTATCAGGTTAAAAAAACTTTCTGAACAAGGGACAGGCGAAAAATAGTGAAAACCGTCTCTGGACGGTCTTGCCGGTTTACATGTAAAAACACATCGAAGGTAACTTTTATGTACAAAACAAATTTTATTGAGAGAAAGAATGAAAAACAGCTATAAACATATATTTTCTGTGGTGATCATTCAAGAAAAAATTTTTATCACTTTGACCGCATAAGTGTAGGTCGCATGTGAAACAATACCTTTAGCAATTTTTGCACTTTTTCTTGCCTTTTCTATCTACCCAGACAGGAAAATGATTGACACCATCGAACTGAACCATCAGCCACTCGATGAACAGTTCTTTTTCCAGCACCTGATATGCCAGGCTCTGGTGATATTGGCCCACGATGGGCATTTTGAGCATATGATAGTCGTCCTACAGGTCGTTTATCTTTTGTAGAAACAAGTTCAGCAGCTATTTTCTCACGGAAATCTGAATCTGTAAAAGCTGTTGCGCATCGTTTTCAGGAAATATTTCTTTTTTCGGCATGCAAACGATCGTACAAAATAAATGCATTTGTAGAGGCCATGTCCACAAAACGGTATAACAATTTAATCATATTTCGAGTTTTTGCTCTAATATGGCATCTGCCTATGAGGAGTGGTTCACCTTTTTTTCGCTAAGATTCATCTTGAAACGATAAATATTTTTTGATGCTAGCAAAACGTTTCGATGGCGTATACTTCTAAATTGGCAAGAACGCGTTCTTCCCCAATAGCTTTCTAAATTAGGAAAGCGATATATTGACATGTACAACATTACGCCGGTATAATGGATTATTTCAGTCTCATTTGTGCTAAATGCTGAGCTTATATTTTCCTGAAAAACACAATGGTTTGTTTCTACAACGACCAACTCAACGCCATTATCATTGAAAAAGTAGTCTAAAAATTCCATTGGTGTTTGAAGCTCTTTCACAGCCAATGGAAGTTACGAATCACCTTGAAATTCTACCTCGTATATGTGTAAAAGCATGGAGCGTTTTCGCCATATAAGTTTTGATAGTTCTTTCGAGCCTTTCGATATAGCATTAAGACCTGTTTTTAAAAAAATAGAGACAAAGTATATTTAAAGTAAGAATAAAGTTATTCCTCCAATAAAGCCGCCAGTATTAGAGTGAACTGATGGTCCAGTGGCTTCAACTGTTGGAAATAGTGATCGGACTGATAATGGTAGCTCTTGTGTTTCAATTATTTCGATCGGTGAAACATACCATCCTTGGTCTAAGCCGCATTCATATTCGTCCTCTAACAGGCGCTTGTCGGATGCGATGTTACCAAAAACATAGTCTGGATCAGCATCACTGTTACTATCACACAGTATTCCTATCAAAACTTTCATCTTAAGATCTACAGAATCGATGACGTCGAGCATTTACTCATCAGACATTGCCCCTAAATTGACATTTTTTTCGTAAACGATTAGTAGAATCTATCTCACACAATATCAAATAAAACTGTGAAAATAATAGAACAACAGAATAAAACAACACCGAAACAAGGAGGAACGGAAACAGGCAAGACTGTCTACACACGGTCTTCACTATTTCGCTTTCAACGCACAACTAATTTCTTTTTTCAATTCAAATATATTATAAAGCACAAGGATAACAGACAAACTACGAACCGTAAAATTTTGAACTTAAATACTTTATTCTAAATGTTATTTCATAATTAACAATGAGGAAATTTGATAAATAATTAACTATGCTAATTTGTTTATTTTTTTTACTGGATTGACGAAAGCACACGAACGGCTTGTCAGAGGAGGTTCGTTGATTACCAAAATGTCAAGTTAAGTTGTCTTCTCACAGTTTTAACTTATGTAAGAAAAACAAAGTTCCAATATAAAACTGGAGCACAAAAAACGTAGACCGTCTATAGACGGTCTTACTTGTTAAAGGGTTAAGGGTGTAGTGGTACTGCCACTGTAGTAGTACCGTCAGTGCATTTTCGCTCAAGTTCAAATAATTGTTTTGTTTTCTTTTTTTATTTTCTTTTATTCTCACCTTGTGCCAATAATCAATGTATGGTAATGGATCAAAAAGTTCATGTTACATTACGCTCACGGCCAGCATGCAAAAACGCATGCAATGCAGTTTCCGTTACGTTGACACAAAATTGTGTAGCTACAAGTGCAGCACTATTTTGGTTTACTTGTAACACACTATGAGTGAATAAAAAGAAGAAATGAAATATAACAAGAGTTTACGTAATAAATGAAACTATAGGACAAACTTAATTCAGTTTATTTTCAAATAATGTATGCGGAAGAGTTATGTAAATTATGTATGTAAGTTATGTTAAGTAGAAATATTGTACAAAAGAAGAATAATATTTGAGTATAAATAGCGGAGTCGGCTAATAAAGTAAACAATCATGTTCTTGGAGACTTAAGGACTCGACCTAAAATGGTTTTATGAGTCGGTGGCAACTCAGAGTGGCATATTTGCCATAGCTAAAAAGACAGCCGAATTAGGCATGAAATATTTTATTTTTTACACTCACAAATTATAAACACATAACATGACGATCCCGCCAAATATCATAAACACAATACATTTGGATATCAATTTCTATTACAGCTGATAATGGGCGTCAATTATTGTAGTAAGTGAAGATTTCAAACTTACTGTGAAGGAAATATTAAATTGGTAAATTGGCCACAGCAAAATGTAGAAGTCGAACGCCAAAATCGATCAATTTTTAATACGTTAATTATCAGTCAGAACGAAGGAACAGAATGGAAACAAGATCTTCAAGATCACTTGCAAATGGGGCCTTCCACGTGAAGTGGACAAGTAAAAAATGTTGATGCTTCCGATTTTACTAAAATTCTATTATGTTATACCTATATAGGTCTTCGATCTAGGTCCAAAATATTTTTACAATATATAGTCTGGTTAACAATGAACTAGAAGTCTTTAGAAATTGAACTAACCGGCAGGTATGCACTTCTTTTAGTTCCATTACCCAGTTTAAAATAAGATAAATCAAGGAGTCGAATTTATACCTCATTTGCTGAGCTTTTTTAATGCATTTTTGGATTTAAAAAAATTTAATCAAATTTATTTAAATTTTTGAAACTTTAATTTCAAAAAGTTGGACCTTTTTAATTTTTTTTGTATTTGTATTTTTGTATTTATTATGCGAATATGTTAGCATATAAGAATAATTTCTTTAGCATGCCACAGTCAATGTTAAAAACATTTAAAGAAAATAACAACAAGCAATTTATAAAATTAATTTCTAAAGATTAACAATTAAGTAATAAGAAAAACATTAAAACATTAAAAAGAACATTAAAACATTATAAGTTTAAAAACTAAAAATTGAATTAAATAACAACAGGTAATCAATGCTCTGAATTAAAAATAAACAACAATTTTAAGCAACATAAGAAATTGCTGATAAAAGGCATACTGAGGCAATTATTTTTAGCTTAACTGTATAAGTATTATAAGATAATTTTATAATGAAGCAAACAATACAATAAATAAATTAAGGAAAATTAACAATGCAAGGCTGAGAAAAAGAGTAGTAGAATTATAAAGAAGGTAATAGAAATCAAGGATAGATTATAGCTAAGAGTAATATTCGAAAATTAAACGCTTGAAGGTTCTTTGGTTGGAAACAACCTTAATGTAATTAGGCAAAGAATTCCACATCCTGATTGCACTGACGAAAAACAGCCTACTAGAATTTTTATAACAGTAACTTGGAATCAATAGGTTCATACTTCTGTTTGATCTACAGAACTGAAGTTTTTCATAAAGGTAATGTGGACAACGTGAGTATATAATCTTATGCAGAAATAAACAATTTCTAGCCTCAAGATACCGAAATATGCAGCGACCAAGTAATTTAGTGCGGAAGAATGATACATGGTCAAACTTTTTGAGACCATAAACGTAACGGGTAGCATTATTAAGAGCAACAAGCAACTTATGAGATGATCGTGAATCCAGATTGCTATAAACGACTTCCGAGTAGGTGATAATTGGCATCAACAGTTGTAAGACTAGTTTTCATCTCGTTTCGATGGGAACAAATGATGCAGTCATTTTCAGATTTCTTAAAACATAATAGATCTTACTCACACAAGAATTTATGTGATCCTCACAGGACAAGGACGTATTTATTTGAAAGCCAAGATTTGAAGCCTTAATAACAACTTTCAATTCAGCATCGCTTAAAAGAATTGGAGGAAGATCAATGTTTGCAAGAGGTGTTTTAGAGATTGGTAGAACGTACGATTTTAAGGGGTTTAGTTTAAGCTTATTAGATTGGGCCCATTCTGATATCATATCCAAATCTTCATTGATTCTAACACAAAGATCTTCAATAAGTCCAACTGGTCTAGACAAATACAATTGCAAATCATCCGCGTAGGCATGCATTGTGACATTATTGCACTTATCGAAAATGTCATTGATGAACATAGAAAATAGCAGTGGGCCCAGAACTGAGCCTTGGGGCACTCCACTAGTAGTGTTTTTAAATGATGAAAAGTTTTTCCCTACTTTTACTCGCTGTGTCCTACCACCTAAGTAGCTATTTAAAAAACGAACTGCAGTATCTGAAAATCCGAAGTTGAACTTGAGTTTTTTGCATAATATGTTATGGTTTACGGTATCGAATGCTTTAGAGAAGTCCAGTAAGCAGAGCAATGTCAGATCTCCCTTATCAAATGGCATTCTGATATCATCTAATATTTTCACGATAGCAGTGGAACAGCTGTGTCCTTGGCGGAACCCAGACTGAAGATCTGACATAAGGCCAAATTCGTTTATGTGGTTCGATATCTGTTCAGTCATTAAAGACTCGCAGACCTTTGACATTGAGGACAGCAAACTAATAGGTCTAAAGTCACCCGGCTCACGAGTTTTCGATTTTTTTGCAATTGGAATGATGGTTGCTACCTTGCAGATTGAGGGATAGCACGAGGTTGCAAAGCTATGGTTAATTATGTGCACAAGAGGGCTGAGCACATAAGGTAATATAAGTTTTATGAACTTAATTGAGATTCCGCCTTCACCGGAAGCGTTCGACTTAATTTTAGCTATACAACGTGCGACATCCAATTCATTAACAGCGGTGAAATCGAACTGAGTTGAAAATTCAGTGACAGTACTGTTGTAATTAAACGTTTCACTTGAGTCAGCAGACTCCGAGCTTGAAATGAAGAAATCGTTAAGTAAATTGGGATCAATTTTGCATGATTCAACTTCATTAGTGGTAATTCCAATATTTTTTAAATTATTCCACAACTGCTTCGAAGGTAAAGAGAGGCTTAGCTTTGACAAATAGAATGTTTGTTTGGACGATCTAACTGCCGAGGTAGCTTCATTCCTTGCTGTTTTATGTGCTTCCCAGTTCAGTGCAGTTGGATTTCGCTTCTACCTGGTGTAAGTTTTGTTGCGCTTTTTTATAGCCGTTTTCACAGACGACGTGAACCAGAGACAAGACGAGTTGGTAACTCGACGAGTGCAAAGGGGTACATGATTATCGAATAGAATTAATATTTTGTCAATAAAGAATTTTAATTTTTCATCGACCGAACTAAAAAACCAGCAATCTGTCCAATTGACAAGTGCCAAATCATCATACAATGATCCATAATCAATCGACTTGAAGTTACGATAGATAAAACTGGTATCAGTTGCGACCTGTGAGAGCTCAATGTCCAGTGTACAAAATATAAGATCGTGATCTGACACAAAAGACAATTGGTCAAAAAGCAATACTAGAGATAAATCAGAAACGACAAAAATATCCAGTAAACTCGGACAGGCATTGTTGGCAAATCTGGTTGGAGTATTTTTATTAACTACAGTGAGACCCATTTGAGCCAAATTATCAATAAAATCGATACAAAGGTTATCGTTACCAAGGACATTTATATTAAAATCACCACTCAAAATAAAATGTTGATAGTCTATTGCACAGTTAGAGATGTTAGTGAGTAGAGATTGTAAGCTACAATTTCGATTTGGGTTGTAGACACACGATAGAAAGACTTTAGTTCCGTTGTTATGAATCTCAACGTTTAAATATTCAACATCAGAACCACTTGATGTTCCAAGCACCGTGACATTTAAATATTTTTTGCAATATATTGCAACGCCGCCGCCTTTTTTGTTGTACCTGTCATGCCGAAAAAGATTAAAATTTTTTATATTTAAAAATGAATCATTGACATCCTTATGAAACCAGGTTTCAGATACGCAAATGATGTCAACGGAAGAATTTTCGAAAACAAATTTAGCGCAGTCTAGTTTAAATTCATTAAAACTTCGTGCATTAAAATGTACAATCTTCAGGCCAGAGCGTTGCTTGCACAGAACTTCTATCATTATTTTATGGTTTTCGTCAGCGTCAGAGTTAATGCTATTCAATACCGACATAAATAACTAAACGAAAATAACTACAAGCATTTAATTTAGAAAGGAGAAAACAAAAGAAAAGTAAAAGATAAAAAGAAGTAGTAAGAAATAAAAAATATGAAAAAGAGAAAAAAGGAGCGAAAACTATATCTAAAAAGTTAAATTGATCTGTTAATGGCTTATAATAAAGGGCATGATGATTAAGTTGATACCTTGCCATCGATGACAACACTAGTGCAGTTATGCAGCTCATCCAAGCTGCCGATTTTAATTTTTTCGCTACCTTTATGCGTTCTGATATAAATGCAACCACGCAGTGAAAAGGCGTTAAAAATTTTGTTGTTGCGTTTGCAGGCAATCGCAGCTTGAAGCAGTTTTCTGGCCTCAACAGAAAGGCTTTCATGTATAAATACATTATTGTCCGAGTCGAGTTCTGCGTTTCGAAGATTGACTGCTTGTTTCGTTCGCCTGCGATAATCGCCAAAAGCCTTAAGAGCGCGATTTCGGTCGAAGGGGGTGTAGAATTTCACTATCACTAAGGGGTTCGAGATATTAGATTTAGCCTTGACGCGAAATATGTCTTTAATTTGAGGCGAATGAAACTCGATGGATCTACATATGAGGTTAAAAGTGCTTTTGAGGTTTTCTCCTTGAGAAAGGCACTCCAAACAATACAGCATCAGAGCTATGATCGACAGCAGTGCTGCTGTCGTTGTTGTTGTTGTTGTTATTGTTGCTGATGCTGTTTTCTTTAATACGATCAGCAAGCTCAGCGCAGTGAGTGGTGAGGGCAGTGAGCTCGTTTTCGAGCGCAAGTATTTTTTTGTCGTAGTCGATAAACTTGCAGTTGATGGTCACAACTTCTCTCTCTAATCTACTGAAATTGTTTGCAAAGTCAGTCGAGAGGGTTTTAAGCAGAGTGTCTGTATGCTGCCGGAGTCGTTCCTCGGAGAGCCTCAGTTCTTCTCTCATATATTCTTTGAGCCGCTCTTCCAGAGCGCTGAATTGCGCGCTAATCGGATTTGCGCTCCCACTACCAAGCTTCGGCGTGCCTTCAGGTTTTGATGTACCTCGTGGAGCAAGCTGCTCACGTTGATGACGCGTCAACATAGGAGAGGGAGACATCAGCAAACGAAAATCCGAAGTAAAGTAGAGGTGTATGTGGGCAGCAGAAAGCAATCAAGCAGCATAAAAACCAGTATATCACACGACAAAAAGACCGGCGCACAGTGCGATTTTTTAGATTTTATAATAACATTATCTCAGAAACTATAAGAGCTACGAAATGAAATTTGGAATAAATGAGTTTTAGCCCAAATTAAGTAACAATACAAAATTAGAATTCTAGGTCAACTGCATCGCCTACCCCACATACAAACCATATTTTTTTAATAAAAAACGGCCTAAATTTGCTTATTTGTGTTTTTAAAGAGTAAATTAAGTTTATTTAACTATATTTTAACGTCATGCTAAAAATTATTACTACCGGTTAACTTTAAGATATATCTCCCATAAAATTAGATTAAGCAATTAACGAAGTTTAAAAAAAAATAGAAAAAAAACAAAGAAATGGTTGCTAAAACAAAATTAAAATTGTGACCTAAATAGTTTTAAGAATTGAATTTTATTTTATTTTTCTTTAAATTTAAGAGTACCTACAAATTGTCTTAGAAATCACTGCGTTTTAAGACAAAATATGATTTTTAAGAGTTTTTTCAAATGAAACACATTTTTTATTATATATAAAAAAAATTATCTTTTGCCATCCTAATATCGAAAAAGAGCACTGTGCGGCGTCCGGGTTGCGCATACAAGCGATATAACAGAACTTCCAATCGCACAAAATGCCTTAAGTAGGTCTTTCAAAATTGTTTTCATTAAGGTATGACCTTTGGTTCAAACCCACAAAAATTTCGTTTTTTAAAATTGTTGTAGGTCAGTCGTTTTTCAATTTATCAACTTTGAGTTTTTTTTACGTGAAAGTTGACGTAATTTTCTAACTTTTTGCGTACTTTTTTATGTTTCGATGTTTTTTAATCCCTTTCTCCCAGAGCGATGAAAATGGGTACGTAAAAATGAAAAGGCAAACGGGGCGGGCGGCATTTTGTTGGTAATCACGTCAGGCAGCAGCTCCTGAACTAGGATATTACCAAAATACAAAAAAAATCAAAAATTAGCTATTTTTTTTGTGTTTTTGCCCCACTCCTCCCCCGGTAGTAGTTAGCCCAATTATCCTAGTTCAGGACCTGTCTGATATGATTACCTACAAAAAAAAAGAATTTGTTTAGAACGTTTGCGATTTCTTGTTTGTTTATTATAGTTCTTCCATTTATCACAATTTTATTTATTTCAATTTTTTCTTCGTTAAGAACTAATGTTTTAATTGATCTCCACATTGATTTTTGGTCTACTGCCTGGTCTACTTTTCTTGCTATATAACGGTTCTTTGCTAAAGCTAGCTCGGATACGTATTTGATTCTAGAACATTTGTAGATGTCCCAATCATTTACGTTGTTTGTCCATACTGCAAGCTGATATGATTGAATTTTTTGTTTTTTTAAATTATAAAGATTTGAATTGAACCATGCGTTACACTGATTTCCTCCTGTGATTTCTCTTGTAATTACCATTCTATTTAAAGAATCACTTATGATGCGACTAAAAACATTTGCCGACTGGTTGCAACTTATAGAATAATTCACCATTGCAAAATCTCTTTGAACTAGTTCACTACAGAAAATCTCTTGGTTATAATGCACAGTCCGAATGATTTTCTTTTTTTCCATCCCTTGCGCTGATTTTAATATCAATATCAATTGATTCATGGTCACTCACTTTAAATTCTTTTTTGTATTTGCTTTAACACATGAATTATTGGTAATTTGATTGGTAATACATTACTTTTTCAGCTTCTATTCTCAATTTTCTCTGTAGAGTGCTGCAGGTACTATCTCTGCAGTCATGGTCTACATTAAGATCATTGAGATTCAACCTTTCTTTTGCTTTGATGCAATTTATACATTTTAGGAATCCATTGTTGCAATCTTTATAGGAATGACCTGTTTTACTGCATTTCGCACATACTTGATTTATCTCACTGCATACACTTGACTTATGATTAAAACCCCAACATTTAAAGCATCTCGTTACATTAAGGCTTTCGTACGCCGCGCATCTATCCCATCCAATATTAACTTTTTTTTCTCTCATGATATTTTTAAAGCCATCGCCATCAACCTCAATCAATGCATTGTACACTCGCGGGTTTTTAAATGACTTATACACTTTAATACATTTTAGCTCTTTACAGTAGAAGTCGTTTTGGTTTTTTATTGCGGCTATTATTTGCTCACTCTCTAAATTAGCACTCATTCCCGATATTAAAATTTTTGGGTTTCTCATTTTAGGCAGTTGGACATCGTACTTTTCACTCATTTTGTTCTTCATTTCGTTTGCTAAGATTACTCGAGCCTCATCACTTTCACACCGAATAGCGACCGCACCGTTTTGCCTGTTTACTATTCCCTTTACTCCAACACTCAACTCCGATGGGTTTATTTTATTTTTAATTTCATTTCTTGTTGTTTCGCTCTCTTGTTTTTCTTTAGGTTTTAAAATAACAGGTGCACTAGTGATCGTTAATTGTTTTAGCTTGGAAGCATACGTTTCACTTTTACCTCCACTCACGTTTTTGTTGTTTACGAAATTTTTTAACTCTTCGCAAATTTTTTTATTCTCCTTCGCACTTGCTTCAACTTCCCGACTTATTTGCTCACATTGCAATTTAAAGCCATTTACAGTGTTTCCTAGGGCACTCACCTTAGCTTCACATGATTCTTGAGCTTTAATCATAGATTTTACTCTCTCTCTGTAGGATCAGTTGAAATCTCGGGATCGATGATTTGCTGGACCAGTTTAGTTGCAAGTTTAGGATAAACAGCAATTCTTTATTCGAAGGATCTAAACGTCAGGATTCATAGGATCGAATCTGCAGGATCGCCATGTAATATGTTTGTTACTACTTTTATAGTACACTATTGCCATAGATAAGCCTGCTAGTAAAATTGATGGCCAATGTGCCGTACTTAGAGAATTAAAAAAATCATATTTATTCTTTGAAGAGTAAATTAATTCTTGTCTTTATTTTCAAAATATACTTATATTTAAATCAAAAATACCACCTATTAATTATTACAATAAATTCTTAACTCCTCCCCACTATTCTATTTTCACATCGTTCCAAATGTAATATTTGGTAACTTAATTTTTAATTGGTGTTTGCTTTTCATTCACTTCCTCATTGATTTGGTATTCAAAATTTATGCTGCGCTTGCACTTGTGCTTGCACTTGAGCTGCTAATTAGGTAAGCTGGCCAGTGAGCGCATTGTTTACATTTGGTTATGACGAAATGTAGTCATGACCTAATGCCATTCATTAAACGCTGTTTGTGACAAAAGAATGAATGAAAGAAAAGAAAACATATTTTGTTATTAATGTGTAGCGTACCGATAGCTGGCTGTGCTATGACACTACACTAGATTTAATCCTATTTTTTAACGCCAGTTGAAATTAACGGGTTTAAATATGCTTCTCCGAAGCAACCATGGACCAGTCAAGCAACGAATTCGACATACGTTCCACAATCAAACGTGACAACAACGTATTGTTGTGAACCATAATAGTTAAAAAACTGTTGTGTCTTCTTGACTGTTGTGTCTTCTTGACTGTTGTGTCTACTCGTAAGAAGACACAGCAGTTTATTGCTGTGAACCGTAATAAGCCTATCTAATGTAATCTTTGATGAGCTTTGAAGTGTGCTTCGGGTCGTTGTCAGGCTGAAACGTTCACTGAAGCGACATATTCCACTCTTAATGTGGTCGCAGCTTGCTTTCTGTCATAATGTCATTATATACAAATCGATCCATAATCCATCGATTTTTTTGAAATGGTTCAACTTCATTATAGGAAAAACAAGTGCAGACCATAACGTCACCGCCTCCGTGTTTAAAATTTATTTTGCAGTTTCGGGCTTCAAGTCGTGTACCCGGGTGGCGCCGTACCGTGCACATCCCACCGAAATTAATCAAGTTGAACTTTGATTCATCGCTAAAAAAACGGTTTTCGATTTTTTTTAACGGTCCAATTTAGGTGCTGTTTTGGAAGACTGAGTCTAAAAAACAATAAATTGCAACTAGTTGTCACAATTTCAGACGGAATTGTTTAAATTGTAACAGCTCACCTTGTTTTTTTATGGTTAGCTGTAAGCAAAGGTTTCTCTGCCGGTCTGTAACTTCTTGAATCGTTCTCAACGGCTCGTTTTCAAACAGTGCTGTGGTGGATATCTGAATCAAGTGTCCGAAAAACCTCTTTGGATGTGGCAAATGCATTTCGTTTGAACACACCACAAATGTTCCTGTCATCACGCAGCGATGCCTTCCGCGGTCGATCTCTTTAATGTACCGTTGTTACGTCTTTTGTGAAGGTATATTTCTTTATTAATCTGCAAACTATTGACCGATTAATATCAAACTGTTTCACGTTAGATATTTGCGAATTTTCGTTTTTATATTCAGAAATAATTTTAATTTAAGAGCTTCACAGTACTTAAAACGTGCCATTATAAATGGAACAGTCAATATCACAACTAGCACAAAAAAAACTAAACTTAAACGTTTATGACTTACAAACACGTGCTTTACAATAACGGAACTTTTACCAATAATTCTTGGAACTTCTGTTCTCTTTTTACATTTTTCAAGTTTTGTTGCTTTTGTTTTGCTCTCAGACAAATTGAATGTAGTCACATTAATTTTAAATTTAATAAAAAAAAACAAAACCAAATTTGAATTTGATTTGTTTTATATATGATGTATGAATATATGCTTTGATTCCTATAATCATTTTTTTGTGTCCCCAATATTAAAAAAGATACACGATTTTGTTGCAGCGCATTTATATTGTTACTATTATTTTGCGCAACACTGTATATATTAAGAAATTATTTATTTCATTTGAATAACTTATTTAAACGGTAATTGTTATGATGAGATTTGCCTGGCTTTCTTTTTTTTTACTTTTGAAAAAGTCCTGCATAACAGAGTTATAAAAAAATTTGGGTAAAAAATTTTTAAAATTTGTAATCAAAAATTGAATTTTTTTACATATATTCTGAAAATAAATATATTCTTCTTAAATTGTTGTAGTTAATCGGCCTTTTCAGTTATTAATTGTTGTTATTGGGCTTCGGCCAAACAACAATTCTTCTTAAATTTAAAAAAAACCGTTATAATGACATCAAACTTTTGGCGATATCTCAAGAACTAAAGACTTTCTCAATGCATAACAATGCATTTTTGTTGGACAGTCGTTGATTATTAAAATTAACGGTAATTTCTTTTCGGAAATACTTTGAACGGATATTAGGTATGTTTTAAAAAACCTGTTATTATGACATTAAAATTGTTGCGATATCTCAAAACTATAGATTTTCTCAGTATAACTTATAAGCCTCAGAATGAGAAAAAACGATTGAAATTTCATGTTTTGACTTAGCAAGCAAACATTTCCGCCATTTTCAAATCGATTTTCATCCAATTTTCTTTGTTTGAAAGTTCAATTAAGTAAAATGGGAAAATGAAAAAAGGTTTACCGTTACCTAATAGGCCAAGAGTTGCTTTTGTTGTACATATTTTTTAATTTTAATTTTTTTTTAATTTTGATTTTGTTTATTCTTTCATATAACATAATTTACCTGCAAAAATTGTTATATTTAGACACAAACAGTTTCTATCATTAAAAATCATGGGCCACCACCAACCCCCCCCCCCCCCCTATGATTTTTTGATGAAAACTAATTTGCTTAAAATATTGTTATATTTTTTGCAATGTGCTACAGCATAAAAGCTAATTTATGTGAAAAACATTTTCAAATATAGCTTAAAAAATAATTCTGTAAAAAATATTTAAAATATTTCAAACTATTCCAAAGTTATACACATAAATCTAAGTTTAAATCTATTTCCGTATCTATATATTCATAGTTAACGTTATAGTTATAGTAGAATTTGTCCTGACCCAATTCAATGAATTTTTTATGATCGTTTTATGAATTTGTAAAAATGTAAATTGACCTTCGAACAAAACACATGCTAGACGTTTCCGTTTGAAACATCAATGCATGACGATCAGAATTTTCTGATATATACAGCATTCTTATTGATGTATAGTATTGCATAGCAGACGTTGTCCTGCCGCAGACCACCTTACTGCTATATACTAATTTTCATGCTGTTCGGAAAAAAAAATTTATATATACACCATTTTTAGTGCAGTTGCCGAAAATAGCCGTATGAACTAAATTATCAAACTTTAGTCTAATACAACCAAAACCGTTCGAAGTATAACATTTTTTATTAATTCTGGGCGGTAATGTGGGTGTGGCAAAATTTCTTCACTTAAACCATATCATACTCAAAACAATAGAATGCCAGAATTTTAGCTCAATTGAGCTTAAACCTAGTGCGCTTTGCTTTACTCCAGCTTATCCCCCGAAAAGTGGACTTAACTAAAGTGGGCCATGCCCATTTTTAGTAAAGTTAGCGAAAGTAACCATACAACGTAGATTACCAAATTCTAGTCTCACACGACCAAAATCGTCTGATATATAGCATTTTTTGCAAAAAGTGGGCATGGAAAGTAGACGTGGCAAATCCAACATAGCTTATTACGATAAAATTGGATATCGTTTGATATCTATATCGTGTTAATCGGTTCAGTGGTTCTTGCGTGATTGTCAAACATCCGTGCAGTGTCACAATGCTTTTATATATTCGTATAGATAGACTAACACAATCTCAAGTGGGGAAAAGCTGGCTGGCAAGGCTCCAAAACATAATTAATGCTGATAACTAAATTCTGGCAACTCTTCTCAAAACATTAGCAAAGAAAATTAATTAACACTGTATGAAAGCAAGAATCTCCCTGAAAGTAAAGCTGGATTCACTGATCACCTTCAGAATGTTTTGAAAGCTTTTTTCATATGAAGTTTTCGTTCAGAGAGAAAAATTTCTGCACGCTCTCAACTTGATTAACATTATTTTAAATCACACAAAAACATGCTGAAGGTTATCAGTGAATTCAGCTTAACTACACAACATTGCTGTCGTGTTATATTGAGAAAAGCTCTCTCGACAAAGAGAGGAAAGCTTTGTTTGCTGTTATATTGTGCTGCTGGTTGAATGTAGGCATCAAATAAAATGCGTGATTTTGCAATAATTAAAGAATACATTTTTCGAAAACCTTGATAAGCTATAACAATCTATATTATCATAGGAATCGAATAAAAAAAGAATTATCAAAACCAGTTCAGCGGTTACCGAGCTTATTCTGGATTAAATTTCGTGAGTCTCCTTTTATATAATAGTATAGATTACTGACGGGGCACCACAACACTTTCAAAATAAATTAAATTTCATTAACTGTTCTATTTCAAGCACGATTTTGACACAGAAAAATTGGGGGTTGGAATTAATTTTAAAGGTTTTTTTCGGTTTTTGAGCATTTATTTAGAAACAACGGTACAATATATATTATTCAAAGTATTGTCCATCGTTAGCTACAACATTTTCCCATCTTTCTGGCAGCATATGGATTCCGCGCCGGAAGAACGATTCGTCTTTTGAGGCAATCCACGAATCGACCCATTTTTTGGTATCCTCGTAAGAAGTGAAGCGCTGCTCAGCCAAGCCATGCGTCATCGATCTGAATAGGTGGTAGTCGGAAGGGGCTATGTCTGGGCTATAAGGCGGGTGGGGTAGCACATCCCAATTCAGCGCCTCCAACGTTTCCTTGACGGTTCTTGCAACATGTGGCCGTGCGTTGTCATGTTGAAAAACCACTTTGTCGTGTCTTTTGGCATATTCCGGCCGTTTAACCTTTAATGCTCGGCTCAATTGTTGTTGGTAGCGTTCCCCAGTGATGGTTTCGTTAAGTTTTAGCAGCTCATAGTACACGAAACCCTTCTGATCCCACCAAATACACAGCATAAGCTTGGCGCCATGAATATTCGGCTTGGCCCTCGATGTTGATGCATGGCCGGGTGGTCCCCACGATTTTTTTCGCTTAGGATTATCGTAATGGATCCACTTTTCATCGCCAGTGACAATACGATGCAAAAACCTCTTCCTTTTATGCCGTTGAAGCAGTTGTTCGCACATGCAAAATCGCCGTTCAACGTCTCTCGGCTTCAACTGGTACGGCACCCAATTTCCTTGCTTTTGAATCATTCCCATGGCCTTCAAGCGTTTGCCGACCGTTGATAAGTCGACTCCCAATGATTCTGACAATTCTTGAAGGGTTTGACACGGGTCTTCATCGAGCAAAGCCTCCAATTCCTCATCTTCAAACTTTTTCGGCTGGCCCGGACGCTCTTTGTCTTCCGTATCAAAATCACCACTTTTAAACCGACGGAACCAGTACTCACAAGTAGAAATCGATGGAGCATAGTCCCCGTAAGCTTCAGTAAGCGTGCGTTGTGCTTCAACCGCTTTTTTCTTCAAATGGAAGCACAAAAGTAAACCTTCCCGCAAATTGCGTTTTGTTGGAACGAAAGTCGACATGTTCACAGAGAAAAAATATGTTGTTTACACTTCAGTGGAATGGCACATACTGAAAAATGAAGCTTAGACAATGTGCTTTGAAATGAATATAGTCACAGGTGTGCCCGATGCGATCTATTGATAGTTACGCCATCTCTTAGAAAACCTTTAAAACTAATTCCAACCCCCAATAGAATTTAATTTCCAAGCCACTTCACATGGCAAAGAGCCGTGTGATGGCCTTAGCACGGGCTAGCTTACAGTCGGCGTCAAACAAAGACATCACAACACCACAGCGGTTATATGCATGGACTAGAACACCAATGCCTCAAATTAATATTTTAGTAAAAACCTTTTATTGGGGCTGAAAATATTGTAAGGAGGATGAGTGTGAATCACTAGAGTAAAGACTTTGCAGAAACTGCAACATCGAGAAGTCAACTAAGTATTTAAAAATTGTCAGATATTCGGACTTAGGAAATTAATTTGTTTTATGGTGGAGGCAATCGTGGTCGAAACTTAAAGATTCCTTACGATTATCGTGCAATTATTTCTCCAACTAGCATAGAATCAGAACGGTGCTCCTCATCAGCGGGTTATATTTGTAATAATATCCGAACAATTAGACGCGTTGATCAGCTTAATGTATTACGTTAAAAATAATTACAAATACAAAATTTAATTTTGAAAAGTCTTTTCTAACCTTATTTTCCTTAACACAATAGGTGTGTTTTCGAAAACATTGTCGAGTAAAAGACGAGTAAACTTCTAGCTGAGAGTAAAATGAAATTTGAGAATAGTGTCAAAAGAACGGCAACGACTTCTAGCTGGTTTCAATCACAAAAACAGCTGATTACACAGTGCTACAAATTTGAATTAAGTTAATTCCCTGGGAAGTTTTACTGTTTTTGTTGTAGGTCTTGTTGAGTATAACAAGACTGCATATAAGAAATTTGCCAAACACCCCCAAAATCTTGACTTACCGTTAAAAACCCGGTTTTCGGTACCTTTCCGTATTTATAAGCCTGTAACTAAGTTGATAATCAAGCATTTTCTTGTTTTTGACTGGATTCAAGAAGGGGAAACATAGAAAATTTTTTATATATACAATTTATATAAGAAAAAATACAAAATCTGTATGTTTTTGTCCGGCAAACACAATTTTTTCAATATTTTTGACTTTTTTCAATTTTGGCGATTTTTGGAAACACAATTTTATATGGGAAGCATACCTTATGTGAATTTTTTTAAAAAGTATGTTTATAAACAAAAAAAAACGCGATATTGTTTAAAAAACTCGATAAGTAATTGACTGATTTATAAGCCTCTTCATGAAATCAAATTTTAAAAAAAACATTTTTTTTTTGGCCATTCAACTCAAAAATGTTTGCTTGAACGTTTTTTCTAAACTCAACATCATCAGTATCTCTTTTCAGCGACCAGCAATATTCTGATATAATTTTTATTTTATTTTTTCCTTCGAAGCTCTTTTTAATTTTTGCCATTTCTTGGTGAAAATTTTCCCCTTGTTCATCGCTGAACTGACCCAGGTTATTTGGGAATAAGTCTAAATGCGAATGCAGGAAATGTGTTTTGATAGACATGTTGCAGCCCATTTCACCATACGCATTTAAAAATTCGCTTACAACCGTAACATAGTCTTCGCTTCTGTGATTTCCAAGAAAATTCTCGCATTGCTCAACAAAACTCTTCCATGCACGTTTTTCAACCAAACTTAGCTTGTTCATAAAACTCACATCGCTCATAATTTTATGAATTTGAGGTTCAATGAAAATACCTAAATTTTATCAAAACGGATTAAAATTTTAAAAATAAAACAATATATGGACAGAATGAAATTACTACTCTTTTTATTTTCGCTTCACTTAGTTTTGGGAACACCGTCTTAAGATGGGAAAAAGCGTCACCGTTTGCATCGAATTTTTCTACAACTTGTTTCATGTATCCCAGCTTGAGATGCAGTGGTGGCAGAATAACATTCTCGGCATTTACTAATGGGGCGTTTAAAACGTTTTTCTGCCCAATTTTATGCGACTCACGAGGTGGCCATTCTCGACTATCCCATTCACAAAAATAGCACGGATGTTTTGTGTGTCCCCCCTTGCATACCAAATAAAATCGTCAAAACTTTTAAGTCAGCGATGATTTTTCATTTACGAGTGGCATAGTTGACGAAACGGAGTATTTTTTCCATCACATTGTCGCGTACGCGATTGGAACTGATGATAGCTGATTTTCGTTGTGCAATAAAACAGCTTTTAAGCCTAGACATTACAATGTCGATTTTATATAAAGGAGTACAAAAATTCTTTTTTTTAATATATACTTTTACTAGAGCTATCAATGAAAAGTCGCCATTCATCTGCATTATAATAGTGACCCAATGTCGACAATAGTTTGGGTACATCCTCGCAACACACGAGATCACTGTTATTGCCATCAGTTTTAAAACATTCTTCAAGTAGCAAAGTCCGATCACTTCTCCTACCAGAAGTTACAAGAAAATCTTTTTTCACCATATTCCACTGCTTTAATCGCGACGCGAGGATTTCTTATTGTCATTTGGACAATTGTAAATCGCGTACAAGATCATCGAAATCGGCTTTTGATATAAAATGTCGCTCCGTCGTCGTTGATCTGGATGGAAGGAACTCTTCTTGTTTTCAATTTTTTTTAGTTGCAACAGTAAATTTGCTCGTGTTCGGAACTTCATCATCCCAAGATATTGGTTTAGTAACAGTTACAACATTTGCATACTTTATGTTTTTACGAGTTTTAAAACTGTGACCTGAAACAAGGGTTTGACAAAAGTAGCAATTATCTGGTTTATAATATATCTCATGATGCCAAGTCATAGGCTCAGAAAAAGGTAAAGCGGATGAAGGTTTAGCTTCGCATTTTTTTATTGTTCTACAGCAATATTCACAAAATCTGGCTCGTACCAGCGACTGCTATTATAAGAGCGATTAAAGCGTTTGTTGTACACTTCCACCATTCCAAAATTGTTTTTAAAACTACGCCGATGACTGAGATCTGTAAATAAGCCACAAATGTAGCAAAATTTATTACGTTTGTCGCACATTTTAATTTTAGTTACACACGATTTATATAAAAACATGCAATTTTTTTATATAAAATATTTCAAAGTTATAAAGACGTGATAAACAAAACGTCAAATAAAGAAACAAACCATTTTTTACATAAGAAAAGTTCTCATTGTATATTATTGTAATTTTTACTTCTTCAACTTCGTCTTATTTTTTGAAATGTTCCGATTTTTTTAAAGCTTAACTTAAGAGAATGCAAAGAGCATAGAAAGCGAGAGAAAAAGTCCACAAAAACAAAATGCATCTCTTAAGTTAAGCTTTTAAAAATTCTGCATTTAAAAAAATGAGAACAAGTTAGAATTGCAAATACAATATGCAATGAGAGCTTAATTTACATCAGGAATATGTAATTTTATGTGTGTTTCCGTACTCTACACTGTGTAAAATTTGTGTAACTTCTGGTAAGCTCGAACTGAGAGAGTAAAAATGAAATTTGAGAATATTAGCAAAAGTACGGAAGCAGCTTCTAGCAAGTTTCGAGCACAAAACAGCTGATTCTGACAGCAGACGAGTCAAACGTAAATAGCGCCAATTGAAAATGTTTGGGAAGTAAATTTTTTTAAGCTATAAAATCTTTTAAGTTATGTTTTAAGTTATAAAATTACTTTAAATAATTTATTTATAGCTAAAAATTGGAAGATCAAAAGAAACTGCACTTTGTAAATTTATTTTTAGCAGCACAATTTGTGATTATTTGTGAAAAACATAAACAAACATTTGACATTTCCTTTTTCTTCTTGATGCTTCTTCTTATTGATGCTTGTTCTTAATTTACTCGAAGTCTTGAGTTCTAGCACTCTCTGTGCACATTCTGTGCTCGAGAGAGCGATTTTATGCTTGTTCTTCTTCTCCCATTTCTTACACAAAAAGTACGGAAACAGAAAATAGCGACTCACAAGTCACACAGTGTGAGTACGGAAACAGACCTTTTGTTTCTTCATTTGACGTTTTGTTTCTCACAGCTTTATCACTTTGAAAACGATTTCATATAAAAAAATTTGCTATTTAATAAAAAATAGTGTGCAACTAATATTAAATGTGCGAAAAACCTAATAAATTTTCTACATTTTTGACTTTTCAATAGATATCAGTCATCGGCATAGTTTTAAAGATATCATATTAAGTTATCTGTGCTCCTATAAAAAATGTGCAAAAGAACACGAAAAACGTTGTGCAGGCATTTTTGCAAAAATTTTGTTTTCATCAATAACTCAGTCAATTACTAGCCGAGTTTTAAAAACTTAATTGGGTCGTAATTGATAATAAACGTGTTTGCTTAGTACATTAACAGGTAACGTGGTGTCTATATAAAATAGTGTGTACAAAAATCGTGAAAGTTAGAGGATATTAAAAAAATTTAAACAAATTGAGTTTGCCGGACAATACACATGGATTTATTAAGTTTTTATAAATAATATGTATATCATTAGAAACGTCTAAGTTTTTTCTGGAATCCGAGTAGAAACTGAAAATCGGTGCAACATCGGCTAAGTTACAGCCTTAGATTTTGGACTGTCGCACCGTGTTACCTATCAGACGTAAACAGCGCCAATTTAAATTTGTCTATTTGTGTTTGAAGTAAGCACTACATTTGCAAACAAGAAAAGTAAATTTGACATTTGCTTGTTCTTCTTGATGCTTGTTCTTATAATGCTGGGAAAAAAGAGAGTAATTTTATGCTTGTTCTTCCTCTGCTTTGAGCTAGAAAAAGTACGGAAACACGTTCTAGTACATTTCAAGTTACTACAATTGAGTACAGAAACAGACCTAATAAAACTGACCAAAAAAATTAACATTTATATAATAATACCTTATAGATAATACCTTCAACAGTTCTGTATTTGATTTTATTATTTTTTGTTCTTTAAATTAAGATATAATATACTATGTTGACTTTATATGATTTAAATACAAATTCTAAATGTTTGATAGTTTAAATCATACTTGATTTTAAATACAAATTCTAGTTGTTTGATAGTTTAAAATCGTTTATCAAGCTTAAGGTCAAAGTTAGGACAATTAATTGTTCTAACGAATTTTTCCAAAGAAACATAAAAGTCAACATAATAAATATAGAGGTCATTTAGAAAAAACTTTAATCAAATGGTAGAGCTCGACCAAACGGAAACAGCTGAAAACAAAATCAGCAAAAATTCTAAAAACAACTTCAGTAAACATGCTTTGTTAGTGCAGACTTCCAGCAGGCTGTTGGACTACATATAATAACATAAGCATAGAAACTAAAGTTAAACAGAAATACAACAACAAATGTGACATTATGAAATTGAGGAAAAGACTGAGAAATTGACGCTTCAAAATCTCATCGCCCCGAGGGTGCATTGCGTTAGCGCGCTTGCACGGGTATCACAAAGATTTCTGATGACGCTTTTAGCATAGCAGAAATTGTACAATCAAATCAAGCTAGTGATTTTTTCTTTTCATATTGAAAAAAACCTTGTTGTTGTTGTTGTTGTTGTTTCTTTGGAAAAATTCGTTAGAACAATTAATTGTCCTAACTTTGACCTTAAGCTCGATAAACGATTTTAAACTATCAAACAACTAGAATTTGTATTTAAAATCAAGTATGATTTAAACTATCAAGCATTTAGAATTTGTATTTAAATCATATAAAGTCAACATAATAAATATAGAGGTCATTTAGAAAAAACTTTAATCAAATGATATAATATACTTGTAAATTTTTCAATCAAATTTTCTTTTGTTTGTTAATTGTGTTCTTTATAGTTTCTGGAATAAATATATATGTTTTTAAATCGATATTAAGATAAAAGAGAAATTATAACGGTTTTCCTTAGCCTATGTCTAAGCTCTTTACAACGAAAAACGCGATTTCCTCGAAACTACTTTTTTTAAACGGTTCGATAGATAAATGGAAATTTACTACTTCAATTTCAATGAATCTTACTGCATTTTGTTCGTAATCTTTTCCTTTAAGCATCCCCTCCCTCTAAATTCAAGTACCTATTTTTTTCTTTTTTTAGACAAAATGTGTGCGAATGTGTGCAAATATCTTTAACTTTTCTAACCGAACAGAAAAATTAATTCAATTGAAAAAACTTTCTGTCTGAGCTGGAATTGAACCCGGGCCACCGTGGTTCTTTAGCTTAGGGGCCACTCACTCTACCCACTAGGCTAAGGCCGCCAACGGGTTACGGGACTAAAAATTGTCTCGGGATTGAAAGCCCTAATGCCAACATTTGATCCATCTTCTTTTAAAGTAATAGATCGCGAAGGTTCAGAAATAATTGTTAAAGACCAAGTAATATCAAAGAAATGTTTCACATGCCATTAGAGCACCGCAAAATAAGGATCGTACATTGGAACATATTCAAAATAAAAAAAAATTCGACTCAGCTGGACGTGCCAAAAACCATTAGTTCAGAGATTAGTTCTTCAATGTTAATTAGTTGATTTTTTTATTTTATTGTTATAATTTTCATTTCGTTAATATAAAAAGGAGAAAATTAATAAATTAATTAAAAAATGGAAATGTCTGACTGTCTCAACCTGGCGAGGCCAGCATAATCTTTGTGAAATCGCCTCAAGTCGACTCAAACCTCCACGTGGTGTTTCCTGGGCAACGTCAAAACTGACAACCGTTAGTTTGGCGACTAATCCAAGCGGCGGGCCTCCCTAGGCTTAAAATAGGTTGTGCGTTGGGTTTGAAGCCCACCCGTAAAAACCAATTTCAATGAAAACTAATAAGATTAAAAGAAAACTGATCCCCAAATCTGATGACGTCTTCCGCAAATGAAAAACTGATAATGATTTACGGATATGCACCTGGAATGTCCGAACCCTTAATTGGGAAGGTGCATCTATCCAACTGACTGATGTCTTGGAAAGATACAAAGCTGATATCACTGCTATCCAAGAAATGCGATGGAAGGGACAGGGTTGCATTCGGCATGCACCCTGTGATATCTACTACAGCGGCCATGCGGAGAAGCACGAGTTTGGATGCGGATTTGTAGTTGGCAAGAGACTACGGCCCCACGTCCTGCGATTCACACCTGTGAACGAACGACTTGCCATAATCCGCATCAAGGTTAGATTTTTCAATATAAGCCTAATATGTGCGCACGCTCCGACAGAAGACAAGGACGATGAGATCAAGGAAATTTTCTACGAGTGCCTTGAAAATGCTTACGAGCGCTGCTCCAGTCACGACGTAAAAATCGTGCTTGGTGCCTTCAACGCTAAGGTGGGCAAGGAAAATATTTTTGGTCCAACAGTCGGAAAGTTCAGCCTCCACGACAACACCTCCGATAACGGAATGAGGTCGTAAGTAGCACTGGTCGTAGGGAGCACTAGATTCAAGCATCTCAATACTCATAAAGCCACCTGGATGTCCCCTGATCAAAAAACCAAGAATCGAATTGATCACGTTTTGATCGACGGAAGGCACTCTTCCAGTGTATTGGATGTACGCACGATCCGTGGTGCAAACATTGACTCGAATCACTATCTTGTTGCAGCCAAGATCCGTAAATGTCTATGCGCAGCTAAGAATACACGCAACCCTACACAGAGAAAGCTAGACGTCGACAAGCTGCAATCGAAACAGACAGCCGATGCTTTCGCCACTCGACTCTCACTCCTACTTCAAAGCACTCCTCCAATCGATGATATATGCGCGCAGTGGACACACATTTCTAACTCCATGCGTGCGGCTGCTGAAGAGGTGATTGGCTACCACCGCCCTCGCCGAAACCAGTGGTACGACCAGGAGTGTCGCGACGGCACTGCAGAGAAAGACACCGCCTACAAAGCCACCCTGCAGTCGGTTGTAACGCGCGCTGCTAAGGAGCGATACAAAGAAAAGAGGAGGGAAGAGAGACATATTTTCAGGCGGAAAAAAGAGAGGCAGAAAAGCGCGAGCAGGAGAAGATTGAGATGTATAGTGACAGGAATGAGGCCCAAAAATTTTTCGAAAAAATAAGACGCCTTGCCGATGGTTTTAAAACCGGGGCCTCTTCCTGCTAGGATGAAAACGGGAATCTAGTGACACATGTCCAGAGTACACTGACGTTATGGAGGGCACACTTCTCTAAGCTTCTAAATGGCGATGCTGACAACAACCCCGCCAATAGAGATGATATTCCGGAAACCCCAATTTTGGATGACAGCGTTGAGGTATATATAGCCACACCCACTATTTCAGAAATCATTAAAATTAAATACTGGGTCGATTGAGCTAAAATTTTGGCTTAGTTTGTATGGTTACTCTCAGCAACTGTACTAAAAATTGGTTTCCAAGCCCCCCTTTTAACACCCACAAACCAATGAAAATGTTTTATTTCAACGGTTTGGGTCGTATTAGACAAAAATTTTGTAATTTAGTTCATTTGGTTACTCTCGGCAAGTGCACTAAAAATTAGCCTGTTTCACTTTAGTTAAACTCACTTTTAGGGGGTCAGCTTGGAGTGAAGCAATGTGCGCCAGGCTTAAACTAAATTGAGCTGAAATTTTGGCAGTCGATTTGTTTCGATTACGAAATGGTTTAAGGGAAATAATTTAGCCGCACCCCTTTTTACCGCTTACAAAACAACAAAAATGCTTTATTTCGCATGGTTTTGATCGTATTGGACTAAAATTTGGTAATTTAGTTCATATGGTTACTTTCGGCAGCTATACTGAAAATGGTGAATATGTTTGACATTTCTTTACATTTTCGTATATGGCAGCAAGGCGATCTGTGACAGAACAACGTCTGCCGGGGAATAAATGTCTTATATAAAAAAGATGTGTACATTTTGATGTAACCACTAACTGCAAAAACGGGTCGAATGATTTAAACCAAAACTTCAGGGTACGTTGGGGATGGTCTGTAAATGGTTTATGTAAAGTTTCACGAAATCGGTGTGGTTCGAAAGTGGTTCCGTTAAAAATGTTGCAATATATTCCCATACAAATCGTTTGTGTGGGTTGGTGTCCGTTAAGATCTCATGAACGGTAACACCTAAAGACATCAAATTTACAACATTTGCTGCCAAGGCCCATATCTCAAATAATAAATAAATAAAAATTGCCACACCCCCTATTACCGCCCACAACTCAATAAAAACGCTATTTTTCAGATGAATTTGGTTGTATTGGGCTAAAATTTTGTAATTTAGTTCGTATGGTGACTCTTGAAAACTCAGCAAAAAATGGGCGTGGTAGAACTGTAATTACTCCCACATTACAGAAATCATTATAATTCCTGAGTTTCTAACTTTTACCGTCTCTTCTTTACACACAAAATCAATTGTGCAGTGTCTTTTAAGATATCAGAAATGGTAAAACCTTAGGCCACCAAATTTACAACATCTGTTATCAAGGTTTGTATCTCAAATAATAAAACAAACAAAAGATGCCACACCCCCTATAACCACCCACAAATCATTTGAAATGCTATGTTTTAGATGAACTTAACTGTATTGGACTAAAATTTTGCAATTAAGTTCGTATGGTTACTCTTAAAAACTTAGCAAAAAATGGGCGTGGTCGAACTATAACTTCGCCCAATTTTCAGAAACGATTACAATTCCGGAGTTTTGCATGTTTTATAATGATATTCGGTGTATATGAGCATTTCCACAAAAAAGTCTTCCGTGACCAAAAAACTAAAACTTATTAAAAACGTATTATTTGATGATAATAAGGGAAACATATTAATCATATTAATTTAAGAAATTTATATATAAATTAATTTACGCAATTAATTGATTAATCTATATATATATATATATGAGATCAAACGAAGAATAACTCTTGCCAACAGGTGTTACTTTGGGCTCAGGTGGCAATTGAGAAGCAGAGCCCTCTCTCGACGAACGAAAATCACGCTCTATAAATCTCTCATCATGCCCGTCCTACTTTATGCATCACAAACCTGGACTCTGAGCAGTTTAGATGAAAAGACTTTAGGAGCATTCGAGAGAAAGATTCTTCGTAAGATCTACGGACCAATCTGCGTCAATGGCGAGTACCGAATACAGTGGAATGATGAACTGTATGAGTTGTACGCTGACATCGACATAGTCAAGCGCATTAAAATCGAGCGGCTTCGCTGGCTTGGTCATGTTCTGCGCATGAAAGACGATGCTCCAATGAAGAAAACATTCGAGTCGGTACCCAGCGGCGGTCAACGCAGAAGGAGACGACCGCATCTTCGTTGGAAAGACCAAGTAGAGGACAACCTGACGAAGCTTGGAATTTCCAACTGGCGCCAGCAAGCGAAAGACAGAAATGGCTGGCGCAAATTCTTAGATGAGGCCAAGACCGACATACGGCTGTAGCGCCAACTAAGTAAGTAACCGATAGTTATCATACGAACTTAATTACCAAATTTCATTTTAATACTACAAAAACCATCTTCAATATAGCATTTTTATTGATTTGTGGGCTGTAAAAGGGGGTGTGGCAACACTTTTATTTTTCCTAAACTTTTCGTAGTAATTACAAATAAATCCGGAAAAGGAAGTTTCCAATTCGGTCCAGTCGTTTCCAAGTTTTAAGCTTCCGAACAAATCACGATGGATTTTTATATGTATATATATAATTAAAATGTGAGTTATGCGTTATGAATATAAATAATAATGATACTAGTATCCAGATTATAAATAATATTGTCAAGATCTAATGATAATTCAGCGACTCTAGAGCCGATCCTGAAGGAATAAGTATCTAAAATGAAAGATTTTAACATAAAAGAACTTGCGCTAGATGAAGAAGATAGCTAAATATACTAATATATAAAACCCCGCAAAGAATATCAAGTAAATCCATGCAAAATAAATTAATTAGAGAATTCCATGATTCACCACAAGGCGGACATTTAAGAATAAGAAAAACAATTCTTAAATTGGAACAACGCATTATATGGAAACATATGCGACAAATGGTAAAAAATCATGTAAACAAATGTGAACACTGCGCTCGAAATAAACAAACAAAAAATAAACAAACAAAGAAAAAATTACAATAACAGACACGTCAACGACTATTTTCGAAACAATTACTATAGACACAGTGGGACCACTTAGAATTTCAAACGGTTACCGACACATACGCACAATGCAATGTGTGCAATTGAAATAAAAGATGCAAAGTCGATTGCAACAACATTGGAAGAGCAATTAATTTTAAAATACGGTTGTTTTAAAATTTTGAAGTCTGATAGAGGTACGGAGTGGAGTTTACAAACGAACTCTTAAGAAATGTATGCAACTTGTTAAAAATAGAACAAATCTTTTCAGCACCTTATCATCACGAAACAATAGGAGCACTTGAGAGGAACCACATAGTTCTCAATGAGTATCTTCCTTCTTTCGCCGATGATGGAGAATGGGATCAATGGATTTCATACTATACATTTGCATATAAGACGAGTCTACATATAGACACTGCTTACTCACCTTTTGAACTAGTTTTTGGTAAATTACTTGCCAGGTGTTTTAACAAAAGACAACAGTAAAGTTTACAACATAGATGACTATGCTAACGAATTAAAAATTAGATTAAAAATCTCTAGTAACAAAGCAAAGAATATTATTGAATTGGTTAAAGAAAAAAGAGAAATCAATTATGACAAAAATGTGAATATATCCAACTTCAAAGAAGGAGATGTAGTATTAGTTAAAATAGAAAGTTAAATTAGTTAAACTTAAGGGTCATGGTGTAGTGTACTCTTAAAAGTCACTATTACCACCAACTAAAACAAGTCACTCTTTACCTACATTATCTAATTTCAGTAAAGTGCAACATAACAAAACAAAACAAATTAAGAACACGAACTAAAAGCAATAAAATCAATAATTTGTTGCCAAAAAAAAACCAAAATTTTAATGTAAACAATTATACTTTTAATGGCACAATGCACTCGGTACCACTTTCGCTTCCGCTAGTTGCTGCATACGCATGAACGTGACGGCGAGCATTACATTAAACAATTAGTGCAGGTAAACACAATGCAAAACAATCATTAAATCGAACTAATGCCGTCGACCCTTTAAAGCCAACGAATATTGACCATTGATTATGTGGGTTAATAGAATTAATATTGCGATAATGTAGAGTAAAATTTGATTGGTTATTTTTATGTTTATATTAAGAAACAAACTAAATAATAAAATTTGAAGGAGGAGCAAAAGAAAAATAGTGGTGAGATATTGTAAGAAAGTAGTGGTAAAAATACTTTATAAACAGAACATTTTTAAAATAAAATCAGATTCTAATGAGATTCTATAATTGGAACTACAGTGGCGACAGCCAGTTTTCTTTTACAAAAGTTTGGCATCCTTGCCAACACCCACAGTAGCACGGTGTGCTAAGAAAAAAACCAAGTTTAGTTTTCAATTCAGGACTTGAAAACAAACTAGTTTTTTTTTTAATAAGTTCATATCCTGACATACAACACCACAATAATAGTAGTAATAATAATAATAATAATAATAATAATAATAATAATAATAATAATAATAATAATAATAATAATAATGATAATAATAATAATAATAATAATAAAAATAATAATAATAATAATAATAACAATAATAATGATAATAATAATAATGATAATAATAATAATAATAATAATAATAATAATAATAATAATAATAATAATAATAATGATAATAATAATAATAATAATAATAATAATAATAATAATAATAATAATAATAATAATAATAATAATAATAATGATAATAATAATAATAATAAAAATAATAATAATAATAATAATAATAATAATAATAATAATAATAATAATAATAATAGTGTTATGTTATTAGTTTTATAAATTTTGTATATATATGTGGTGACTCAATACCACCACATATAAACACCAACATACAAAACACACACATAGAATTTAAATAAAATAAAAATAAACGTGTCTACCAAAAACTTTTATTGTATCCCACCACAACTGGCGATCCTGCCAGGAGCAATACATCCTGTTCAGTAAATTAGTTCTGGCGACAATTTCATCGTTACCATCTCCTTCAGCGTTTAAACAAGTTCAACCCTCCATCTCGCTAGTTGCAGCATAATAACCAGCCATTTCACCAACGTTGTCAGGCGGACATAGGCTAAATAAATTTGCTGTTAATACAACTGCTGGAACAGTTTCAAACAAAACATCACAAATGCTACAATTATAGCTACAGCTAACTCTTTATCGCCGTCGAGCCCAGGAAAAGTGCTACAAGCACAGATAACAACTTCAAAATCACCTCAAACTACGTCGTCTGCTCCGAAATTTGCAGCAACATCATCCACTGTTGCCTCAACATTAAATTCAAGTAAAGTATCATCTAAAAAGCCGGCACAAATAACAACGTCTGTAGCTTGGAACCAACAAGGGCAGCAACAAAAACTTATTAACAACAATAACAACAGCAGCAGAAGAATCAACAACAACAACATTAATAACAACAACAATAACAACAGCAGCAGAAGAATCAACAACAACATTAATAACAACAACATCAACAACAACAACATATTGTCATCAACAACAACAACATTGGCAGCAACAAAAATTTTTTTTATATAAAATTTATATATTATATGTTGAAATTTTTTTTGACAAGTGATGAAGAAGAAATTTTGTTTATGATATATTATAAAATTTTTTTTCAGGTTGTCTTATCATTTTAGCTTTTCGCGAGGCACACACCGTAGCTTTTAAAACGTTTGTAAGACGATAGGGACGTGAGAAACTTATCGCCTTACATACGTAAGCACTCCACTGCACTAGGGAAACACATTTTAGGAAACGCATTTTAGGAAACATATTTTAGGTACACATTTTAATAGGTCATGAATCTTGCACACACACCACCACCCCACACCAGACAAACTCAAACTCCCTTACATACTTCTAACCCTCTCTCTCATTTCGGCGAAGGTGACCATCGCCCCCTCATACAATTAGAGACGGATATAGTCAATCCATTTGATGCAACAATGCATTCTGAAATACAAGCAACGTCAGTTAAATTGCCACAATTTTGGACCACTTGTCCTGACGCATGGTTCGCCCATGCAGAAATACAATTCCAGGCAAAAGGAATCACAACTGACAAGACTAAGTATGAGTACCTTGTAACCGCTCTACCTCAAGAGGTAATTATAACAGTGCTAGACTTCATACAAAAACCTCCGTCCTCAAATTTGTATGAAGGTTTAAAGAGAATTTTGATTGATAGCCACTCTTTAAGTGAAGCCAAGAGGTTCGACAAAATTCTGTCTGGCACTGAGATGAGTGACCAAAAGCCATTCCAATTTTATAGATCACTTCTAATGTTAGCCGGTACTACAGTCGATAGTGACTTAGTTTATAAAATTTGGCTTCGCAAACTCCCCAAAAGCCTCAATATTGCTTTGACCGGATCTGGTCATAGAGAACTAGAAGAGCAATTAAAACTAGCTGATAATTTGTGGGAAGTTATATCAGAATCCGAAGTAGCTTCAGTTGGCAATAATGTCCAACGCATGGCAAAGATTACACAAAACCCAGAGCTTGCGATGATAACGCAATCGTTTGCTGAAACAACGTCCAAAATCTTAGAAAGTTTCAACAAACTAGCAATTGAGGTCCAAGAGTTGAAAAACGAACGACACCGTAGTCATTCACGTTCGAACTCAAGAGAATCTAATTTCAGAAGAGTTCAAGACGTAGATCTCCGTCAAGAAGTGTGTCACGACATCGACCTTCCAACTGGGTATGTAGATACCATTTTAGATTCGGTAGGGCAGCTCGACAATGCGAACAAACATGCTCATTCGGTCAACACGACACCCAACACAACACAATACAACATAACTCAACAAACTAAATGATTCCATCATTGCGACGGCTAATGATGGAAGTCAGACAATACTAACACGCCGCCTTTTTATTTACGATAACGACAATCACTTAAAAAATTCAGACTTAATATTAACAGCAGCTAACGGTAGCACAATCTCATCTTTCAGCAAGAAATTACTTAACGTAAATTTAAAACTAAGACGCGATTTTCCTTTTACATTTATACTAGCGGACATTACAAGACCCATTATAGGAGCAGATTTCCTTACGAAATATGGGCTCTTGATAGACTTAAGACACAAGAAACTCATAGATCCACTTACACAATTATCAGTTAACGCAATCACAGCATTCACAGAAACATCACTACCTAAACTAATTACACTAGACAACAAATATACAAATATACTCAAAAATTATCCATCACTAACAACAGAACCTGACTACAACAAACCAGTTAAACATAAAACATAACACCATATAACTACAGAAGGACAGTTACCTTTTTCAAGACCAAGACGCCTTGACTCCAACAAATACAAAATTGCCAAAAAGGAATTCGAGTTTTTAATTAAAGCAGGCATCTGTCGTCCTTCAGACTCCATGTCAGCGTCTCCACTACACTTAGTACCCAAAACGGATGTGAATGACTGGAGACCTTGTGGTGACTATAGAAGACTAAACACAATTACAGTCCCAGACCGCTACAATCTACCACACATACACGACCTAAATATAGATTTACACAACAAACACATATTTTCAAAGTTAGACCTCGTTAGAGCATACCACCAAATACCCATGGCCACTCAAGACATACAAAAGACTGCGATTACTACACCGTTCGGAATGTTTGAGTTCCTGAGAATGCCATTCGGTTTAAGAAATGCAGCTCAAACATTCCAACGATTTATTAACGAAGTATTATCTAAATTTAGTTTTCGAACGACTAGACAATTACGGACTAAACATTAAACCGAACAAATGTATTTTTGGAGTAGACAGAATAAATTTTTTAAGTTATGACATTTCAAACAAAGGCATACAACCATCTCCCGATAGAATTCAATGCATTGTTAACTATCCAAAACCCGAAACAGTTAAACAAATGCAGAAATTCATCGGGATGATTAATTACTATCACAGATGCATTCCAAAATTAGCACATACACTCACACACATTTATGATATGATAACTTCAGCTATAAAAACAAAGGACAAACACTTAACATGGACAGAAAACACAACAGAAGCATTCGCAACGATAACAGAAAGTTTTACTAAGGAAGTGCTACTTAATCATTTTAATAGCAAAGCAAAACTTTCTATCGCTGTAGATGCATCTAACACTGCTATCGGTGCAGTTTTGCAACAAGAATACAACCAGGAAACAGAACCACTAACTTTCTTTTCGAAAAAATTATCACCATCAGAGACAAAATACAGTACATTCGATCGCGAATTTTTAGCAATTTACCTTACAATTAAACACTTTAGACACTATTTAGAGGAACGAACATTTACGATATACACAGATCACAAACCACTTACTTCAGCATTACATTCAAAAACAGAGAGAAGCCCAAGACAAACACGACACCTAGAATTCATTGCACAGTTTTCCAACGATATCAGACACATTAAAGGTACCGATAACACCGTAGCTGACGCACTTTCAAGAGCTGAGATAGAGGCTTTCACAACCTCTGACATCAACCTCAGAACTCTACATAAAGAACAGAATACAGATTCAGAACTACAAGAGATATTAAATAAACATACTTACAAATTCGAACAAATACACATTCCAATACTTAACATTAAAATTTGGTGAGAACAAACGAGTTCCGGAACGCGTCCATACATTCCACAAACATTACACAAACAAGTTTTTGAGCAATTACATAACATTTCACACCCAGGTACACGAGCTTCTCGACGACTCATAGCACAAAGATATTTTTGGCCCAAAATGAACACACAAATCAATAGATGGTCGCAAGAATGCGTTAGATGCCAAAGAGCAAAGATACACAAACATACGAAGATAATCCCACACAAGATAAACATTCCACACGGTCGTTTTGAGCATGTTCACATTGATTTAGTTGGCCCTTTACCAGTATCAAATGGTTACAGATATCTGCTTACCCTAGTTGATAGAAATACACGTTGGCCCGAAGCATATCCAATTAAAGATACCAACGCCAGTACAATTGTAGATACACTTCAAAAGGAAAACATCTCACGTTTTGGAGTTCCTCTGGAAATTACTTCCGATCGAGGACCTCAATTTACATCCGCAACATTTAGAAACTTCGTTAAGAATATAGGAAGCAAACACATTACCACTTCTGCTTATCATCCACAAGCCAATGGGATTGTAGAACGTTTTCACCGCCAACTAAAAACTTCCATAATAGCGAGTAACAACCAGACAAATTGGTACACAGAGTTACCATTAGTTCTTCTAGGACTCAGGTCCACGGTCAAAGAAGATATTAAGGCTTCACCAGCCGAAATGGTTTTTGGACAAACACTCAGGCTACCACAACAATTAGTAATTCACAATAGTCAGATTTTTAATTCGTCGGACACCTTGTCCAAACTTAAAGAGGCAGTAGAAAATAAAAAGTCCAGCATTGCGCATCACAGCACTAACTTCCAGCAATATATACCTCGAGCCCTCAGTACTTGTAACTTTGTCTTCGTCCGCAACGACACAATTCGTAAAACACTGCAAGAACCGTACGATGGTCCCTTCGAAGTTATTGAGAGAACACCAAAATACTTCACAATTCGTAAAAATAACACTAACATAACAGTCAACATTGATAGGATTAAGCCCGCCTCCTTAGACACTGAAACAGCACAGACACATTCAACCAAACACAAAAATACTAAGAAATACATTTTAACTTATTAGCTAACACGACCAAAATTTTTAGAAAGGAGGGGGAATAATGTGGTGACTCAATACCACCACATATAAACACCAACAAACAAAACACACACTTTACAAAATAATCACTCACACATTTTATATAAAAAATTATTATTTAAGATTTCAAATTTTGTCAAATATTTTTAATCAAAAATTTTCAATATAAAAAATATATTCAATGTGTAAAGATACAAAAAATTTTTTAAAAAAATAGAATTTAAATAAAATAAAAATAAACGTGTCTACCAAAAACTTTTATTGTGTCCCACCACATATATATATATAATATTTGTACTGTATTCAAATTTACTCTACTTGTAGTTTAGATCTTCAATCACATTGAATTTGTTTTTGAAGTATTTTTCATATTCGATTTTCTGAAGAAAAATTATTTTTTCACTTGATATATAATTCTCCAAGCTAACAAACTAAGGGCCGTTTTCTCTATGTCCGGCTAGCAAAGCTCCAACCGGGAGTTATCTAACCGTACGATAACTAAAAAAACAGTTTCGTTTTCACCAAGTGTCGGTTAAGTAACTGTCGGTTAAGTCATTTATTGTGAATTTTTCAATTGTGAATATGCTAAACTGCATATCAACTGTTTACGCATGTTTGTTACTTTATTTTTGGAGTGAAAGTTGTAAATATCTAACAAAGGTTTCTTAATAAATGATTTAAAAATGCAACAGAGTGCCGAACTTCATTGCATATGAAGAAAGTGCATTACTCTTCCACGTAATCACTCCTATGCGCATATGTCCTTTTTCTATTTTGGATCGAATTCAAGTTAGAAAAAAACTAAATCCTCGAAATTCTATCCATTTTTTATTATAAAATATATAATAATTTTTTACACTACACAGCTGTTCTTCCGGTTAGCAACTAACCGGAACCTCAACTTGCCGTTAACTTAACCAGCACTTAAGACCTAACCGAACATTGAGAAAATGCTTTTTTGCTAACCGCCAGTTAAAGTTTCGATTAGTGCCTAACCGGACATTGAGAAAACGGCCCTTATATAGTAAATTAATACTTTTTAAAAGAAGTTCCACGCGGAGTATTTTTAATTATAAAAAATAGTAATAGTAATGATACTGGTAATGATAACGATAATAATAATAATAATTATAATAATAATTATAATAATAATAATAGTATTTACGTCAAACGTAAACACCGTGTGTATTAAACACGTCTTCTCAATTACTCGCTACAAGTCGCACGAGCGCTGACAGTAGTCGTTCAGCAACAGCAACGTTGCGCCAGCAGCGTATTTTTCATAAAACCCACCAACGGAAACAACCCACCCACAAGAACTTACAACAAGAAAACATCCATTACATCAAAGGCACACATTTATGTACAACAAATACACGAATTGGACATCAATCAACATTGCAACAACCCACCCATCCAGAAAACAAAAACATCACCACGAGCTCAACGAGAAAGATTACAATCAACGGATCAACAACAAATAAATACAAACACCCATCAACACTCAACGTCAACCATATTAGAACACTACAATTGTTTTACCAAAAGGTATTACTTACTTACTTACTTAGTTGGCGCTACAACCGTATGTCGGTCTTGGCCTCATCTAAGAATTTGCGCCAGCCATTTCTGTCTTTCGCTTGCTGGCGCCAGTTGGAAATTCCATGCTTCGTCAGGTTGTCCTCTACGTGGTCTTTCCAACGAAGATGCGGTCGTCCCCTTCTGCGTTGACCGCCGCTGGGTATCGAATCGAATGTTTTCTTCACTGGAGCATCGTCTTTCATGCGCTGAACATGACCAAGCCAGCGAAGCCGCTCGATTTTAATGCGCTTGACTATGACGATTTCAGCGTACAGCTCATACAGTTCATCATTCCACCGTATTCGGTACTCGCCATTGACGCAGATTGGCCCGTAGATCTTACGAAGAATCTTTCTCTCGAATGCTCCTAAAGTATTTTCATCTAAACTGCTCAGCGTCCAGGTTTGTGATGCATAAAGTAGGACGGGCATGATAAGCGATTTATAGAGCGTGATTTTCGTTCGTCGAGAGAGGGCTCTGCTTCTCAATTGCCTACTGAGCCCAAAGTAGCACCTGTTGGCAAGAGTTATTCTTCGTTTGATCTCAATGCTGATGTCGTTGGTTGAGTTAATGCTGGATCCCAGAAAAACGAAGTTCTTCACAACCTCGAAAAAGGTATTGTCAACGGTAACGTGGGTTCCAAGACGCTGGGACTGCTTGTTTGTTGACACTAAGTATTTCGTCTTATCTGCATTCACTGACAGACCCATTCGACTCGACTCTCTTTCTAATCTGGAAAATGCTGCACTGACTTCGCACGTATTATGTCCAATGATATCGATGTCATCAGCATACGCAAGCAGCATAACACTCTTGTAGAATATTGTGCCACTACGTCTCAGATCAGCAGCTCGAATGATCTTTTCCATTATTAGGTTGAAAAAGTCGCACGATAAGGAATCACCTTGTCTGAAACCTCGTTTGGTAATAAATGGTGGGGAGAGGTCCTTCCCGATTTTAACTGCGCTGCTGGTGTTGCTCAGTGTCATCCTGCAAAGTCGTATTAGTTTTGCAGGAATACCAAATTCAGACATGGTGGAGTACAGGTGCTTTCTTATTGGGATGTCGAAGGCGGCTTTGTAGTCGACAAAAAGATGGTGGGTGTCTTGTTTTTCTTGAGTCTTCTCCAATATTTGTCGTAGCGTGAAAATCTGGTCGATGGTGGACTTTCCAGGTCTGAAGCCACACTGATAAGGCCCGATCAATCTTTCACATAAAACGCTCGACAGGACCTTATATGCGATATTAAGAAGGCTTATCCCACGGTAATTGGCACAGATAGTGGGATCATCTTTCTTGTGGATTAGGCAGAGCACACTGAGATTCCAATCGTTCGATATGCATTCTTCCGACCATATTCTACATAGAAGCTCGTGAATGTATTTAAGTAGAGCTTTGCCTCCGTTCTAAAACAGCTCAGCAGGTAAGCCATCAGCTCCCGCGGCTTTGTTATTTTTAAGACGAGCTATAGCTATCAGAACTTCATCATAGTCGGGCAGCGGAACCTCAACGCTGTCATCCAAAATTGGGGTTTCCGGAATAACATCTCTATTGGCGGGATTGTTGTCAGCGTCGCCATTTAGAAGCTTAGAGAAGTGTTCCCTCCATAACGTCAATGTACTCTGAACATCTGTCACTAGATTCCCGTTTTCATCCTTGCAGGAAGAGGCCCCGGTTTTAAAACCATCGGCAAGGCGTCTTATTTTTTCGAAAAATTTTCGGGTTTCATTCCTGTCACCATACATCTCAACCTTCTCTTGATCGCGCTTTTCTGCCTCTCTTTTTTTCCGCCTGAAAATATGTCTCTCTTCCCTCCTCTTTTCTTTGTATCGATCCTTAGCAGCGCGCGTTACAACCGACTGCAGGGTGGCTTTGTAGGCGGTGTCTTTCTCTGCAGTGGCGTCGCGACACTCCTGGTCGTACCACTGGTTTCGGCGAGAGCGTTGGTAGCCAATCACCTCTTCAGCAGCCGCACGCATGGAGTTGGAAATGTGTGTCCACTGCGCGCATATATCATCGATTGGAGGAGTGCTTTGAAGTAGGAGTGAGAGTTGAGTGGCGAAAGCATCGGCTGTCTATTTCGATTGCAGCTTGTCGACGTCTAGCTTTCTCTGTGTAGGGTTGTGTGTACTCTTAGCTGCGCACAGACGTGTACGGATCTTGGCTGCAACAAGATAGTCACCAAGCACGATTTTTACGTCGTGACTGGAGCAGCGCTCGTTAGCATTTTCAAGGCACTCGTAGAAAATTTCCTTGATCTCATCGTCCTTGTCTTCTGTAGGAGCGTGCGCACATATTAGGCTTATATTGAAAAATCTAACCTTGATGCGGATTATGGCAAGTCGTTCGTTCACAGGTGTGAATCGCAGGACGTGGGGCCGTAGTCTCCTGCCAACTACAAATCCGCATCCAAACTCGTGCTTCTCCGCATGGCCGCTGTAGTAGATATCACAGGGTGCATGCCGAATGCAACCCTGTTCCTTCCATCGCATTTCTTGGATAGCAGTGATATCAGCTTTGTATCTTTCCAAGACATCAGTCAGTTGGATAGAGGCACCTTCCCAATTAAGGGTTCGGAATTTCCAGGTGCATATCCGTAAATCATTATCAGTTTTTCGTTTGTGGTAGTCGTCATCAGAGTTGGTGATCAGTTTTCTTCTATTCTTTTGTGTTTTCATTGAAATCTGTTTTTACGGGTGGGCTTCAAACCCGATGCACAACCTATTTTAAGCCTAGGGGGGCCCGCCGCTCAGATTAGCCGCCAAACTAACGGTTGTCAGTTTTGACGTTGCCCAGGAAACAAAACGTGGAGGTTTGAGTCGACTTGAGGCAATTTCACAAAGATTATGCTGGCCTCGCCAGGTTGAGACAGTCGGACATGTTACATTGTTACATCGCCCCCAGATTCCCAAAAGGTATTAATAAAACTAAATTGTTCCCAACCCACTCTAACCCATTTGTTTCTCTTTTTCCGCCAATTGCACCCACGATCGTTCGCTACCCGAACATTTGGTCCATACGAGCCGGATAGCGAAACCAGCATCCAAAATTGGCCAGGAAAATTGTGCGACTCCAACGTCCACAAAAAAGAGACCCTCACAACAAGTGCACAAAAACAACCAGCAAAGAAAAGAAACAAAAGCGAGCAACAAACACTCCAGGAAATACAAAACTCCACCCAACCCTACCCAATTAAAGAAAACAGTGAGTAAACAAATATTCAGCTTTATTCAGTGCCATTATTTCATTATAAATAAATTAACAAAAAATATTTATGCACAAAAAGTTAAGAAATAAAAAAAAACACACACACATAAACGCCGAAGAAAAACTGCACGGAAAAACCTTCGTCGCAAGAAAAAACACCGGCTTATATTCTATTTATTTTAAAACATTAAAATACAAAAAAGTGCACAAATATTACAAATATTTCACTAGAACGCACTCTTAAAATCACTTATATAAAAATTTGATTATAAACTATTTATTCAAAATAAAAATATATTAATTTTGCTCAGCAAGCTTGCACTGAGTTAAAGATTTCGCAGCTGATTTAGTTGTTGCTAACTTCTTTGCTCGTTACTCACCCACTCTTTCGTTTATGCGTATATACATACGTAAATACATACTCTTTAAACAATAGAAAAGGTTTCTCATTTGGTGCCACATCGAGAAAAACTTATGTGATACCCTATCGAAAAAAAATGTACCCGATATTGTTAAAAATTTATTTTATTCGAAAAAATTTTTAACCCATTGTGATTCCTTAACCCATTAAGGACCCTTAACCCTTGTTTAACAATTATTTTCAATTTTTCTGGAATTTTTCGGCGATTTCAATGTAAATTAAATTTTAAACTCAAAATTTGCAAAATTTTTGCTTGCTAACCCATTAGCACCCTAAATACAAATTAATTAAAATCTTATTTTCTCTCAATAACAGTAATTGGTGAGACTCTTAACCCAATTATTACTCTAAATTTGCGATTTTTAAAAAAAATTTTTTTTAACCCATAAAATGTTTAAACCTTTACCACCCTTAACCCTTAAATCGCAAATTCTTAAAATATCGCTGACCATATATGTTTGGTGCTTGTGTTTAATTTGATTTTTATTTTAAAACAAATTTCAATTTTATTTTACAATTTTTTATTGAATGACAATTTTCTTCGAACAAATTTTTAAAACTGAAAATTTTCAAAATGAAAATTTCTGAAATTATAATAACTGAATACAATTCAAAATGTTTTTTTATAACAAGTGTTTTATAGGCAAGTGTAAGTATAATACGTTATTAATGAAACTAAAGGTAAGTACAATATAACAAAGAGGTAAGTATGAATGTAACTAAAGATAAATACAATATAACAAAAGGTAAGTATTAATGTAACGAACAGGTAAGTATCAATGTAACGAACAGGTAAGTATCAATGTAACGAACAGGTAAAATAGGCTGTAGAGATTTACTCTATGTGGTGATGTAATAGAGCACCACATATGTTAGTTTTTCAAATGACATTATGGAGTTGGAAGAGTGGCATACTAATACCCAACTCGCAGATCAGACTTCTCATGTGCTGGAAGTGCAAAAAAAGCAGCTGCAATATTTGTTCGACAAATTTCAGGCAGCATACGAAACTGTGCGGGAAAAGCCTGAAGACCCACAAGCGCTTTAGAACAAGGAAAAATTCAAGGCAAGGTACCGGAAGACGTACCAAGCATATGTTAACTGTTATGCCTCAATAACAGAGCATATTGAAATCATAAAGGCTATATAAAGGCTATAGAAGATAAACCCAAAACTTCACCCTCGAAATCGACCCCAGCTTCTGAAAATTACCCATCAATAAATCTTCCACCCTGTGACATTGACATTTTCAATGGGGGTTATGCCACATGGCCAACGTTTAGGGACCTGTTTACGGCCCTATAAATAAATAATACCCGATTAAGCAACGTTGAAAAACTTTTCTACTTGTTGCAGAAAACCCGCGGTGAAGCTTCAGATGTTATAAAAAATGCCCCATTGACATATTAAGGATTTTTTATGGCGTGGAGTAATCTCTTCGATCAGTACGAGAATAAAAGAATGCAAATAAATGTTCAACTAAAAACCCTCCTAAATTTGACTCAAGTTCTTACAGAGACAGGAAGCTCTATTAAGAAACTCCAAAGGATAATAAATAATTGTATTTGGACCCTAAAAACCCTACAGATAGATACGGATAGTTGGGATCCTATCTTAGTGTACATTTGCTGTACAAAACTACCCAAGAGTATCTTAGAAGACTTTGAGATTTCTCTAACCGATAACTCCACAATTCCTGAATGGAAAAGTCTTGACAAGTTTCTGTCCCACAAGTATAAAACACTTGAATCGGTTGGCGACATTGTGTAGGCAAAACCTAGTCAACCAAACCCTTCCAGTAACTCTGGACCCAGATGAGCAGAAAAGCAAATAAATTCGTACCACGTGAATGTATCCCAAGGAGCTATTTGTAGGCTTTGCAATAGCAAGCACACTCTTCGGGAGTGCCCAAGCTTCATCTCCATGAAAGTGGATGACCGCCTATCCACAGTTCAGCAAGCTGGATGCTGCTTTAACTGACTAGCAGTCTCCCATGGAGTAAATGACTGTAGGAGCGGATATAACAGTCGATACTGCAATAAGAGGCACAATTCCTTATTGCACAGAAGTATCACAGAACCAGAACCCACCCCAAGCACGAGTGCTCAAGCGCAGGACACAGCTCAACAAGCCAACTCTACCCGGCAGGCATTAATGACCCAAATACAGTCCACTAACCCAAATAGTGAATTCACACTTTGCGGCCAGCAGAAAGAACTCTGCTAGGAACGGCAATAGTCAGCATAGAACACCAAGGAGCCACACACACAGCAAGAGCCCTCATTGACTCGGGATCTGAGGCAACATTTATAACACCGCGCCTGAGAAAACGAATTGGTCTTGCAACCCGATCAATAGGTGCGCAGATAACGGGTCTGAACCAGACAGTTTCTGCAAACCCGACAAAAAGCTGTGAGCTGACATTGCGATCCTCAATCAATCCAACCCTTAAAATTAAGGCCCAGGCCCTGGTGATGAAGACTCTCATATGTGATTTACCCACACATTCGACTGATTCGAGCATATGTGAGACCCTGTCTGGCCACAAATTAACAGACCCCAAATTTTATATGTCTCGACCCGTGGATGTGATTATCGGTTGTGATGTCTATCCACTCATTATTCACCGTGGTTTTCAGCGCAATATAGGCGGATGCTTACTAGCGCAAGAATCCGAATTTGGATGGATTCTTTCTGGACCGGTTCTTGAGTCAAAACCCAACAAAATTGTGTCATTACACAACAAAATTAAAAGTAACGACTACTTGACTCTGTTAAAAAAAACCGAAACAAGAACCCAGCCCCAACAAAAAGAACTCACATTGTAAAGAATGTAAAATTTCGAGACATATTGCTATGAAGAATGGTCCAATAACCCATTTGGCACCACCCAAGACTTTAAACCCAAAAAGTCATCTGCCATAGCACCCAAAGAAATCAAACCCAAATTTCCTTCACTGCCACGAGCTCCTCGAGTCATCGCCAATAACTCACCCACCCCTCGGTCACACACGATAGATGAGAACTTCGATGAACCGACCAAGAAGAAAAATTCAAAACGAGATAGGTTTCACCTGCTAAGCCATGAGAAACGATCTTCCGATAAATACACCCCGCTGTTTACTCGGAATCCAATCTAGTCAACAAGCACGATCCTAACCCAAGATCACTTTTTGGACTCGAGTAAAATAATTCAAGCCGAACCCGATATTAGAAACTCCACCCATAATAAAAGAAAATTTTACTCATTAAAAACATAGTGGTTCTACCCTGCACTCAACTCAACTCTACTCACCCTACTCTACCCTAATCTACCCTACCCTAATCGAAATAACAAGTAAGCGAATTACACTCGTATGTTATAAGATATGCACTAAATATATTAAAAATGAATATTTGTATTTTGCTCACTTAAAATATCTGTATAGAACCCTACTAATCTCTTTAGATTGCAGACACAACAAAGCGGGCAGAATGTTTACGTCGAACGTAAACACCGTGTGTATTTAACACGGTTTCTTAATTACTCGCTACAAGTCGCACGAGTGCTGACAGTTGTCGTTCGGCAACAGCAACGTTGCGCCAGCAGCATATTTTTCATTCGTTCTACTGCACAGAAAGTGAAGATCGTTTTTATAAAACCCACCAACGGAAACAACCCACCCACAAGAACTTACAACAAGAAAACATCCATTACATCAAGGCAGGGTTGCCAACTCTTGGAAACTCCCCGCCCGGAGCTTTTCTAACATAATTTTTTTTTCATTTTCTCAAATTAATTATTTTTTATATTTATTTTAGAATAAAAATGTAATTTTTTATACGTAAATATAAAGTAAATATTAAAGTACATAACAATTTGTATATTTTAAAAAAATACTAAATCTGAGTCAATATAACACATTTTAAAAATTATATTTGAGTTGCGATTTTGAGCTGTTAACAAGTTCTTGCTGATCCGGGTGTTGAAGATACAACCGAAGCTGCTATCAATCAAAATAAAAATTTATTCGTTCTTTATTTATTTATTCTTTTACCAAACGAGCGCTCATTTTGTTTCTATCGGTTCTTCATACAGACTCAATTATAATAAACGATCAACGAATGCGTTGCTTATTGGTATTACAAACACTTTCATACCAAGTTGTTTAATTTCTAGTTTTTAATTGGTTTTTAAAATTGCTATCCAAATATCAGCTACCGATGAAATGGTTTTCTTGAATGTTGGCAAGGGTTTATTGATATAGTTAACTTTATCAAAAAGTTCGTCAACATTTTATTCAACATTAATAACACTGTGCACCAAAAAGAGCCTTTATTTTGGTGATTAAGAAACCGACAAATGTTTTAAATTATTTCCGGTCTCCTAATCACGAATCTGGCACCCAAATTTTTCCATCACATCAGGATTTTGAGAAAACCATGATTCAAGGTCAAAAATTCTCCTAAGGGAAATCAACTTGAATCGTCAAAACTAAAAGTGATACGCGATTTTTGAATATGGCAAAGATGTTTGTTATAAGTTGATAAAAAAATGTCTTTCATACTTCTATCCCTCCACGCCCTTTTTTACCCTTATTTTTACGTTTTTCAAAAATAATTTATTTTAGCATAGCTGTATTCTGCAAACCATTGTCAAAAAATCATCCCTATTAAAAAACTTATTGGATCTTTCAACAACAAAATTACCCTAGATGCACCATGGCACAGATGAAGTCAATTTTTTATCAACTTTTAACAAATATCTTTGCCATAAACAAGAATCGCGTACTACTTTTATTTTTGCCATAAACAAGAATCGCGTACTACTTTTATTTTTGACGATTCAAGTTGATTTCTCTTAGTAGAATTGTTTGACCTTGAATCACGGTTTTCCCAAAATCCTGATGTGATGGAAAAATTTGGGTGCCATATTCGTAATAAGGAGTTCGGAAATAATTGAACACATTTGTCGGTTTCTTACTCACGTTTTGGCTGTCGCACTGTGTAATTTTCGAGGCTTCTTATACACGTTCGAGTGTGATTTCGAGCTTCACAATATAAAAATAATATAGAGTTTCCATAGAAATTCCCTTTTAGAGCTTTCCTCAAAATTGTTAAATTTTTTTAAAATACACTAAATTTTTTTAAAAATCCAACCACATCATTAAGAATAATTTTTTGTTGTCATGTTTTTAAAGCGCTAAAGTGCATACGGACATTAGTTTCAAAAAATTTTCAAAGAAAATAATTTTATATTACATTTTTATATAATTGTAATTTTTTTATTAAAAAATAAAATCTTAAAGTGCAAAAGCCGGAGAAAATCTGTGAGGGCCGGAGCCCAGAGATCGACCCTTCAAAACCGGAGTCTCCGGGCCAAATGGTATGAGTTGGCAACCCTGCATCAAGGGCACACATTTATGTACAACAAATACACGAATTGGACATCAATCAACATTGCAACAACCCACCCATCCATAAGACAAAAACATCACCACGAGATCAACAAGAAAGATTACAATCAACGGATCAACAACAAATAAATACAAACACCCATCAACACTCAACATCAACCATATTAAAACACTACAATTGTTTTACCAAAAGGTATTAATAATATTAAATTATTCCCAACGCACTCTAAATCGTTTGTTTCTCTTTTTCCGCCAATTGCACCCACGATCGTTCGCTTACTTATTTAGTTGGCGCTACAACCGTAAGTCGGTCTTGGCCTCATTTCTGTCTTTCGCTTGCTGGCGCCAGTTGGAAATTCCAAGCTTCGTCAGGTTGTCTTCTACTTGGTCTTTCCAACGAAGATGCGGTCGTCCTCTTCTGCGTTGACCGCCGCTGGGTACCGAATCGAATGTTTTTTTCACTGGAGCATCGTCTTTCATGCGCTGAACATGACCAAGCCAACGAAGCCGCTCCATTTTAATGCGCTTGACTATGTCGATGTTAGCTCACAGCTCATACAGTTCATCATTCCACCGTATTCGGTACTCGCCATTGACGCAGATTGGCCCGTAGATCTTACGAAGAATCTTTCTCTCGAATGCTCCTAAAGTCTTTTCATCTAAACTGCTCAGCGTCCAGGTTTGTGATGCATAAAGTAGGACGGGCATGATGTGCTATTTATAGAGCGTGATTTTCGTTCGTCGAGAGAGGGCTCTGCTTCTCAATTGCCTACTGAGCCCAAAGTAACACCTGTTGGCAAGAGTTATTCTTCGTTTGATCTGTGCTGATGTCGTTGGTAGAGTTAATGCTGGAAGGAGGTATTGTCAACGATAACGTGGGTTCCAAGACGCTGGGATTGTTTGTTTGTTGACACCAAGTAAAGGGTCCGCCAAATAACTTTTTTTTTTTTTTGAAAATTCTTTAAAAAAAAACTACTGCATATTTTCTCAAATTTCTTTTTTTATTTGAAAGTACAATCCTTCTGGTTAATAATGAAAAATAATTTCATTCAAATGGCTGCCTCGGCTGGCCATGCAGTAGCCTACACGATCGGTCCAATTTTTAAGCACATTATCGATTGTGTACAGCTGTATTTCACCAATGGCTTCACGAATATTTTCCTTTAAAAGAGTCAATTGTCTCTGGCTTGTCAGCGTAACACTAATCTTTGAGGGCACCCAACAAATAATAGTCCAACGGTACCAAATCGCTGCTCCGAGGTGGCTAAATGACATCAGCTCTGCGGCTGATAATGCGATCTAAAAAAACAGGGCGCAAAACATCGAGTGTAGCTTCGGCTGTGTGGCACTTAGCGCCGTCCTGTTGAAACCAAAGGTTGTCAATATCCTCCTCTTCAATTTTTGTGAACAAAAATTCGTTCAACATGGCCCGATAACGATCACCATTGACTGTAACGGCCACTCCTTGCTCATTTTCGAAGAAAAATGGCCCAATTATGCCTCTGGACCAAAATCTGCACCAAACAGTGACTCGTTTTGGGTGCAGCGGCTTTTCAATGTATGCGTGCGGGTTTTTTGTGCCCCAAATGCGACAATTTTGCTTGTTTACATACCCGTCAAGATCAATATGAGCTTCATTTGAAAATATGATTTTTTTGGCAAAATCGGCATCATGATTTTCAAAGTAATGTCGTAATATTTCCCAGCGTTGTTCAAGCGTAAACACAACCATATTCGTTTAGCGGAAGGATAAAACTAATTATCTGTCAAATCAGACATGAGCTAAGTGTTACCATTCTCGAAATAAGCACTAGTTGAAAAAGAAGTTATATGGCGGACCCTGTATTTCGTCTTATCTGCATTCACTGCCAGACCCATTCGACTTGACTCTCTTTATAATCTGGAAAATGCTGCTATCCGAACAAGCAGTAATGATAATAATAAATTTAATAATAATGATAATAATAATAAAAATGATAAAAATAATAATACAAATAGTAATAATATTAATAATGATAATAATAAAAGTAATAATAATAATAATGGTAATAGTAATAATAATAATAATAATAATAATAATAATAATAATAATAATAATAATAATAATAATAATAATAATAATAATAGTAATGATAATAATAATAATAATAATAATAATAATAATAATAATAATAATAATAATAATAATAATAAAAATAATAATAATAATAATAATAATAATAATAATAATAATAGTAATGATAATAATAATAATAATAATAGTAATAATAATAATAATAATAATAATAATAATAATAATAATAATAATAATAATAATAATAATAATAATAATAATAATAATAATAATAATAATAATAATAATAATAATAATAATAATAATAATAATAATAATAATGATAATAAAAATAATAATAATAATAATAATAATAATAATAATAATAATAATAATAATAATAATGATAATAATAATAATAATAATAATGATAATAATAATAATGATAATAATAATAATGATAATAATAATGATAATGATAATAATGATAATGATAATAATAATAATGATAATAATAATAATGATAGTAATAATAATGATAATGATAATAATAATAATGATAATAATGATAATAATAATGATAAAAATAATAAAAATAGGTTCCTTTCGCCTTTATATAATCGCGATAACTAATTTTCTCAAAGGAACGGCAAGAAAAACGACTCGTAGAGGGCACTACCGTTGCAGTCAAAATCAAATTCAAACAAGCAATCATGGTACAATAACTATTAGGTGTCATGAGAACGTGTGTCGTTCAAAACTGTTGTGAACTATTATGGTAGCGATACCTTAGTGAACTTTTTTTTCGGAATGTGTTTTACTCTAAACGTCAGAAAAATTTTAAATTATTTAATTTAGTTATTAATATTATGCAATTATATAAATAATTTAAGGGCAATTGTTGGCTCCGCTGAATGAGTCCAATGTGTGTGACACACGCGGTTTGTTTTGTTTTCTTTTGTTTAACATTCGATGGTCGCAGCTTGTGAGAAAAAAGGTAGCTGCCATGACTACCTAATAGTCATTGTATCAACCAAACAAATAATTCAAAAAATGAAATGACAACTCATAAAAATATACTGGTGCGGCACCTGTGTTTAAAATTTTTTTAAAGGCTATATCACAATTTTATATGGATAGCAAAAATAAATCTATTTGTTATAGGATTATTATTTTTCTTTTTGCTTTGCATGTAAAAAAAATAATCTGGATTATTTTGAAGCGAATGGAACGCAGCTAATAATAACAATAATAATTTGTTTTTTTTTTGCGTAAAAGGTCAGATGGAATGCCTGTTACGCACAGTCAGCCAAGGTCGTCCCTTGACCGATGTGTCGGGCTCCGCTGTCGCCTATTGCTAGCGCCTACCGACTAAACATCTGTAAAAACCCGCGTCCGGGCCTCCGCTTCTGCCTTTCTTGCCATCGAGGTTCACATTGCCTCCTTCAAGTTCTAGGTCAAGATCAGATGCCTGCAGCGCTATTTCGCCACAGCTAGCCAAGATACCACTATCTACTTTCCACCGGTAGCTCGGTAGCTTCCAGACCGCATTTCCAGTTTCCTTCACTGCTGACCATAATATCAAGCACGCGATCTACGTTGAAAACGCCTACCATTAATATAAGGGCGTTACGCTCCGCTTGCCACCGTGCATATTGGAAGAAGGTGTGCTCTAGCTGTTCGTCGCCATAGATACAATTGGGAATTTCTACTTTTTTCCATTTTGTGAAGGTACTTTCGAAAGCACCCGTTGCCTAACAGGAACTGCGTGACGTAAAAGTTTACCTCACCGAATTCTCGATTATACTATCTATCTAGGTGGGGGACTAATTTTGCTGTCCACCTGCCTTTGGTGTCAGTGTCCCATCGGTCTTGCCAGCGCCGCAGGGTCTGTAGCTGAACCGCCTGCTTGGTCATTCTGTCGTTATTGTTTTCCTTCTTCAGTTCCCATAACCTTTTGCGCTCTTGTGCTAGAAGATCGATTTTTATGGTTCCACTGATCACTAATACTGCAGCTTTAATCACTAATACTGCAACTTCGTTGCAATAATTGTGCAATGTAAATCCAAAAGCTACAGTAAGTTTATTAATTAGAGAAATGTCATGTAAAGTTTGTTATTTTATACATAAATTAATAAAAAAAATGTCTCTTTTTTTAAGATTCAATAAACCCTAAAGAAGGTAGAAAATAACTACCGAAACGTCGGGTAAAGATGAAATATGGTTTTTTTTTTTTGCATTTCACCAAAGACCAAAAAAGCCAGCAACGTTTATTTCAAAAAACTTTTTGTTTTGTTTTCATAAATTGTTTTTTTATTTGTTCAATATTTCAGACACCTTTGGTGTCCGTCTTCAGGAAAAATCTGAAAAATTAACACGAAAACATTAACACTTTTTTACAACATCAAACAATAAGCACTTAAAACAAAACAAACTAAAAACAAGTAAAGTGTTTTTACGAATAATAATATTGTCTGTCCACTTGTTGTGAATGTCAAGTTATTACTTAATGTTAGTTTTGTTTATGTTTTGTTATTATGTGTCTGTAAATATGTGCGCATTTTTCTGTGTCTGTTTTGTAGTTCATTCCTTTTGTAGCGGGTGTGTTTATTATATGCAGCATTTCGATTGTGTACCGTTTTTATAATTTGTTTCTTGTTGCAATATTTGTGCATTTTCTATGTTCGGCGAGTGTCTAGTGGTAACACATTGGGCCGCTAAAGCTGTTTTCTTATCAATTGTTTCTTTTCTTGTTTTGTAGTCCGATTTATGAGCGGCTAACCTTGTCCGTAGTTATGATTTTGTTGTTAAAACATATATTTTCTTACATATGTTGGATCCGTCTCCATTGCAGGGTATTTTATAAACGACATTTGATTTTTCTAATTTGGTTTTTATCTTGGAAAATAATTGTTTTAATGTGTTATTGTTTTTTAGTGCGATATTAAATTTTTCTTTGTCGTATATGTCTGAGTGAATAACTCTATTAGAGAAACCGGGAACATGCCATTGTTTTGTATATCCTTGCAGTTTTTTCAACATTTCCCTCGTCGAGTTTATTTATTACGTTTTTTATTATATTTGTCACTATTTTGTAAGGAAAACTGTTGTTGAGTAATATTTTTTGCGTCTTTTTAATGTTGTTCTTATGATATTGTTTGTCACTTATTTTTAACTCTTTTGACAAAATTCTGCGCTGTGTTCATTATTATATGTTTTGGATGATTCGAGTGGAAGTTAATGATTCGTCCTGAGGCTGTAGGTTTCTGATACCAGTCAATTTTTTTATATTTTGCGTCTTTGTTATCATGGTGTCTAAATATGGTAATTTGTCTTCTAATTCTTGTGTGAATTTTATTTGTCTATGGAACCGGCTATTTTCCAACAGAAAAACCAAATTAGATAAATTAGAAAAATCAAATGCCGTTTATAAAATACCCTGTAATGGAGACGGATCCAACATATGTAAGAAAATATATGTTGGAACAACAAAATCAAAACTACGGACAAGGTTAGCCGCTTATAAATCGGACTACAAAACAAGAAAAGAAACAATTGACAACAAAACAGCTTTAGCGGCCCACTGTGTTACCACTGGACACTCGCCGAACATAGAAAATGCACAAATATTGCAACAAGAAACAAATTATAAGAAACGGTACACAATCGAATGAACAAAAAAAAAACGAATGAACTTCAAAACAGACACAGAAAAATGCACACATATTTACAGACACATAATAACAAAACATAAAAAAACTAACATTTAGTAATAACTTGACATTCACAACAAGTAGACAGACAATATTATTATTCGCAAAAACACTTTAATTGTTTTTAGCTTGTAAAAAAGTGTTAATGTTTACGTGTTAATTTTTCAGATTTTTCCTGAAGACGGACACCAAAGGTGTCTGAAATATTGAAAAAATAAAAAAACAATTTATAAAAACAAAAAGTTTTTTATAAATTTTGAGACGTAGAGCCTGAAAAACAAAAAACAAAAAATGTTTAATAATGATAATAAAATAATAATAATAATTATAGTAATAATAATAATAATAATAATAATAATGATAATAATTATACAATAAAAACAATATAATAATAATAATAATAATAATAGAAATAATAATAATATTGATAATAATGATAATAATAATAATAATACTAATAATAATACAACAATAATAATAATAATATCATGAAACATTTTCTCCCGGGAGCTGTAAAAGGGTGTTTCCGGTTTTAAGGTAGCAGATAAGACATCTCATTTTTTTTATTTTACACAAATGAATATTGGCTGCTGATAAACAAAATTGCATTAAAAATTTTCAAAAAGTTTTTAAACCTTATCTTGAAAACGGAAACTCCCTTTTACAACTCCCGTGAGAAAATGTTTCATGATTGGGCTGAATAATAATAATAATAATAATAAAAAAATAACAATAACAATAATAATAATAATAATAATAATAATAATAATAATAATAATAATAATAATAATAATAATAATAATAATAATAATAATAACAATAATAATAATAATAATAATAATAATAATAATAATAATAATAATAATAATAATAATAATAATAATAATAATAATAATAATAATAATAATAATAATAATAATAATAATAGTAATAATAATAATAATAATAATAATAATAATAATAATAATAATAATAATAATAATAATAATAATAATAATAATAATAATAATAATAATAATAATAATAATAATAAAATTTACTATGACCGTACAATACACACTGAACACACAAGGCTTCATAACCGACCAGATCTCACAATCGTCGATAAAAAACAGCGCAAGGGTGTCTTCATCGACGTGGCGATTCCAGCTAGCAGGAACATCAGCCGTACTGATATCGAAAAGCGAAGTAGATACGCAGAGTTGGCTGTAGAAATAAAACGAGCCTGGAACTTGAAGGAAGTAAAAATTATACCAATCATCATCAGTGCCGAAGGAATAATCGACAAGCAACTAAAAGAAGATATAAAAATACTAGGACTAAAGCAACACACAATAGATGCTATGCAGAAAGCTGTTATTCTCGATACCTGTCACCTTACCAGAAACTTTATGAATATTAATTAAACAAAAAGGTTAAACATATTTTGTTATGGGCTAAGGCTCCCAAAACATGTTAATTGCAACCCAATATGGAGAAATGATTATAATAATAATAATAATAATAATAATAATAATAATAATAATAATAAAAATAATAATAACAATAACAATAATAATAATTATAATAAGAATAATGATAATAATAATAAAACAATAATAAAAATAGTACAATAATAATAAAAATAGTACAATAATAATAATAATAATACTAATAATGATAATAATAACAATAATAATAATAATACAATAATAACAATAATCATAAAACAATAATAACAAAATAATAATACAATAATAATAATTATAATAAAAATAATAATAATAAAAATAATAATATTAATAATACAATAATAATAATAAAAATAATGATAATTATTATAAAAATAACAATAATGATAAAAATAACAACAACAACAACAAGAACAACAATAATAATAATAATAATAATAATAATAATAATAATAATAATAATAATAATAATAATAATAATAATAATAATAATAATAATAATAATGATGATGTTTCTCTGTTATGTTGTTTCTTTGGAAAGGTTCGTTAGAACAATTAATTGTTCTAACCTTGACCTAAAGCTCAATAAACGATTTTAAACTATCAAGCAACTAGAATTTGTATTTAAAATCAAGTATGATTTAAGCTATCAAACATTTAGAATTTCTATTTAAATCATACCAAATCAACATAATAAATTACAAGGTCATTTAGAAAAAGCTTTAATCAAATGGTAGAGCACGACCAAAACAGAAACAGGTTGAAAATATATCAGCAAAATCTAAAAACCAATTCAGTAACCATACTTTGTTAGTGGAAAACTTCCAACAGACTGTTGGAATCCATAATAATAACATAAGCATTAAGACTAAAGTAAAGCAAAAATACAACAACAAACATGAAAATATGAAATGGCAGAAAAACTGAGAAATTGACACTTAAAATCTCATCGCCTCTGTGGTGCATTGCGCTAATGCGCGCTTGCACGGCGTATCACAAAGATTTCTGATGAAGCCTTTAGCAGGGCCGAAATTGCAATAAAATCAGCTAGTGATGTTTTCCTTTTCATATTGAAAACGTTGTTGTTGTTTCTTTGGGAAGATTCGTTAGAACAATTAATTGTTCTAACCCTGACCTAAACCTCAATAAACGATTTTAAACTAGCAAACAACTAGAATTTGTATTTAAAATCAAGTATGATTTAAATTATCAAACATTTAGAATTTGTATTTAAATCATATAAAATCAACATAATAATATTAATAATAATTACAATTGCTTTCGTAAAAGGGAAACCACTAGTTTTTCAGGCAAATTCTTATCATAAAAAAGAATTATATTTTAAAGTTGCATGCATGGAATTTTATGTTTGGCACCTCCTTGAATAGATACGCAAACGTATCTTTGTTTTATTACCCATAAAGCTAAGTTTTGTTGAAAAACTAAAAAAACCTCATGATTTTAGGCCATTTTTATGACTTCGGTGGCCTATAATTTCTTAACTTGAACTTTAATTACAAATGAAATTAAATTAATTTTTTAAATCCTTATTTTTTGTAATTTCTGCCTAATATTTGTGCAGTAATCAGAAAAATTTATTCATTTCCATATAAATAAGAACAAACCCTCTCTCTCTCACTGAAATGTTTCTTTAAAACATATTGCCAGATAAAATAAACCAACGAAGGCCATAAATCTGATTCACTACTCTGAAAACTAGAGCGCCCCAAAAAATATATTCAATATAATATTAAATCTGCATAGCTAAGTTCAATCAATGGCAAAATCATGCAGACTAACTTCAAACCAAACAAATTGGCTGAAGTACCGACAATACATTAGTAGTCATTTAGAGCTCAAACCCTAGCTAAAGTGGAGATAAGATTGACTCAGACTTTAATAGCTTTAGTAATACACTAATCTCATCGGCTGAATATGCAACTCCTGTAAATAAAGCAACAATAAAGCACAGAGTCAAAGGAGGACCTCAATAGAAATTTAAGAACTTCTTAGAGAAAAATGAACTCTAAGAGAGTGGCAGCAAAGAAGATCGCCTCAAGCTAAGCATAAAGCAAAGAAAAGCATTTGCATTTGCTGAGCACTTAAAATCTGTATTTCAGCCGAATCCAACCAGTAACAATTTTGAGATTCCTAACTTGACTACTCTAGTTAGGACTAGAGAAACCCCACTAAAAGTGAATGTCGAGGTAGCGTCCTCGGTCCTGTATTATACCTTATATTTTCAGGGGCTCTACCAACTAGCAATCAATTGGTCACTTCAACATTTGCTGATGATATACAGTGGTGGTCACGAATTTAGCACACACTGTGTTAGTAACTCTAATTTAAAAGTTTTAACATCTTAGCTTAAGAATTGTAAACAAATACTGTTTGCCGAGTGTTGTTTATGAAGTTAACTCAAAGAACCGTTAGTTGGTTTTTCAGTTGTTCTTACGTTTTCTTACATATTTCAAGTAGTTGCAATCAATGTGGTTTAAATGCTGGACACGAATTTAGCACAGTTTAGAATTATTGTTCCATTTCTTATTTTATTTTGGTTGATTACTGGTAAAATTTGCTAAATTTATTAAGTTTATATTTGAGTTCTAACAAAAAATTGCAAAAAGGTATGACGAAAGACTACTGGTGTTCAGAGGCTCAGCACAGTTTCAGAGATTGCCCTGCATCTAAGATGTTCCAGGAAGGTAGTATATAACGCATTTCAATATGTAGAGCCGTATGGTAGCATTAAAAATATAAGACAGCGACCTAGAGCGCGAAAAACAACAGCAAGAGATGACCATTTTATTTGTAGAGCTTCACTTAAGACTCCTTTTAAGATCGCAAATGAAATTAAAAATTAAATTTAATCAAAATATCGCATAAATGTGTTCTCAAAAACCATAAAAAGACGCTTGAATGAAATCAATTTGGGTGGCTGTATAGCCCAACATAAACCACATGTGTTGCAAAAAAAGATTAAATGTAGTCTTGCGTTTGCAGAAGAACATTTACAAAAGCCAATGAGTTTTTGGAAAATGTACTTTGGAGTGATGAATCAAAGTTCGGCATCCTCAAGACATGCAACACAATCCAAGTGCACGCTTAAGACTATTTAAGACGGTTGTTTAAATGTCATGGTATGGGCGGCGTTTTCTTTGCACGGAGTTGGTCCGATTGTTAAGATTGATAAAAAAATGGTTTAGAACATTTACATAATCATATTTGTCAATACCATGATACCGTTTGCAGAGGATAATTTGCCGCTTTTATGGCGTTTTATGCAGGATAATGATCCAAAGCACACTGTTCGAACAGTTGCGAGTTGCTTATAAGACTCGTGTTAATGTCATGTAAATATTTTGAAGTGGCCAGCGCAATCACCGGACCTGATTGAGAATCTGTGGAGGGATGTCAAGCAGCAAATACTAACAGAAAAACCCAAAAATTTTCCAGATTTGTGAACCTAAATCCAAAGGATTTGGTATAGTATTCCAAAGTACCGTTGTGAAGCTTTGGTCGAAAGTTTTCCAAGTATATGCGATTAGGAATAAGGGATTTAATAAGAAATATTGAGTTTTATGCAATAAATTTTGATTTATTTGTTATCCTAGACATTTTTTTGCTAGTGTGCTAAATTAATGACCAAATGTAAATGTTTATTTTTATTTTCTACTTGACTTAAAGTTCTTAAAAAAAATTTTAAATAAAAAAGTGTACATAAGAAATAAATATATATATATTTAATAAAAGTTCATTAAAAATTTCAAACGAATAAATAGAAAATTTAAGTATTCACTATAATTTTTCAAGTGTGCTAAATTCGTGTCCACCACTGTAGCTGTTTTGAGCACCTATTCAAACCCTATAGTTGCATCCGAGGACCTAAATGAACGTCTAGAAATGCTGGAAACTGGAGAATAAGAATCAATGAACTGAAAAGTACGCACGTTACATTTACTTTGCGGAAACATGTCCTACAGTTATACTCAATCAAATACCTATTTCTCAAGCGAATAACGTGACCTATCTGGGTGTTCATCTTGACAGTCGGTTAACCTGGCGAAAGCATATTAAATCCAAGAAAACTCAAATTAAGCTAAAGGCTCTTCAGTTAAACTGGCTACTTAACAGGAGTTCAAGGCTTTAATTGGAACATAAGGTGTTGCTATACAGCATTGTAATTAAGCCAATTTGGACGTACGGAGAATAGCTTTGGGGAAAAGACAGGGGTGGATTCGGCTAAGGTGATAATTGATAGTTGATAATCAAAATCATTACTTTTGCTCTACGTTACGTGATTATCAAATTGACAATCGCTTTTAGCTATCGCTTTTTAGGTGTCGTTTTCATATATTTGGAACGTTTTCATTTTTTAGTCCAGATAAAATACATCCATAAGTGTCAAAAATAAAAAAGAAAACAATAATTAATTGAAATAAATATCTTGAAGTATACTCTGTATTAACCTATTCCCGGTACATTTTAAAGTGAAGTAAAGTTTTTTTTACTTCATTGGGACTTTTCAGAGAAGTTATTGCAGAAAATAATAATTATAAAAAAATTAAACTCTTTAGAAAAAAATTCAGAAATAAAGCAAATATTTTGGAACTTCCTAACCCAATGTAAGACTTTATTTAGGGATATTTATTTATAAAATTGCAAAGAATTACTTTGTCTAGTTTTTTTAAAAACTTCCGCTTAACAAAGGAAGCTTTTTTGACTGTATTGCGGTTGCTTGACTTACCATAAGGTCAACGCACATCCCACATATCCTTCAATTGGCTGCTACTTTAATAGGCTTATTACGGTTCACAGCAATAAACTGCTGTGTCTTCTTACGAGTAGACACAACAGTCAAGAAGACACAACAGTTTCGAGCTATTATGGTTCACAACAATACGTTGTTGTCTAGTTTGATTATGGAACGTATGTAAAATTCGTTGCTTGACTGGTCCAGGGTTGCTTCTGAGAAAAGCAAAACGCACTCTTAAAAAAGTATTTTTTAAATAGCAAGAAGTAATATCTTGATAAGAATTTTTTTGCGAATTAAAAAAGGAAATATTGTGAGCCCATATTTAAACCCGTTAATTTCAACTGGCGTCAAAAATAGGATTAAATCTAGTAAATTGAAATAGCTGGATTTTAAAATGTTTTCAAGTACAAGGAAGCATTTTTTACTGAGATTATAATGGTGTTGAAAAAAAATCCCGCTTTCCCCTCCTTTTGTCCGAGAACTGCACAAGCCTACTTGAAGTCTATTTCAAGTACTTGCTTGAAATACAAGTTCCAGCTAGCTTGAGCTTGATAATTTTGAATCAAGTATAACTTGTAATTGAATATAAATAAGACCACGACAACTTGCGACTTGCAAGTATGCTAGCTTACAAGCGAACGGCACGAAGTTTCAAAGAAAGGACATATGAAAAGACATATTATTAGGTGGCAACCCTCATTTTTCAAAATGTTATAATTTTGATTTTCTGACAACGGATTCGGAATCAGCGACCCATTTTTGGTGAAACATTTTTTTTTGCCAACCCCGAATTCATAAAAATACAAAAAATTAAACAACCCTAACCTCCATCTTAAATTTTAAAACTGTGACATTATATTCGAAATCAAATCCGTTGCCAGAATTTCAAAATTACAAGAATTCGCAAAAATAAAAAAATCTAGGTGGCAACTCTATCCGCCATCTTAAATTTTAAAGTTTGACATAATTTTCGAAGTAAGTTACCCCTAAAACTTCCAACCACGGAGTCCACAGAATCCTTTAAAGTCCTATTACGCTTAAGCTCTCTCTAAACAAGCTAATTGAATTTATTGGATACTTGCTTTCAATTTTAAGCTTTTCAAGCTTTTTGCCGAAGGCATCCTTTACTTGAAACTTCATTCCGTTCGCTTGTAAGCTAGCATACTTGCAAGTCCCAAGCTGTCGGGGGCTTATTTATATTCAATTACAAGCTATACTTGATTCAAAATTATCAAGGTCAAGCTAGCTTGAACTTTTATTTCAAGCAAGTACTTGAAATAGACTTCAAGTAGGCTTGTGCAGTTCTCTGATGCCAATAGCATAACTATAATTTAAGAATTATGGCAAATTTAAAATACATCTTGTTTTTAATTTAAAACCCCTCTCCCGGCATTTCTTAACTAATAAAATAAAAAAGCACTTCTTTCTATCATAAATATTCCAAAATAATAAAAAGGTAGCATCGCAGAAATTTATAAAAACGTAATCTAGTTAGTACGTTTCGATGCAACTGTGAACTGGTCACTGTCAAAATAAAAAAGTAAAAAAACAAACAATTTCGAATTCAATTGCTAAATTCAATATAATTCTGTTCACAAGGAGACGTATTATCAATTTTCTGTGAAATTTTCATAATTAATAAAGAAAAACGCAATTTTAAATAAAATTTTCATTTTTAACCTATTCGTTTCTTCAACACAACACCAAATTAGCTGTCTTCAAAATTTGGCAGATAACAAGACAATAAAGCACAACTGCTGTGTTGCGTAGTAAGTGTATTGAAGACACAGCATTGTTGACAGACAACAGTGGAATGTATTCAGTTGCTTTGTTGTCTACCGTAATAGAAATTTTCACATTGAAGACAGCAATTACTGTTGTGTTGTGAACCGTAATAGGGCTATAAGTCTCCTTGGTGGTGGTGGTTACCAGAGACAAGTTGGGCATGACTGGGCTGCACCGATGGGACAAAGTACTGCAGCTGAAATCAGTGCTACAGTAATAAAAAAATGCAGACAGTACTATGCCCACTTATGATTAAGTTCGAGCCCAGTGATTCAACAAAAGAATATTTTTTTGAAAAGTATAAAATTCCTGGAGGTAATTATATTAAACAGCATTTATTCAACATTATGAATTATTATAAAACCTATCTTTAAACTTTATAGTAATAGGGTGCATTGATGGAAGTCATATCATGATGCTTCGGATGAAAACATGTTCTTCAATCAGAAAGGAAGACATAGTATAAATGCAATGATTATAAATTTTTTCGAACAAATAACTTATTGCCACATTATTAAGAAAAGACTCTTTAAGGTTTATGATGAAAATACAAAAATTTTGGCGATAAATGCGAGATACGGTGGAAGTGCTCATGACAGCTTTGTGTGGCGTCAAAGTAACGAAAGAGACATGGCTACTTGGTAACATAATCTATTTTTTCAAAAAATGTTATCTTAGTTTAGTATTCAAGGTGACAGTGGCTATTCTCTGGAGCCTTTCCCATTGACTCCTTATAGGAGCGCCAATGAAAATTCACCTGAATTGCACTTCAACCAAGTCCATTCTGAAGCCAGAAGCATTGTAGAACTTTGCATTGGTCGTTTGAAAAGTTTGTATAAGTTTTCTTTTATATGAAATCTTAGACTTACTACATTACATTTGTTTAGGTCGATGGCGTATAGTTCTTGAAGAACGAAAGTGCAGATACAGTCCATTACGAGTTATTGAAATAATAAATGTCTGTGTTGCACTGCATAACATATGCTACGCTCATAATGTACCCCAACCAGAACATCAAGTTATCATTTCCTCAAACAATTCAACACCGACAAGTTTCAATTATATTGCTTCTAGAGAGACTACAATAATTCGCGACGGTATCAGGAACGAACTACAATGAAAATTGTTTATAATAATGTTTATAATGTTTATAATGTCTGAAAATTGTTTATAAATAATAACACAAAAACGTAATGTAACGTAAAATATTGCTTTCCTAAAGCTTTTTATTTTAAAACAACATAAGCAAAACACAATAGGGCAGTTCACGATCTGGTTGCATCGTTGCAAATGCAAAATAAACAGCTTTTACAAAAACAAAAAGCATATGTTCCAAAAGCTTTTCAATGCTTTTTGTTTTTGTAAAAGCTGTTAATTTTGCATTTGCAACGATGCAACAAGATCGTGAACTGCCCTAATATTTAAAAATAGAAACAATCTTAAGAAAAGAAAATTGAATATAATATGAATAGTTAAACTGTTTCTATAAAGCTTTCAGAATTATTAATAAAAAAAAATTCATTAAAATTACATAAATTAAAGTATTGCAAAAATTCGCTTTTCTAATTATTTTTATTGAAAGATAAAAATTATGAGATCTTTTTTGTACTATTAGGTCTGTTCCCGTACTCGATTCAAGTAGCTTGAAGATGCTTGAAAGCTTTATTTTACATGTAATATAAAGCTTTCAATAACTTCAAGTTACTTGAATCGAGTGCGGGAACAGACCTATTATTTAAAATATCGTCACCTGAAATACGAAAAGCCGTTTCAAAATGTTTTCATATTTTGACAGGAGAAGCCAAAAACATCACAAAAAGGCAAATATTTTAGATTATTTTAGAAAAGTCATTATTTCTTTTGAATTAAGTTAATAAAATTACTATTATTGAAAGTATGTGTTTAAAATGTAGAAATAAAATTTAGTTTAAACTAAGGCCCCTATTATGTATAATAACCTACTAAAGTTGACTCGAATTCTTAGATGAGGCCAAGACCGACATACGGTTGTAGCGCCAAATAAGTAAGTAAAGTTGACTCGATTCAACTAAATTTTTTTCATATAAAGTACTACATTTATATCACTTGAGCCATGTAGTATATCTTAATTTTTTAAGAATTTTCAAACTACATAGTTCAACTGAAATTTATGCAATAAGTTATACGAAATAAAATTAGTGAACCTAGTCTACTTAAGTTGAGTTGTAATACATAATAGGGGCTTAAATTCATTATAATCATTAGAAAGTAGATATTCAATTTTTTCGTTGTTACGGCTTTTTAGATTTTAGGTTACGATATGATTTTAAATTGAAGATGTTAAATTTATTGGGACTACAATTCCGTTTTTCTCACTATTTTGTTCCAGCGGCGCAAACACAAGCACTGGAACTTGGATTGCTCTGGATTGAAAACTTAACAAACACAGGCACTTGAATCTGGATTGTTTACTTAGAGAGTTAAAATAAAGGCACTATAATAATTAGTGTAAATAAATAACTGACTTTATTATTTCCTTGTACCTGCTTAAATATAAAACATATTGCTTAGTTAAATATTTACAAATTAAATATTGATTAACATTTACTTCAATAAATGACAAAACCTAAATTCATGATAAATATTGCTTATTTAGCATTGATAATGTAAACAATTAACCCATTTCCGGCGGCTCCTTAACTACCTGGGCCAAAATCGATGAAACTTCGTCCAGAGTCTATATATAGCCTTAAACTTTGGCAAAATTTAAAATGTTTACCTCCACAGGTAAGGGCTGGGCGGACTGATGCATTTTTGCACCACTAGCTGCATCACATACCTTAACAGCCATACTTGCCCATTTTAAAACAGCAAACTAAATATAATTTGTTTAACATAAAATTTAAAACTTATAATAGTTACTATTGAAAAGCAATATTCGATATTGTGATTTGAAATTTTTCCAAAATTTTCAAAATAAAAAAAGAACCAAATATTGCGACGCACCGTGGTCGTAAAATCCAAGTTAACGACCGAATCGACTCAAACTAAAAATAATGTATACTGTCAAAGGTCCATACTAACATAATCTTTACAGTGCCGGGTAATATCACATTCGCGCTCACCTGGAGAAAATTATAAAGCTACTGGTGCAAAAATGCCCAATAGCTGGAAATGGGTTAAAACAAAAAGTGCAAAGAATTTACAATATTTAAAAAGAAACAACGAACTTAATAATAAACAAAAATAGGTCAGCAAGCGTGCGTTGCCCTGTGCTGTAGCTGCAATTTGTTTTGCCTATGTTGTTGTTGTTATTGTTGTAACATAAGTAAAATATAGAGCAGCAAGCGTACATTGCCCTGTGTTGTGGCTGGACAATTTGGTTTGCCTATGTTTTTGTTGTACCATAAGTAAAATATAGAGCAACAAGCGTACATTGGCCTGTGTTGTGGCTGGACAATTTGGTTTGCCTATGTTGTTATTGTACACTCACCTTCAGCTCTCCTCTTCTCAGCGACGTTGTAGTATCATATTCTTTTTGCGTACTTCACAAAGATCTCGAAGGACATCGCACTGAGGAATGTCCGCAAGAGTTTCATTCCTCTTATCGGCACTTTTTGTTTGATTAAAAAAAAAATTCTTGCATCTCAAGCTGTTTCCTGAATAAATCATCAACTTTTATGTTTCTTGTTTGTCGTTTTGGTTGTATTTGTTGCGTCCTGTAATACATTTTCCCTGTCCAGCTCCAGTTATATCCTCAATCCACTGATTAATATCATCTTGCTGATCAATATCTGCAACTGCTAGCTGTGTTTTATAGTTTTCTGTTCATAGGAAAATTATGATATTAAACAAATTAAAAATATATAAATATTTAGATGTGTACGTACCTTTTAAACTGCTGCCATAACTCAAACTGTTTCCTAAGCCGCTAACGGCTGCCTCCAACCCACACGCAGCAACTATGGCTTCCTCCGTTGCGTCCAGTTGCATTAAATCAAATTGACCGCCACCCGTTTGCTTCGAGTTTTTATTGTGCGTGAGCTTCTTTTTGGTGCTATATTTTCTCGGCGCCCAAACCTTGTAAAATAGTTAATTTATTACTTTTGGAAACTGCACCATGAATGTGATTGCTTAATACATACTTTTTCCACTCCGACACAGATTTGGTTGGCGGTCCATTGATATTGAAGGACCTCGCTAGGTGCTCCCATTTTTGCTTTTAGGTGGTCCGTGCAGTGCTTGAGAGGGCATTGTAGGACCTAACTAGCTCCGGATGTTCTACCATATATGTGGAGGTATAGATATTTGCTCTTTCGTTGCATGAGACCTAAAGGAGAACAAATAAATTTCTTAAATATGTCTATATATTAATATTCTAAGATATACTTACATTTTTCTTAATATTACTAAAATTTGGACACAATTGGACACAACAAACGATAAAAAATAAATGACAGCTGAGCGAAATAATATTTAGTTTTCCACAGAATTAAAAGTGATGCCAAGTATTTAAAATATTTCGTGATCGCTTTACACAGAGCAAAGAAAAGTTGATAATAAAAAAATACTATCAAAAGCGACAGTCAAAAAACGACAGTCAACTATCACCTTAGCCGATTCCACCAGTTCTTCTAATGTTGAACTAATACAGCGTTCACATTCGAAAATTCTACGAATAATTTTCTGGCATATGTAGGAGCTTGGCCCTGTCCGTCTTGTCTTACATACATATGTGAGCAATGATCTAATCCTTTCACATATATATAGACCGCGACAAAACGATAGCACTAATCCAAATTTTGGATTTTTGGGAAATTGCGTTTATTAATTAAACTTTATAAAGTAACAAAAAATCTTATGATAAAAATAAAATATTAAATTAACAATTTTTTCGACAAAAAATAAAGAATATTATTTATTTGAACAGAAAGCATAAATTCATGGTGCGACAAAACGATAGCACTTTTGTGCTCAAAACTTTTAACGATCAAATTTCAATTGCTAATAATAAAACAACACTAAAAATAGGATATTTTAATAATGAGTCGACCCTTCATTTTTCTGAATCACTTTAGTCATACGGCTTGGCAATGTTTTAAATAGTTTTTTATGTCTTTTTGTGGCATCGTCTCCCAGTGGGCCAATATACTTTCTTTGAGCTCCTGTATTGTTGCATACTGGCGATTCTCGGCATACACTTCTCTAGCCAAATTACACAACAATTTTCAATTATATTAAGATCAGGAGAACGAGCTGGCCATGGTAAAATATCGATGTTCTTGTCACCAATTTTTTCACCAATTTTTCGAGCAGTCAGGTGCGAATTGGATGCAACGCGCAAAATAGCTCTCTTATTTATGTCAGAAACTGCTCTCGGCCGCCCACAAAAACGATTTTGACCATACTTCTTCGAATTTTTTAATAAATTACATAACAGCCTTTTTGCTTCTGTTTAAGTTTCTTGCGATCTCACATATTTTCATACCATTTTTGAGCAAATTGAGAGCCACGTCGATTTCAGCTGTTGTAAGCAATTTTCCACATCCCATCGTAGCCGAATAAAGTAAAACATTTTTTTCAGAATATTAAAAACTCGCAAAATTAGTGCTATCGTTTTGTCGCATTTCATTCCGTTATTCTTACAGCTAACGGTTTTCTATGTAGACGAAATTTCGCAACAACTCCCTATTTCTAAGAACATGCACTAATTGTTAAAGTACCTTAAAAAAGTGCTCCTTTTTATAGAAAAAGTTAAAAAATAAAGTTAAAAAAAGTAAAAGTGCTATCGTTTTGTCGCGGTCTGTATATACAGCTAATAGAATAGAACATGATTATCCGAGCAAGACCACGACCGTCTCGCCTGGCATATGCTGGAAGCTAGGCCACGTCCATCTAGCCTCGCATTTTTGAGCACAGCTCTAATCAATCGCTCTATTTATAACGAAGAAGCATATACGATACAAGAACTACAAAAAATAATTATGTCAAACAAAAATTAAAATTATTTAATTAGTTTTATGATCTATGAAATTATTACATGAATTAAATTGAGAGCTTTAGATCAAGTAAGTTTTTAAGAAGGCAACAACAACAACAACTATGTTATAGAGCCAATCACTTAGCTGACTAGACAGTCTATTTCGGAAATCGCTACATTTTCTCTTCAGTAGTCTTTGAGTGATTAAGCTGTGATCAACTCACTGTTTAAACTAGTATATGAGTGCGCAGATTTTTGAAGTCATTCTTTTGAATTGTATGGCTGCTAATCATATGACATTTCAAAGCAGTAGGCTATTTATAGATCACCGCCATTAACTCTACCAAGGTTGCCATCTGTTCTAGTTGCTTCTTTATTTATTTCAATATTCATTGGTTTGGTAACAATTCAAAAGAATAAATTCACAAATCTGCGCACTCATATACTAACTTAAACAGCGAGTTGATCACAGCTTAATCACTCAAAGACTACTGAAGAGAAAATGTAGCGATTTCCGAAATAGACTGTCTAGTCAGCTAAGTGATTGACTCTATAACAGAGTTGTTGTTGTTGCCTTCTTAAAAACTTGCTTGATCTAAAGCGCACAATTTAATTCATGTAATAATTTCATAGATCATAAAAATAATTAACTAACTATGGCGGAGCACGGCCAAATAAGTTTAATTAATGTCAAATTGATGTAATAATCTAATAATTGATCGATTTCGGTCAAAGTCATGTGTATTTAAACATTTGGTTGTGAAAATAGCCACTTTTCAGTTAGAACACTAGCTTCTGGCGAAGTAAAAACTCGTTTCATTTCTATGGTGCATTTCGACAAACTATCGAACACAAATGAGTATTGAAAAAAATAAAGAAGCAACTAGAACAGATGGCAATCTTGGTAGAGTTAATGGCGGTGATCTATAAATAGCCTACTGCTTTTAAATAATATATGATTAGCAGCCCTTCAATTCAAAAGAATGAATTCCAAAATCTGCGCACTCATATACTAGTTTTAACAGTGAGTTGATCACAGCTTAATCACTCAAAGACTACTGTAGAGGAAAATGTAGCGATTTCCGAAACAGACTGTCTAGTCAGCTAAGTGATTAACTCTATAACAGAGTTGTTGTTGTTGTTACCTTCTTAAAAACTTACTTGATCTAAAGCTCACAATTTAATTCATGAAATTAAAATTAGTATTATATTATATTTGCTAACTATACATTTGTTCCTAGCACTGGTTATGAATTTGTATATATTTATTGCTAGGTTAAGATTTGATGAATTATTTTTAGTTTCTAAGAGAAAGATTCAATAAATAATAATAAGAAAAGTTAAAAAAAAACTGAAAAGTGACAGCGCCCCCGAACCAGTGTTTTTGTTTTAACAGATGTGGTCTGATCAAACTGGCTCAAAATCAATGGAACTATATACATTTCTAATAGAAATGTGTTCTAAAGAACTTTTGTTAAAAAATCCAAACAGTGCACTGTGGTGTAGATGATGATTCTAGCGATTCAGTGAGTAAACCAGGGGTTCTTACAAAATAATGTATTTACCAATGATTCCGTTGATTTAAATAAGAAAGCCAGCGTTTTAGTTTTAAACTGTAGAGTAAGTCTATTATTTTCATTTGTTTTATTTATTACTTAACGAGTACGTTACTTAGTTATTATTAAGCATTATATAAATAAAATTGATATAATTAATCCTTGCTTATTCATATTTATTCCATTACTTGCTATGATCCCTCTCGCTGAGAGTGACTATGATAGAACTCAGATTAAAACTGTGTTCGAAGGGTTTAACCTTCGCTTAAGATAACTACGTTTTGAACTTATAGTTCGAAGGGTGAGTACACCTTCGCTTACGATAACTACGCCTGACTTAGAGTAAACAACGTTCGAAGGGTGAGTACACCTTCGCTTAAGATAACTACGCTTGAACTATCAGTCTCAAAGCATGTGCATGCTACTGCGCCTGCGACAAGACTGCCTGTGCTAAGCAAACGCGACTGCTTTATATTCTCCCGTTGCCTTTCTGTTCCGTGTTCACTTGTTTTGTTTTCCCTGCCTGTGTATATGTGACTGTGTACATACATATTTGTATGGGTGCATATGTTATTTATTCACTTATTATTTATTCAATGCAATAAAATATACTTTTAATACCTTATTTTGATATAAACTATTATACTTTTCCATGTATTTAGTTTCCAAAATAATAAATTAAATAATAATTTAATTTAATAAACAATTCATATTTTCAGTTTAATTTTAATTTCATTTTAAAATTCATTAATATAATTAGTTTTATCCTACAAAATGAGTTTTTTAATAGATTAAAATTCCTTTATAATTTTGTTTGTTCCAACTCCGCTTGAAACCGTTAACTCGCAACACGTGTTGCAACGTATACAAAAAGTGCAGCTTTCTGATTGTGGTTTTTAGTGATTTTTTATTAAAAAAGTGAATTGTTTTGGAAATATTCGTGATGGAAAATATTCAACGAAGTATTAAATGTTTTAAATAAAAAAAAATCTTAATCATAAAAATTAAGAAGGGTATTTGAAAAGTATATTTTTTTCATAAAAATTTGAATATTTTAACTGTTAAAAAATATGCAGATTTTTGCAAGTCTTAAAACATATTTTTTTCAAATCTTTATGATTTTGGTTTCTAAAAACAAAAAAAAAATTACATCATTTTTGGATCTCTACATCATGCGGACCTCATAATTTGGATCTCTACAACGAATGGCTTCGAGTGAAAGATTTAAGTCGCGATGAGTGTTGCAATGCTCTTTATTTATTTATTAGCCACAATAAATGTATTAATACGCACTATTCTAAAAACATTTCAACAAATTTTATAAAAAATGTTGAGCGACGTTGGAAGGCATGCCATAGAATTTTTAGTTCGGTTTCCGAAAGTAAACATACGAACTAAATTACCAAATTAAAGGCTAATACGACCCAAACCGTCTGAAATGTAGCATGTTTATTGATTTGTGGGCGCCAAAAGGATGTATATAGAAGGGCGGTCAAAGTAGGCGTGGCAATATTTATAGATAAATAGTGACAACCACTTGGTCTCATAGCACTTATACGCAAAGTTTCCTTATAAAAACATGCAAAACTCAAACATTATAATGATTTCTGAAAAGTGGGAGCAGTTATAGTTCGATCACGCTTATTTTGGATTAAGTTGCCAACAGTAACCCCATGAACTAAAATAAAAAAATTTAGTACAATACAACCAGATTCGTCTTAAATGTAGCGTTTTTATTGATTTGTGGGAGGTAATAGGGTAATTGTGTGACAATATTTATTTTTTTTCTATTGGATCCTTTTCACAGTCACTTCTGTACCGAATTTCATTACCCTAGCATTGTAAAATCGCTTTCTTTCAAGCCTGCTGATTTAATTCGCGCTAGAATCGCATTCTAGACCACAGTGCATTGTGGACATATTTACCTGTGGAACGAAAGTTATCGGAAGCTTTAACAATTTTTAAACGCACAACTCATGTTGCATTTATTTTCGTATTTTTTTTCTTTGATTTTATGGCTTTTTTAGCAGTGAAAAATGCTTCAAATTAAATTATTTTTAAACATTTTGCTGAGGAGCCTTCCAATCAGATGCCAGGGAACTAAAAATTTCAAAAATTGTCTCGCTGCGACAGTTTACGTACACCAAGGCTGTTAATCACTTTTTGTGAGCGCGCTCACTTTTTTCAAAAAAATGACTTGAATGAATGAATTGATGACGACAAAAATTTTGAGATGCAGTTATTATGTAAAAATAATAAATAAAAAGTTAAAAGTTTTGTAAAAAAACAAAGACTGAAAACTTTTGTTTTCATTACCTCTATTAAAGTATTGTTTTATTTGGTTTAAAAAGAATTTCATCAAAAGTGAGCGCCGCTCGGAGAGTGAGCCGCTCAAAATGTGAGCGCGCTCATTTAATTTGTAAGGTTGAGCGAGTATAGTTTCTGACAGTACCCATACAAACTAAGCCAAAACTTTAGCTCAATAGTCAATTTTTATGATTTCTGAAAAAATTGGGAGCAGCTAAAGTACGACCATGCCCATTTTTACAAAAAATGCCGAAAGTAACTATACAAACTAAATTACCAAATTTAGTTTATTACAATTAATACCAAAACCGTCTAAGTAAAGAATATTAATTTATTTATGGGCGGTAAAAAGGGGCGTGGATGCCCATTTTTATTACAGTGTCCGACAGTAACCATATAAACTAAATTTCAAAATTTTAGTCTAATACGATGAACACCGTCCGAAATATTGCATTTTTATTGATTTGTGGGCGGTAAAAGGGGCGTGGAAACCCACTTTTAGTAAAATTGCTGACAGTAACCAATTAAATTAAATTACCAAATTAAAGTCTTATACGACCCAAACCGTTTGAAATATACTATATTTCGTACTATAAATAAATAAATATATCATTTTTATAGGTTTGGGGGCGGCAAAAGAGGGTGTTGCAAATTTTTTTTCTTAACCATCTCCTGCCTGGAAGAAATCGACCAGCTCAATAGGCCCAGTAGTTTTTGAGTCTGTAGGCATCACACAGAGAGACAGAGTATTTGTATGGGAGTATATAGGAAATTCGTAAAAATGTCATATCTTTAAAATGCCAGAACCACTGACCCGATTTTGTGCACGTAAACCATCTGCACATCATACCTAACGTACCCTGCTATTTTGGTTGAAATCGGTCGACTTGTTTTGTAGTTAGCGGTGACATCAAAATGTACACTTCTTTTTATATATCTATATAGATTAATCAATTAATTACGTAAATTAATTTATATATAAATTTCTTAAATTAATATGATTAAAATGTTTCCCTTAGATAATATCATCAAATATTACGTTTTTAATAAGTTTTAGTTTTTTGGACACTCAAGACTTTTTTGTGGAAATGCTCATATACACCGAATATCATTATAAAACATGCACAACTCCGGAATTGTAATCGTTTCTGAAAATTGGGCGAAGTTATAGTTCGACCACGCCCATTTTTTGCTGGTCGGGGTGTGGCAACTTTTGTTTGTTTTATTACTTGAGATATAAACCTTGATAACAGATGTTGTAAATTTGGTGGCCTAAGGTGTTACCGTTTCTGAGATCTTAAAAGACACTGCATAATTATTTTGTGGGTAAAGAAGGGACGGTAAAAGTTGGAAACTACGGAATTATAATGTTTTCTGTAATGTGGGAGTAATTACAGTTCTACCACGCCCATTTTTTGCTGAGTTTTCAAGAGTCACCATACGAACTAAATTACAAAATTTTAGCCCAATACAACCAAATTAATCTGAAATATAGCGTTTTTATTGAGTTGTGGGCCTTGGCAGCATATGTTGTAAATTTGATGCTTTTAGGTGTTGCCGTTCATGAGATCTTAACGGACACCAACCCGAAGATCACGGGAACATTTTTAATGGAACCACTTTCGAACCACACCGATTTCGTGCAAACTTTACATAAACCATTAACAGACCATCCCCAACGTACCCTGAAGTTTTGGTTTAAATCGTTCGACCCGTGTTTGCAGTTAGTGGTTACATCAAAATGTACACATCTTTTTTATATGACATTTATTTCCCGGCAGACGTTGTTCTGTCACAGATCGCCTTGCTGCCATATACGAAAATGTCAAGAAATGTCAATTATATTCACCATTTTCAGTATAGCTGCCGAAAGTAACCATATGAACTAAATAACCAAATTTTAGTCTAATACGATCAAAACCATGCGAAATAAAGCATTTTTGTTGTTTTGTAGCTGACCCCACTAAAAGTGAGTTTAACTAAAGTGAGACAGCCTCATTTTTAGTACACTTGCCGAGAGTAACCAAATGAACTAAATTACAAAATTTTTGTCTAATACGACCCAAAACTTTGAAATAAAACATTTTCATTGGTTTGTGGGTGGTAAAAGGGGGTGTAGCGTGACAATGCAAATCAATACATACTTCGTTCATACTACATATAAACTCATGTTGCACTTATCACCCTAAGTGTAAGTGCAGTATCAAATAGCGCGGAATTTATTCAACTCCAAATTCCACAATAACTTATTAAAGTTATTGACCGCGTCATATTTCGGAATTTATTGAACTCCAAATTCCACAATAAATTATTAAAGTTAATGACCGGGTGATATTTCGTTTATTCTCATAGTTTCGCGTTTAGTCATTGAACTCAAGTATCAATGTCGAATTGCATCGATACTTGACTTTCTACTTTTGTCACGTACACCCTTCTTCGTAAGTTTCTTTTTAGATTAAGACTAGCATAAGAAGTCAGTCAAGGAGTGTAACTGTATTGAAAATGTTTGGTCACTCGCGATCTAACCGAAATAAATAAAATTAAAACTAAAATTAAATATTGTGTTTTTTTGGACTTCAATAGCAACCAAGCTATCCTAACATGGCGATCCTGCCATTCCTGAATCCTTATGATCCGCAGTCAGTAAATTATTAAAAAAATGTCCTGCAATAAAACTACCAAAAGTGTACAGTGAAAAAAAAGAACATAATCATCAGAAGTGTAAAGATTATTGGTTCAAACATTATAATGAAAAAGAAAAGACTCATTAATAAAGAATTATTAATTCAAAAGTGATATGAAAATAAAGAGTATTTCTTCCACACAAAAACAAATTCGAAACAAATTACACAAAGACTAATACAAAACTGTTTAAGTTAAATTTTTGGTTTAAGTTAAATTTTTCGGGGCAATTTGACGCCAATGAATTTGTAACAACGACGCAAATTAAATCAAACGATCGGTTGATTGCAACTCTAACGGATGAACAGCTGAATGTTATACAACTGCAGCAGCATTAGCACGCAACAACAATGAGCTGCACATCAACAATAGCAGTGGCAGCAATAATAGCAACAATATGCATATGACGACAACAACAATAACTGCTGCAGATGATAGCTTTACAATTCATTTGTAGCGCAAATAACACAGCAAAATAATATATTGGTAACTACAACAGGGAAATTCAAGCACCAACTTTAATTTCTTCAAACGTCATCATCATCATTAACACCTGTACCAGAACTACAACAGCATTCAACTTTGACTTAGCAGAAAATATATTAACTACTACATCATGAAGTAAGCAAATTCCATTTTAAGATTATACAAGTTTATTTTAAATTTAAGTGTTACAATTCCCAAGTAACATTGTTGGAGCAACTAGGTGCGAGTGAGTCCTAAAAGTGTTCTATAGGTGTATAATATGCGGTTAAAGCTTTACCGCAGCTTTGTTTGCTGCTAGTTGCTTTTAATTTTAAAGAAAATGCTCTAAATATGATTTTTTTACCATTTTGAGCTTTAATACTTTATACAGCTCTGTAAAGGATTTTATCAAATCTGCAAAAGAGCAGAACTCTAAAATTTACTACTTGCTCTGTAAAGGATCTTTTAAAGTAATAAAAATTACTATACATCAGTTTTAAAACTCGTAGATTGAGTATAATATTTGCTTTAATGTGTATTTTTGTATTGCATTTTTAAAGCGAATAGATATAAAATACTGTAAATTAATGCAATAAATTTTTTGGTAATAACAAGTGACTAAAAAATCTGATAAAGAGCTTCTTTGAAAAAAATGGCGATCTTATAAAAAATAGAAAATCTTCGGAGTTGAAGCAAGCTAAATATTAGTGTTTACAATAATATTTAAAACGAAATTGATGATTTCTATGATACATATATTTAAGAATAAAGTACTTAAATCATTTTTAGTTGATCTTAAAGAATGTTAAAAATTTTCCAACTATTTTTAAATAATTAACACTTCTTAATTTTAATTATTTGTTAAGCCCGTTGTAGTTTTTCGAAGTACTACATTCACGTTTCCGATAAATTCAAAAGCGCACCGAAATTCGCAGCATATAACGAATACACGAACATGAGTCTGATATAATAATCACTTTATTATTTCTTTAATTTATTTGTCATTCTTATCATCACAAACACTTGTCAAATTTTATATATTTATTGAGTTTATTTTTAACACATACATACTTAAACGAATAATAAAAAAGAGCTTTGCAAGAGCTCTTATTTGGGTTTGACAGGGACTCTTTTAAAAGTTTACAGCTACTTCTACTCCTCATATGAAGTAAAAATAGTGCTTTTAAACTCAAGAAAGTAGCCTTATATATTCTCTGCAAGAGCTTTAGTAGCGCGACTAAAGCTATAGTTGAAGCTTGCTGCTATATAAGATAGCACTATAAGCTCTGCAAGAATGAATATATGGCTAATATTGTTACTTGGGTTAGAAGAAAGCCAACTGACTAAACACAAATAGTTTAAATTATATAAATACTTTTTTTTTCCAACAACAAAATAAATTTCAAATTATTATTAAAATAATGTAAAACGAAAGATATTAAAAAAAAAAACAAAAAAATTTTATTCTTATTATGCAACTACAAACATAAAAGTAATTTTGCAATAAACCTTTCAGGCCCTAACAAACGTACCGTTGATATAGGTCAAGTAAATGAATATAAAATCAACAGTAACAACAAATTAATTTGTGAATGAAAAAAAAAATATAAAGGAACACTAGGTATCAAAAAACCACTGCAAAATGACGTGGTGGAAAAAGGTGTTGAACGGCATATTGATTGCAATTTCGGGTTACGAAATTGGAAAAGAATTAAATACAGAAAAACAAATAGTGAAATATGAGCAAGTAATACATGAAGTAGCAAAAAATGGAAAGGAGAATGAGAATTGGCCAATTAGTGGCAATGTACTTTTTATACTCTTCTTAATATTAATGATAACATTAACATGTGCAAGATATTATATTAAGGCGCATTTTAATAAACCTAGGAACGTTGCGCCACGTATATAAGAAGATCGAAAAAAAAAATTTAAAAAAAAAAAATAAAAATAAATAAAATAAAATAAATGCCTCATACGAAATATAAAAGTATTGAATGGACAGACTTGTATGAAGAATTTAAGAAGATAAAACTTGACTTTGATAAAAGTTATAAATGTGTCAATAAAACAAAACTCACATCAGCACAGACTCAATTAAAGCACATTACAGAACTCATAAATAAACACAATGAAGTAGCTGTAATATTGAAAGATATATTTCATGTTCTATCAGAACAATATAAAGTGTCTGTGTCTGAGTTCTTTACAGCAATTAAAGACAGACTTGAGATACTTTTTGAAAGGCTCGAGTTGGACATTATTATCTTAAAAGATTTAATGACTTCAATCGAGGCTAATATTAGTGAAAACTCCTTCGTTTCAGACAGTTCCGCAGAAACAGTTAAAGAAATAAAGGATCCAAAAATCATGGATCCTGCAAAAATTGGGGAAGTGGAAACCAATTTTTAGAACAGTAACCATACAAACTTCAGTATCAAATGTTAGTCTTATATGGCCAAAACTGCTTGAAATATAGCATTTTCACTGACTTGTGGGCGGAAAAAGGGGCGTGGAAACCAATTTTTCATACAGTTGCTGACAGTAACCACACAAACCAAATTACCAAATTTAAGTCTTATACTATCAAAACCGTATTAAATAAAGTATTTTCATTGATTTGTGCGCGGTAAAAGGGGAGCGTGGAAACACATTTTTAGTACAGTTGTCGACAGCAACCGTACAAACTAAATTTAAAAATTTTAGCCTTATACGACCCAAACCGACTGAAATATAAAATTTTTATTGATTTGGGGGCGGTAAAACGGGGGTGTGGCAACTTTTCTCTTCAACCTTCTCGTACCTGAAACAAATCGACTGACAAAATTTCAGGTCAATCGGTTCAGTAGTTTCGGAGTCTATAGGCATCACACCCATAGACACACGTCGTTTTGCTTTATATATAAATAGATATTGATTTGTGGGCGGTAAAATTGGGCGTGAAAACATTTATATATAGCGACCGCCTTTTGGAGCACCTACACAGCAAGTTTAACTATAAAAATGTGCTGAACTCCGGAATTACCATGATTTTGAAAAAGTGGGCGTATATATATTTCGACCACGCCCATTTTTTGTACAGTTACAAACAGTAACCATCTGAACAAAACGACTAAATCTTAGTTTTTTACGATCGAAACCGTCATATAGAAATCCTTTTTTTGGTTTGTGGTCGATAGCGCAAATTTGGGTTCTATGGGAGGTACCACGCCCCCTCGTCTAATCGTTTCCCTGAAAATTTCATAAAGATCGGGTCAGCGGTTTTAGAGTCTATACGTGATATAGCCACATACCCACATACATACATCTATTTTTATATATATAGATTTAAATTTAGAAACTTAGTCAGTACAACTATTTAAAGTTAGAGTTAAACAATAACGGGTAGCCCTTATTCGAAGCGCCCATCTGGCAACACTGTAACTTTCCGCAGTGATGCCAAATCGACTAATGACATACCGCGTTTGAAGCGTCATTCCAAGCAAATGTTTACAATGGAACAGTACACGCCACGCGAACGCTCTAAAATTGTTGAAATTTACATTCAACAAAAGAAGTCAATAGTGAAAACTCAACGTGCTTTCAAAAAATAAATAAAGTGAAAAGTGCGCCTTCCAAGAAAACAATTTATCGTTTGTATGAAAGATTTACAACTGGTTATACTCTTGGTAACCCAAAGAGGCCAAATAAAAAGCGACCAAGGCGATCGGATGAGAATATTGCAGCCGTACGAGCCAGTATTGAGCAGTCACCAACAACATCCCAAAATCGCCGTTCTCAGCAGCTCGGCATCTCGACTTTACAACGCATTTTACGTGTTGATTTTAATTTGTTTCCGTACAAAATTCAATTGGTAAACAAATTGTTGCCTACCGATAAGCCACGTCGATTGGAATGGGCCCAAAGAGTCATCGAAATGGCTGAAGAAGACGAGCAATTTTGGCATAAAATTATCATGAGCGATGAAGCTCATTTTCAGTTGAACGGAACGGTAAACAAACAAAATTGCCGTATTTATGCCACTGAAAATCCACAAGAGTTTCAAGAGGTACCTCTTCACGATGCAAAAGTCACTGTTTGGTGCGGCGTTTGTGCTAAAATGCTCATTGGGCCGTTCTTTTTCGAAGATGATAATGGCCACAGAGTTACTGTCAATCAGGAGCGTTATCGCGATATGATAAACAATTTTTTTATGCCAATCGTTCGTCGAAAGCGTATCAGGCACTACTGGTTTCAACAAGACGGCGCGCCACCACACACAAGCCGCACTACAATCGATTTTTTGAAGCAATTGTTCCCTGGCCGTTTGATGTCAAAAAATGGTGATTTCGATTGGCCGCCAAGATCACCAGATTTAACGCCTCCAGACTTCTTTTTGTGGGGTTATTTGAAATCAAAGGTTTACGTCAACAAGCCAAAGACCCTAGAAGAGCTGAAAACCAACATCCGTCAAGAAATGAATATGGGCAACCCTATATTTATTAACAAATACTGTACATAATTTATCATAATTACTTACAAAACTTTGAAAATATATATAAAAAAAGAGATCATTGTAAATAACATACCCTAGTTAAAAAATGAATTCTTGTAAATATGTTTAAAAATTGCAATCATAACTAAACGTAAAAGCAAATCGACACGCATCATCTCTTTGTCGATTATAAAGCTGCGTTCGATAGCCCGAGGCGGGATTGCCTATACGCAACAATGTCTGAGTTCGGTATACCTGCAAAGTTGATAAGACTCTGCAGGATGACGTTGAGCAATACTTGCAGCTCCGTCAAGGTAGGAAATGACCTCTCCGAAACCTTCCATACTGAACGAGGTTTCAGACAAGGCGACCCGCTATCTTGCGATCTCTTCAACATCATCATGGAGGGGATCCTACGAAAGGCCGGTGTGCATCGCAATGGCACCATTTTTTACAAAGGTGTTCAGCTCCTTGCGTATGCTGATGATATTGATATCATCGGTAGAACCAAGAGAGATGTCACTGCTGCTTTCACCGCTATCGAAAAAGAATCAGCCAAGGTGGGTTTGACGGTAAACGAGGGTAAAACGAAGTATATGCTGCCTGCTGGCAGGGGAGCGGGGCGGCTAGGCTCTCACGTTTCAACAGGCAACTATAACTTTGAAGTGGTCAAGGAATTTACCTACCTTGGCACCGCCATTAACAGCAATAATGATGTCAGCCTGGAGATAAAGCGAAGAATAACAATTGCTAATAGTTGCTACTACGGGCTTAGTAAGCAATTACGTTGCAGAGCCCTCTCTCGATCGACAAAACTGACACTCTACAAGACGCTCATTATACCTGCGCTTCTTTATGGCGCTGAGGCATGGGTTGTCTCGCAAGCAGACGCAGCCGCTCTTGGGGTGTTTGAGAGAAAAGTTCTTCGCAAAATCTTCGGCCCTATTCGAGTTGGCGACGACTATCGCATACGAATGAACCACGAGCTGTATGAGCTATACGACGACATTGAAGTAGTTCAGCGTATCGCAATCCAGCGATTACGCTGGCTAGGTCATGTCCATCGTATGAATGACGATGCTCCAGCGAAAAAGGTGTTCGAGGCGAAGGCCGACGACGAAGAGGGAGACCATGCCTCCGATGGATTGACCAGGTCGAGGAAGCCCTAACCGCGCTTGGTGAAACCAATTGGAGAAGGCGCGCGCGAAGCAGAGGCGCCTGGCGAGAGCTGATGAGATCGGCCGAAACCCGACGACGGGTTGCTATGGCCACCTAAGAAAGTAAGTAACTAAACGTAATTTTAAGAGAAAAATTTACTTTAATGCCAATGTAGCAAGCTCCTTAATAACCTTTGGTAATGGAGCATGGGAAATTGGGGGCGATGGAACAATGTAACATGTCTGACTGTCTCAACCTGGCGAGGCCAGCATAATCTTTGTGAAATCGCTCAAGTCGACTCAAACCTCCACGTGGTGTTTCCTGGGCAACGTCAAAACTGACAGCCGTTAGTTTGGCGGCTAATCTGAGCGGCGAGCCTCCCTAGGCTTAAAATAGGTTGTGCGTCGGGTTTGAAGCCCACCCGTAAAAACCAATTTCAATGAAAACAAATAAGAAAAGAAGAAAAATGATCCCCAAATCTGATGACGACCTCCGCAAACGAAAAACTGATAATGATTTACGAATATGCACCTGGAATGTCCGAACCCTTAATTGGGAAGGTGCCTCTATCCAACTGACTCATATCTTGGAAAGATACAAAGCTGATATCGCTGCTATCCAAGAAATGCGATGGAAGGGACAGGGTTGCATTCGGCATGCACCTTGTGATATCTACTACAGCGGCCATGCGGAGAAGCACGAGTTTGGATGCGGATTTGTAGTTGGCAAGAGACTACGGCCCCACGTCCTGCGATTCACACCTGTGAACGAACGACTTGCCATAATCCGCATCAAGGTTAGATTTTTCAATATAAGGCCAATATGTGCGCACGCTCCGAAAGAAGACAAGGACGATGAGATCAAGGAAATTTTCTACGAGCGCCTTGAAAATGCTTACGAGCGCTGCTCCCATCACGACGTAAAAATCGTGCTTGGTGACTTCAACGCTAAGGTGGGCAAGGAAAATATTTTTGGTCCAACAGTCGGAAAGTTCAGCCTCCACGACAACACCTCCGATAACGGAATGAGTCTGATTGACTTCGCCGCAGCACGAAACATGGTCGTAAGTAGCACTAGATTCAAGCATCTCAATCTTCATAAAGCCACCTGGATGTCCCCTGATCAAAAAACCAAGAATCAAATTGATCACGTTTTGATCGACGGAAGGCACTCTTCCAGTGTATTGGATGTACGCACGATCCGTGGTGCAAACATTGACTCGGATCACTATCTTGTTGCAGCCAAGATCCGTACATGTCTATGCGCAGCTAAGAATACACGCAATCCTACACAGAGAAAGCTAGACGTCGACAAGCTGCAATCGAAACAGACAGCCAATGCTTTCGCCACTCGACTCTCACTCCTGCTTCAAAGCACTCCTCCAATCGATGATATATGCGCGCAGTGGACACACATTTCCAACTACATGCGTGCGGCTGCTGAAGAGGTGATTGGCTACCAACGCCCTCGCCGAAACCAGTGGTACGACCAGGAGTGTCGCGATGCCACTGCAGAGAAAGACGCCGCCTACGAAGCCACCCTGCAGTCGGTTGTAACGCGCGATGCTAAGGAGCGATACAAAGAAAAGAAGAGGGAAGAGAGACATATTTTCAGGCGGAAAAAAAGAGAGACAGAAAAGCGCGAGCAAGAGAAGATTGAGATGTATGGTGACAGGAATGAGGCCCGAAAATTTTTCTAAAAAATAAGACGCCTTATCGATGGTTTTAAAACCGGGGCCTCTTCCTGCAAGGATGAAAACGGGAATCCAGTGACAGATGTTTAGAGTACACTGACGTTATGGAGGGAACACTTCTCTAAGCTTCTAAATGGCGACGCTGACAACAATCCCGCCAATAGAGATAATATTCCGGAAACCCCAATTGCGGATGACAGCGTCGAGGTTCCGCTGCCCGAATATGAAGTTCTGACAGCTATAGCTCGGCTTAAAAATAACAAAGCCGCGGGACCTGATGGCTTACCTGCTGAGCTGTTTAAGAACGGAGGCGAAGCTCTACTTAAATGCATTCACGAGCTTCTATGCAGGGGCCCTACTCCGTATTGCGATGCGTAAATCATTGCGTTGCGAAAATGAAATGCGATACTCATTCAAATAGCAAAGCGCACGTGGTCATCGCATTACCGGTTAAGCTATTTTGCGATATTTTTTTTCTCATCGCAATACAGAGTAGGGCCCCAGAATATGGTCGGAAGAATGCATTCCGAACGATTGGAATCTCAGTGTGCTCTGCCCAATCCACAAGAAAGGCGATCCCACTATCTGTGCCAATTACCGTGGGATAAGCCTTCTTAATATCGCATATAAGGTCCTGTCGAGCGTTTTATGTGAAAGATTGAAGCCCATTGTAAACAAACTGATCGGACCTTATCAGTGTGGCTTCAGACCTGGAAAGTCCACCATCGACCAGATTTTCACGCTACGACAAATATTGGAGAAGACTCAAGAAAAACAAGTCGACACCCACCATCTTTTTGTCGACTACAAAGCCGCCTTCGACATCCCAATAAGGAAGCACCTGTACTCCACCATGTCTGAATTTGGTATTCCTGCAAAACTAATACGACTTTGCAGGATGACACTGAGCAACACCAGCAGCGCAGTTAAAATCGGGAAGGACCTCTCCCCACCATTTATTACCAAACGAGGTTTCAGACAAGGTGATTCCTTATCGTGCGATTTTTTCAACCTAATGATGGAAAAGATCATCCGAGCTGCTGATCTGAGACGTAGTGGCACAATATTCTACAAGAGTGTTATGCTGCTTGCGTATGCTGATGACATAGATATCATTGGCCATAATACGCGCGAAGTCAGTGCAGCGTCAAGTCGAATGGGTCTGTCAGTGAATGCAGATAAGACGAAATACTTAGTGTCAACAAACAAACAGTCCCAGCGTCTTGGAACCCACGTTACCGTTGACAAAACCTCCTTCAAGGTTGTGAAGAACTTCGTTTATCTGGGATCCAGCATTAATTCAACCAACGACATCAGCATTGAGATCAAACGAAGAATAACTCTTGCCAACAGGTGTTACTTTGGGCTCAGTAGGTAATTGAGAAGCAGAGCCCTCTCTCGACGAACGAAAATCACGCTCTATAAATCACTCATCATGCCCGTCCTACTTTATGCATCACAAACCTGGACGCTGAGCAGTTTAGATGAAAATACTTTAGGAGCATTCGAGAGAAAGATTCTTCGTAAGATCTACGGACCAATCTGCGTCAATGGCGAGTACCGAATACGGTGGAATGATGAACTGTATGAGCTGTACGCTGACATCGACATAATCAAGCGCATTAAAATCGAGCGGCTTCGCTGGCTTGGTCATGTTCAGCGCATGAAAGACGATGCTCCAGTGAAGAAAACATTCGATTCGGTACCCAGCTGCGGTCAACGCAGAAGAGGACGACCGCATCTTCGTTGGAAAGACCAAGTAGAGGACAACCTGACGAAGCTTGGAATTTCCAACTGGCGCCAGCAAGCGAAAGACAGAAATGGCTGGCGCAAATTCTTAGATGAGGCCAAGACCGACATACGGTTGTAGCGCCAACTAAGTAAGTAAGTAAGTAAGTAAGTAATGGAGCATAAACCATATGGTATAAATATGAAAATATATGAATGGAATGAAATAAAAACAAAATAAAATAAAAAAAAAATTCAAAAAGTATGCTTCCTTTTAATTATTTATACATATATTTTTTATCGTTTGTTTTAAAATTGAAAGAAACAATTAAATTGTAAAACATAAAAACTAGTCATAAAAAAACAAAAGGTTTTAAAAATATTCATACTTATATAAAAGAATTACAGATTGTTGTATTTGATTCACATTGGCTCTTTTAGGCCTGCTTATTTCATATTTAAAAACAACTGTTTTGCTCATTTAATACTGGAAAATATTGTGTTTGCTTATTTTATATTAGTCAATAGAAACTGCACTTGATCAGCTGCATTCGTTGGGTTTTGCTTTCTGGAAACTTTGTCTCGGGCATGCAAGAAGTTTTGCTGGCAAATTTTGTTAATGAAAATTTCAGTTGCACTAAGGTGTTTCACGAAGCACTTATCTGAAATGGGTGAAAGCAATAATTAGAGCGTATAATGTTATGTATTTTATACAATACCTTTTATTATTGAAAAATTGAATAATAAATTTTCACTCTATTTGCTTTCAAAGACATTGCACAAATTATTGTTGTTTAATAAAATTATTTATTTCTAAAATTAAATCTAGTTTGATTTTGATTTTAGTCGACCTCTGAATTTATTTTCCGCTTTCATCGGGTTCAAGGTCCAATTATAAACAAAAACTCTTTTTGTGTTATAAATTTTGTTTCCTTTATTTTAAAATCGATATTTCGATTCTTACCGAGAATCATCATCAACAAAACCTTTTTTTCACATTGAAACATTAAACATTTCAATCAAAATGATTTACATTAAGAACATTTAAACTTATATATTAATAACAATAATCATTAAAACATTCAAAATAAAAATTATTTATATATAAAATAAGAGCGTCCACTGGCTTCTGCATAAAGTTTCAACTACGTTTGTTTCTTTCTCTCTGCTTCTCTACGCAGCGTCTGTATATGTGAGCATAGTTGTCAACTTCTTAAAGTTGAGTCGTTTTTGTGGTTGAACGTTTATAATATGAAGCATCTCAAGAGTCTTGCGTCGTGTGTTTCACTTTCAACACTTCTTTGTAGCAAAATAACTTCAATTTAAGTATTAAAAAATCTCAGTACGCAAGCGCTGCACGCAAACCGAAAAGTTTCGGTAAAAAAACCAAAAAACCGTTAGGAATCAAACAATCTCCAGAGTGCCTGTTGGGAAGATAAACATGCGATAAATTGTATATTTTTTTTTTGTAAAATACAAACTATCGTCAAATTATATTCCAAGATTTACATTTAGCGTCTCTTTTTTGGCAATTGGTGATGAATAGCTGCATTCAGGGGAAGGAACTGTTTCACCACTTTCGGGCTGAATGGTATGAGCTCACAGAACATTATTATTATTACTTTCTTTGGAATAATTGCATTTTGCGGCCCACACCCCTTTTTTCAAAATGTGTATTTAGAGCCCCTTAATACAAATCTGCAAAAAAGTCGGTCTCGAGTGGTTTAGGAGATAAAAATCGTGAAAGTTTGAAATAGTGGCTTTTTCCGTATACAAAAATCTTTACTTTTTAGGCATAAGTAAAGGTCTAAGAATGCATTAGACGGATAAAATTGTGTATTTAGTGCCCCTTAATACAAATTTGCAAAAAAAGTCACATCTCAAGTGGTTTAAGAGATAAAAGTAGTAAAAAATTACTTTTTCCGTACACAAAAAATGTTTACTTTTTATGCATAAGTGAAGTTCTAAAATTCGTGACAGATAAAATTCCTGTAAGTGCGAAAAAATTACCTTTGGAAGATTATAAAAACATGAAGGCTCCAAATGAGAAAAACTGAAATATCGACCAAGGTGTTTTTATTGGTGCCAATGCGATGTTTGTGATTTTTAAATAAATTGATAAAATTAATACAATTTTGCAAATATTTACTAAGTAACTAAGGGGTCGTCCATAAACTACGTTATCAATTTAGGGGGGGGGGGGGGGGTAGGGGTTTTGAAATGCACTACGATAAGTAACGGTAGGGGGGGGAGGTGTTTAGATATTGTAACGTTACCAAATATTAAAAAAATCGACAAAAAACCTCTAATTAATAGCACAATCATTTCAAAAATTTTTAACCTTACATGTTTATGTTTGTTTGATCGTCTAAATTGATGGTTAACTTTTGTTTCAACGATTTCTTCCACCACCTTTTCCCTCGACACAGGAACCTTTTGGTATTCCTTCACCATCTCAGCACACGTCTGAAAAATTTGGGTCTTTGCTTTTGCGACAGGCTTTGACGTTAAGGCCTGAATGTTCTTGATCAAAGGAGATACCGTATGATATGTACTGTCCTTCTCAGAAAGAAGAAATTGGTTCAAGGTCGTGTCCTACCTACGGCTTGTATTTCGTTTTTAAAACTTCTATGAATTGCCATAAGTTTGTATTATATCGTTTACAATAAATCGGAATAAAAAATACTATTTAAATAAATCAATTTTCAGAAAGCATTTACACAAAAACACAGAACTTGGTGCAGCTCGGGTGCAGCCTTTAAGGGTACTCTGTCAAAGGCCAGGTGAATTTCTTTGCGTTAGAAATGAGGATTCACCTGAATGGGTCGACATAGAATCCGATGAAAAATTCTGTTTTGAAGAATCCTCAACAAAGCTACCAGCTTCTTCTATCCCAGTGATTGAGAGAATCGAATCTTGGATTGCAGATGGAATAGCTTTTACAGATGATATTAATTATTGATTTTTTTCAAATTGTTCCTTTAATGTATCTAGTCATACTAGTCACTAATACTAGTGAAAATTGTCAGAGCTAGTCAAAATATATAATCATTCGAATGAATTAATTTCATATGTCACGTTAATTTACGGGGGGGAGGGGTTTTGAAAAGCACTATGAAAAGTAACGCAGGGGAGGGGGGGTAAAAAAACCGGAAAATCAGTAACGTAGTTTATGGACGACCCCTAAGGTATAATTACATAGTTACATATAAGATGTAATATTATTTTTATAAGAATATTTGAAATATTTAGGAACTGTTAAATAAACGATGGTTAAAGAAAGGGCCGCAGGCGAAAAATTGTTATTAAAAATTGCCACGATTTTGTCTTTTAAATTCTCTTAAAATGTATCGAAATAAAGAACTGCGATCTAAGAAGGTTAAAAGTTCTTCTATTTTTCGCCATAATTTTAAGCAGTGGTTTTCGTGTTAAATTTATGTATTATGTTACAGGTTAGATATGCTTCCACACAAACTTTGCTCTGAATTATAGAACTTTGGCGAATTTCATCTCCTAAACCATTCGAGACCAACATTTTATTTTTGCATTTTTGAACTTAGGAGACCCATATACGTAAACGCAAGGACTGTAAACAGCACTTATGCCCTTTCTTTATATAGGTATTTGCTATTTGTATAAAATTAAGTTATAATATTTAATATTATCTTCACAAATTTCTTATTTTATATAATACCATAAATTAATCCAGTTATATTTTGTTCTTATATCCCTGATCGCAATCTTACGTACAATGGCTGCATTCTATCCGAAGAAGCGCTCAGGTAGCGAAGTAGCATAAAATATTTTCGCTATATAAATTGGGACAAAAAATAAAGTGTCACACAGGTTTAAAAGGAGTTAGCTATTCCTTCTGAATTTTATTTCAAAATTTTCTCCGACAACCAAAACAGTTCTAAAAAAATTACTTCAAAAATTTACGAATGAACCGTTATGCCTTTTTTGTTGTTTCTACAATAATCGTGCAACGATGGACTCAGTGATAGGGATGTTTATCTTTCCTGCATCTAGACTAAGATTTGACCGGATTTTATAAAGGAATAAATAGGTAATGTTTTTATGGAAAAAATAAGGTTGCTACAATTACTGAAATCTTACAAAAAATGCTGGAACATTTTACCTTTAGCTAAAATGGACTTTTTTAATTTTTTTTTTCAAAATGTGTATTGAGCTCCAAAAAAGCGAATAGTGAAAAAATTAGAAGTCACTCTCAAGACGTTTAAAAGTTATAGGGGTCCAAAGTTAGGAAAAATGGCCTTAAAAACATGCTGTAATTTTTTAAATTTTTCTAAAAAAGTAAGCATTATGGGTATCAAAAGAAAGGTAATACGAGCACCTATTCAACAAGGTATCAAATATTGAAATCTATGCATACCTTTTTAAGATATAATTGCTTTTATACTTTCGTTTTTATATTTTCGTTTTGTAATGTTAAAAACAATATTCCGTACAAGGGCAAAACACTACATATTAAGCTGGAAGTCCAAATTATATAAAAAAGGAATAATTGCAATTTAAGTAGCTACGGTATAACTAGTTACATATACAATGTAACATATATGATGGAGGAATATTTACGAAGTAAGTTAAATAGTTACATGAATGATTGAGGAAGAAAGGGCCACACTCGAGAAACTTTTAAAGCATTTACAGAGTAAGTTTGTACAGTTACAAGCCAAAAAATAGTAATTTTTTAAGAATTGCTGAAATATTTAGGAATTGTTCAATAAACGGTGAATAAATAAAGCAGGCGAAAAATTGTTTTCAACATTTTTTTTAATATTTACATAGTATATTATGTAGCAACATTAACAATAGTTAAAGAGAGCGACGCAGACAAAAAATTGTTATTAAAAAGAGCCGCGATTTTTAATAAAAATTTTTCTTGTCTTTTAAATTATCCTTAAATTTTTACATTCAAATTCATGGAATTAATTTTTGTCGTTTTTACATTCAAATTCATGGAATTAATTTGTCGTTTTTATTTGAATCTGAAATGCATCTAAAATTTTGATGCGAAATAGTTGGTACATAAAAAAAAGATATATCTTAGAAAGTGATTAATGGAATTTAATGGTTAATAGCTTCTTGAATAGGTAATAGAATAGCCTTTCTTTAATAATCATTTTTCTTAGTTTTGTTTATATATAGCAAAGATATTGCAATTTTTTTAGCCCAATTTTCCACTATGGACCCGTATAACTTCTAAACCAGATGAGGGCGACCATTATTTTTTTCAGATTTGGAATTAGAAGGCCTTAATACATAAGTTCCACGGTAAAATATGCCAAAATGCGTTATATGTTTAATACATCGGTAATTACATTTAAATAGGGAATAATTGCACTTTACAGCCCACGCCCCTTTTTTTCAAAATGTGTATTTAGAGCCCCTTAATCCAAATATGCAAAAAAAAGGTCGGTCTCAAGTGGTTTAGGAGATAAAAATCGTGAAAGTTTAAAAAAAATGGGCTTTTTCCGTATACAAAAATCTTTACTTTTCAGGCATAAGTGAAATTCTAAGAATGCATTAGACAAGTAAAATTGTGTATTTAGAGCCCCTTAATACAAATGTGCAAAAAAAGTCGCATCTCAAGTGGTTTAAGAGATAAAAATAGTGACATTTTTAAAAAGTTAATTTTTTCCAGATACAAAATCCTTTTTACTTTTTATGCATTATTGAAGTTCTAAAAATGTATAAGACAGATAAAATTCATGTAAGTACGAAAAAATTAACATTGGAAGATTATGAAAACATGAAGGCTCCGAATTAGAAAAACTTAAATATTGACCAAGATGTTTTCATTGGTGCCGATGGCGATGTTTGAGAGTTTTAATTAAATTGATAAAATTAATACAATTTTGCAAATATTTACTAAGTAATGCCTCATTTACACGAGTGACATATTTGTCATTTTTTACATCATTAAGTGCTTTTATCGTGTAAATGATGATCTGTTCCATCTTCTGAAAAATACTGGCTGGGTTCACTTAAAAAAAGAAAAGAGATTAAATATTGATTATGATTATTATTTTTTTTAAACTATTTAAATTTATACTAACCAGTCCATTTTTAAGCAAACAGTTAAATTTCTAGAAGCAGTTAAACGCACTCTGTCAGTAAAGAATGATTTTTTTCATTTTTTCTTTAAGTTGGTCACTATGAGAGTAGACGGGTTTACACAGCGTTTACATGATGTCATATAAGTGACGAAACTAATGACATCTGATTTTAATCATTATTTTAGTCATAAACAAAATAACATCATTTACACGATAATGGCACATAATGATGTAAAAAATGACAAATATGTCACTCGTGTAAATGAGGAATAAAGCATATAAGGTATATATGATGGAGGAGTATTTACGAAGTTAAATAGTTACATGAACGATTAAGTTTTGAAAAATTTTTAAAACATGTACAGAGTAAGTTAAAAAAGCCATAAAATATAATTATTGGAACTGTTAAATAAACGGTGGATAAAGAAAGCGCCGCAGTCGAAAAATTGTTATTCAAAATCGCCGCGATTTTTAATAACAATTTTTCTTCTTTTAAATTCTCTTAAAATGTACAAAATAAAGAACTGCGATCTAAGAAGGTTAAAGTTCTTGTATTTTTCGAGGTAATTTTAAGCAGTGGTTTTCGTGTTAAATTTAAGTATTATAATGTTACAGGTCAGATAAGCTGCCACACAAACTTTGCACTGAATTATAGAACTTTGGCGATTTTTATTTCCTAAACCATTCGAGACCGACATTTTATTTTGGCATTTTTGGACTTAGGAGACCCATAAACGTTTAATAAAAATAAAGAAAAAATTATTTACGCGTGGGCTGTAAACTGCACTTATGCCTTAAATAGTTAAAATGATTAATTTTAAGTTTATACATACCGAAGAAATATTTGTAATAAACAAATAAGCATCACAAGACAAAGCAGAAGGGTTAGATTTACAGCAAAATATATATCACATTAGTCTTAAAAAAACTTTATATTTATTAACACCATCTAGACCATGATTTGAAAATATAAAAGCCAACTTTAACTAATTTTTTAAATCCATTTGAGTTTGTATATTTCAGAACATACCTTATAAACCTTTTTTTAGTAAGATATTAGACGCTGTCAATTGTTCGCACACAATATAAATATTACGTAGTAATTAAATGCCACACGCTCTCATAACAGGCAGTCTACACGAGCAATAAAATATATGTACAAGAATAAAGGCTTGATTATGTAATCGTAACGGGGCGCACCGTTGCGTTGGCTACTGTCACGTATAAGTCTGTGAAATGCGCAACATATTATAAATGGATAAAATTCTGCACAACATTAAGCTAGTTGTCATTTAAAAAACAGCTGTAATGTAGAAGGAGAACTTACGCGCAGTCTTATATTTAAACAAAATTCAAGTAATAATGAAGACTTTTATTGACGACGAGAAACTTATAAACCGTGTGAAAAGCAATGAAAAAACCAAAAACATTAGCTGCGTTCCTTTCGCCTTAATATAATCGCGATAACACATTTTCTCAAAGGAACGGCAAGAAAAACGACTCGTAGAGGGCATTAGCGTTGCAGTCAAAATTAAATTCAACCCAGCAATCATGATGCGTCCAATGTGTGTGATACACGCGGTTTGTTTTGTTTTCTTTTGTTTAACATTCGATGGTCGCAGCTCGTGAGAAAATAGGTAGCTGTCATAGCTACCTTATAGTCATTGTATCAAACAAACAGAGTTTTCAAAAAATAAATGACAGCTCAGAGAAATATACAGGTGCGACACCTGTGTTTCAAATTTTATAAAGGCTATATCACAATTTTATATGGATAGCAAAAATAATCCAATTTGTTAAAGGATTATTATTTTTGTTTTTGCTTTGCATGTAAAAAAAAATAATCTGGATTATTTTGAAGCGAATGGAACGCAGCTATTGTTATTAAATGGTTGTGTGATCGTCCCAATATAAATAATTTAGCTATTAATTAGGAAAAATAATCTTTTTTTGCAAAAACAAACTTTGTGTGAAAAAGTTTTATTTCCGCTATAGCTATCACACTTACTTTAGTTGATACAAAACTTTATGTGCACTGACGGAAGAAGACAATGAAAATGAAAAAATAAAACTTTTTAAAAAAATTTAGAAAAAAGTGGAAAATAGGGGGTTAAAATGTGAAGGTTTATGCCAATCATGGTGGTACATTGATTGCATAAGTTAAACCGATGAAGATTATAAAGCCATTGCAGCTCTAAAAAACAAATGTCTATAGGTCTTTTAAAGGGTCTTTAAAAGGCGAATCAATCTTAGAAAAGATCTGTGCAACAAATGAAGAAATAAAACAAAGTAATGAAAGCATTAAAGAAAACATAAGTAAGATAAACAACGTACTCAACAATATAGAAAAGAACCAAGAAAGAAACAACACCATACAACAAACACTAACGTGTTGGCGGTGAGCATAAATAATCAGCAACCCAAAAGACCAAAACAACATCATTCTCTTACCAACCAAACAAAAACAAGTTGGAAAAAATATAAGTTGGAATTACATCAATTAAACACATAAATCAAGAAGGAATTATTGCTACCACGTTAGATATAGAAGAGAGAGATAAATTGTGTTGCGTGGTACTGGGATCTGAAAAGAGTTAAAATCTGCATATTAACATGATAAAAAAAAAAAAATGAATAGATGTACCTTGTGTGTATAAAATTTTCAGCTGCAAATCCACCGTCACGACTAGAGCCACATATGCACGTTGATGATTCTGAAATAAGAATATTAAAATATGATTTTTAGCAAAAAAAAAGAAAGAAAAACAAATAAATAACTTGCAGCTGACCAGTCCGTCCATGTTTTGGTATGCATTTTGACGCTTGGCAAGTGTAGGCAAAGCAGATCGAGAATCGAAAGTAAAATTTCGAAGATGATGTATTTTCGAAATAGAAAAGTAAAGAAAGGGCGGAGTACCCATAGAAGTAACATATAAGGAAGTGCTGTAGTTAAAGTGAAATGAAGTATTTTACAAACACAGTGAAGTTGACACAAACACAAAATCATTCAAACAGGGCCGCATTCAATTATGTAGTAAATAAAGGCGTAAAATATTTTTTATTTTTTAGATGTGTGCTTACTATGCAAGTTTTATATAGCACCGTAAAAGCACGCGAAAAGCACGCGAAAAGCACGCGAAAAGTATAAAAAAGGGAAAAGCTCTAAGAGTAAAGGAGACATATCTGAGTAGACAAATGGTAGAAAATAAAGAAAAGTGGGTATATCATGGAAAAGCCCAGTTCCCGATAATGCGAATAGGTCTGTGGCAGACGTTAAAAAAATTTCAAAGTGTTGGAAAAATAAGCAAAAAGTTTTAAAGAGTAAAAAAATTAGCAAGCTGGGAAAAATGGAAAAGTTTCGTCATATAAGGAAAAGCTGAGAAATTAGTATAAAAAAATCAACAGTTTAGTGTTTCGAGGAATTTTATGCGGAATTGTACTAAGGGAGATAATAGTAAGACGAAAAGAAAAAAAAGAAAGGTAAATAAATCATGAATGGTGCCAATAAATAAAAATATGAAAATTTATGTAAAAAAAAATTGTTTTTTTTTAAATAAATAGCTAGCCAGAGTGTCAGGAGGTCTAAACCGGAAACACTACAGCAGCCAGGAGGAAAAGGCAAGAAACCCATAGACAGAAGAATTTTAATGGTAACGGCGAAATGAGCGGTTGGAGTCTCACAGCGGATTAGAAGTCCAAAAGAGCAGGAGAAATCAAATCAACTACGAGAAAGACAGATAAGTCGGCTACAATTAATTTTTACATATTTAAGCCAAGCATGAGTAGCTAAAAAGATAGACACCCAAAAAGAGCCCGCCCAAGTTAGCTGTTTCGAACATCGCCGAAATCTAAAAGTAGGTTTTCGCACCGAAAGTAGTTGTTTTGTGGAAAAACTCGCTAATAAAAGGACAATTGTTCCCAGCCAGCGGCGTCGGGCACCGTTAGAGAAAATTGTGCTAACAATAAAATGGATGTAAAGAATTTGCGCGTTTTAAATAAAAAAATGTCTGCTCCTCCATTTGTAAAGTTAAATTAGTAATCATAAAAGTAATTGTGAATGTTAGGTTTAATTATATATATACTTAAGTGATTTAAAGTTAACTTAATTTGTGTGCTTTTAAATCCAGTAATAAAAAAATGCAATAATTAAAAAGAAAAATTAATTCAATTTAATTTTATAATTTAAACATAGTCTGTTTTTTTTTTGGTGTTCGTGAGTTTCGCGGTGCGTATGATATAAAGTTTTGTTGCAAATATACGAAAATTTGAGGAATTCATAAATCGCCTTGGCGGCAGAAAATTATGTAGGAAAAATTTTTCTAAAAAATGTGAAGAAAAAAAATAAGAGTTAGTGAAAAATTTAGTTTTTGATGCAACGGACCTCAGGGAGCTCTCTTAGGGAAGTTTTTTTATGTATAGAAAAAGTTTTTTTCTGCATTTCCGATTTAAGTTATCGATGATCGGGTGAGATATGATCCACAATGTTCCAATTAAATTGTGCTCACGAATGTTGTTCTTAATTTTAGTTGTTCATTTTATTAATATTATAATATATCATTTATAAACATTTTTATGAATTACTTATATTAATATAATTTTTCTGGGTATATTGAATTTTTTTTAGGCTTATGTTTTTTTAGATAATAATGTTTAATTAACTTTAAAATTTTGTATTTGATTGTTGATAATTGTACGGCCATGTTCTGCTTTTATGTAAAGGCGAATTTACACGATTCACTATCATCGTTCACTTTGGATGAATCATCTGATTTGTAAAATGTTAATTGAGTTTCATCTTTAAAATGAAGATGATTGTCATCCACATTGAACAGTGAAAGAAGTAGAAGGTCTTCCTACTTTTGATGAAAGTGAAAGCAAACCGAACTGATGTGTCTTTCGTACTAAAACACAATCGAAAGGTGTTAACATAATTTCAAGCAGAAAGTTTATATTTTTTTTTTATTTAATTGCTGAATAGCTTTTATTTATTTAATTTTTTTAAACGTCAATAAAATTAATCAGCCAACGAATATATTTTGACATTCAACCCCGAATCATTCATCAAATATCTAATTTACACTTTGAATAATGTAAATTAAAAATTGATTCACTGTCATCGTTCAACGTTCACTATCATCGTTTTGAGTGAAATGTGTAAATTCGCCTTAAACTCCATTTATAATTATGTTGGTCAGCAAATCGTCGAGTCAATAGTTTGCCTGTAATAAGATAGATTAGGTTAGCTTTTCAAATAAAAAAAAAATTATAAAAGGAAAAATTTTAATGTGAATTTAAGAAAAAAAAAATGATGGCTTAAATTTTTAAATTGTGGCCGGAGTATGGGGGGGCATTCGTGAAGGGTGAAATGGATTGCTGAAGGCGAGTATATTAAAAATTTAGCAAAGGGGTTATCAAGAAGATATTTACCAGAGATAACCATGGTTGGGTGGGTGCATGAAGAAACTGTAAACATCTTGTTCTCTCTCTCTGTAAATGGAAGTGTTTGGATTTTTCACGGGTTTTCATCGGGTTTTGATGAATAGTGTTTTTTTTGTTGTTTGGTTTGTACCTTTATTTGTTGATTGTTTTTTTTTATTTATTATTTATTTTAGTTAATTCCGTTGCTGACCGGAAGTTATTGTTACTCCCTCGGCCTGTCTGGGAACTGCGACCGGAAACTCTGAGCTAACCGGCGCGCGATCATGCCAGGATCGATACAAAGGGGAACATAACAATATGGCACCCAATAAAAAAAATAGAAATAGAACTAAAATAAGCTTTCTATGGCCAGAGTACGTAAACTTAAGGCTAATTGCGCCTACATAGGATACCACGGAAAACTATTGATAAAAGCCATAGAGAGTATTCGATTTAAATAATTTTAATTTATTTTTTTTCAACAAACCAAAAAGGCGTCTTAACAATATTGCACCAAATTTAATAAAATAAGCACAGACTTCGATCGCTATTCCTCAAAGTATTTCTGAGTATCGATGACTTAGCTAGAGTACCTTAACTTAAAGCCAATTGCACGTGCTTAGGAATGCCTTGAGGAATCATAGACCGAAAATCTGTCCGCCAGCAAAATAAAGTCTCAATTCAATTATTTTTCCATTTTCAATCGATTAAAACTACATTGGATAGAGCTTTTTGTGTGCTAGCTATAAAAAGAAAATAAATAAACAAAAACTGAATGGCACACTGTTGTGCATTTTGTAGTGTAATTAGAATAAACAAACAAAATGACCCCATGACGCACAAACTCAGACCACCAGGCTTGAAACATGATCACGGGTTGAACGTTTAATTGTACACATGTGCATTTGTCAACACATGTGAGCCAGCCCGCACATGCAGGTCAGTTAAATTGCATATTTCAAAATTAACTACAACAAATCGAAAAGAAAAAGAAAGAGATGCAACGTGACTTGCATGTGATCGAAGAAATAAATAAAGTTATGAATAATATTTTGGAAAGTGAAATTATGTGATTGGTGAAAATTAAAGATTGTTGGAAAGTACTGGAAAGTAGGAGCAAGCTAGAATTAAGAATTGTAAATGTAATTTTGGTATAAATATCTGTGCTAATGCATTTATTTATAATATAATTTTATTTATAGATAGAACTCAAAACTGGAGCATCCTAATGCTCAGAAAGTCGGCATAGCCTTTGCTGCAAGTTAAACAAAAAAGGCAACTAGAGTAGCTGATAGGCAAGATAGTTAGTTTTTCCTATCTATTTAAAGATTATCCTGCTAAACACACATCAAGCTAAAGAAAAGCTTAATTGAAGCTTTATAAGAAATTTAAAATTTTAAGTGGTAAGATTTTTGTTGCCGGTAACCAGCAGGAATTTAACAACAGAAAATAAAAATCCAGATTAATTGTACCGTGCTAAAAATTGCATCAAATTTAGAAACCGAAACTCTGAGTGCGCAGTAACTTACGTTAGTCTAAATAAATGCTGGGAGTAATCGTATTGCGGAAAAAGAGAGGTGGTAGAAAACGTTTTTCTTACTTTGATGTTGTAGTTTTTTTTATAAGTCTTTTTAGGGTAAAACATACAAAGAAACAACCAAGTGCTGTAAATTTGAATTAGTTTACCGACTTAGAATAAACCGCGAATCAAATAATCACATTGCAGAGAGAATGTATATGCAAAAAATAAATAAATAAAATAATGATATAATGATATGCCAAAAGCAATTATTCATAAAACCCAGTCATGAATAGAACCCTGTACGAAAGCCCTATACATATAACAAAGAACTTAGAAACAAGTCTAACGCAAAAAGTCTGAAATTGAGTAAGTTTTCTTTTGAATTAGTCTGATGAGCCCAACGAAGGCAAATTATAAACGAACGGCTTCTAAAAGACGGCATATTCAATTTGATTTGAATCGTTCGTCACCTCAAATAAAAACTTTTAAAAATAATACAACGAAAAGCAAAAACATGCAAACTGATCAAAGTTCGGCTGGAGCGGAGGCACCCACAAATAAAAGTAATTTTCATGATTTATCGAGCACAATCAATGCGTTCGATAAAAATAGGATAGAAAGTGATAGTTCACGCTTTGATAAACAGGGCGCAAAGCCAAAAAGTTGAGGGAATCGAGACTTTCCACCAAATTTAGCCTTTCCTCCTCCAAAAACCACCAACAGCGGTGCAAGTCAGGGAGTTGACGAAGACAGCGCACGTTTAAACGATCTAATAGACAAGGCGTGCAAAGATGTAAAGACTTCTTTAGCTAGGTCCATGGTATAATTATTTGACAAGGTAGCCGTGATAGTTTTTTGGCGATTGGTAGTTGTCAAAAACAGCTAAGGAATATTGTAGTTTGCTGCTGTTGACTAGCAATGTGCTTATTTTTAACTTATCTTTGATTCATTAAATTTATTCGCGAAGTTGATTGAAATGTTTTTAGTTTGTTGCCGTTGCATAATTAATTGCATAAGCAGCTAATTTTGACAACTACCCATCGCCGCTCGTGAGAAAAAACTCAGTCTACGCGGTTACCTTGTCAAATAATTGTATTATGGATAGGTCAATAAAAACTCAAGTTGAAGAGGGGATTCGTGTAGGCCTGGAAAGGGTCGTGGAAGAATTAAAGGCTATGATGCAGCCAGGAGCAAACAAGGGTGAACAGTCGCACCAATATGTTGTCGAAAATGAATTTCCTAACAGGGTAGATTTAGAGATGAATAGGCGTGAATCGGGCTCGAGAAAATATTGCAAAAATTCAACTGAAAATACAAAGTATAATTATGTAAACAATAATGATGATCGACATAGAGCAAGCCAATATCCAACAGACAGGAACAATTTTTCAAACCATAGTGACGAATGGAGGCAGCCGCCAACTTTTACACGTCACCAAAACAATGTGTCAATTCCGATCCATAGCAGCATAAATAATGGAGCCATCAAGGTAGACAAATGGGGCCTAATGTTCGATGGGCGCTGCAACAACACATCTGTTGAAGACTTAATATTTCGTCTAGAACATCTTCAGATGAAAGACGGTTGTGCCTGGGCTGAAATAATGCGAGACTTTCATCTGTTGCTGTCTGGTGAAACCAAAGAGTGATACTAGTTCTTTGTAAAAACAAACAACGTACCGGATTGGCCAACTTTGCGGCGTTCTATTCTGTGACAATATCGCACAAACCGTACGAACTTCGAGGTGATGTGAGACTTAGTGGAGAGGAAGTAGCAGCCGAATGAATCCATAGATGCATTTTTCCAGGCAATATGGAAGCTGCGGTCCAGATTGACTCAGCTGATGCCAGAATACGAGGTTGTTAAAATCATCAAAAGGAACGTCAAGGAGCAAATAGGCCGATAGCTACGCATTCCGTAGAGCATCTCAGAGATGAGTGCATGGAGGTAGAACGTGCTTTTCTAAGATTTCTAAGATTTCATTGTTGTACGCCTAGAATACGCAAAAGAGTAATGGAATTTAATAAAGATGCAAAACAAAATAAAATTAATAAACCAATAGAAGTACGAATCCAAGAGTAGTATGAAGCACGAAACCGAATTTTCAATGACAACATTCTCTATGGAAAAAGAAAAGTGTCAAGAAAGATCCAAAAAATTCGAGAAAGTTTCGCAAAACGAAAACTTTTTCGCAAACAAGCTATTGCAGCAGTGTTCAAAGCAGATAATGAAGATCCTCGAGCATATGCGAACGTTAATTATGCGTCTGTAAGCATTCTCGGTCGTGGATGTAGGGAGTTAATTGAAGATTTATGCCCGTACCTTGAGCAAAGCGTTTACCTGAGTATCGACTTCTGGAGATCTTTCGAGCTGGCAGCAGACGTAGTAGGAATGGAGGAGCTAAACATCGAGAACCTGGCGGAGCAGCTTGGCTCAACAAAAATAAGTGCAGCTCACGATTTAACACCAGAGCAGCAAGAGCGTCTTGAAAATGTGAAGAAGCAGTTCCGCACTTTTAAAGAACATGGACTTGGGCGCACGCATTTAGAACAACACAAAATTGAGCTCTTAGAAGGTGCGGTACCTGTGAAAGAGCGGCATTACCCGATATCTCCAGCCGTACAAAATATCGTTTATGACGAGCTAGATAAGATGCTACAACTGGGCGTAATCGAAGAAAGCCAGAGCCCTTGGAGCAGCCGCACCACAGTAGTGCGCAAGCCAGACAAAACCCGGGTTTGTTTAGATGCTAGAAAGCTGAATGACCGTACGGTGAAGGACGCCTATCCTTTGCAAAACATCGATGGAATCCTGAGCCGTATCGATGAGACCTACTTTATCAGTAGTGTCGATTTAAAGTTTGCCTTTTGGCAGATAGAGCTACAAGAAAACAGCAAGGCATATACGGCTTTTACCATGCCAGGTAGACCACTGTACCACTTCACAGTTATGCCGTTTGGACTGTGTAACGCAGCCCAGCGTTTTTGTCGTCTCATGGACAAGGTCATACCATCAAGATTAAAAAATAAAGTCTTTACGTATTTGGATGATCTATTGATCATAGCAGCTGACTTCGAAACCCATCTTCGAATTTTACAAGAGGTCGCAGAATGCTTGAAAGAAGCAAATGTTACAATAGGTCTAAAAATATCAATGTTCTGCTTCAAAGAGTTGCGATACTTAGGTTTTATTGTAGGCGGCGGTGCGTTAAGAATAGATCCTGAGAAGGTGTTGGCGATTAAACGTATCCCAATGCCGAATTCGATGAAGCAAGAAGCTTCTTAGGAACTGCTGGTTTATTCAAAACTTTGCTGCGCAGCTCAGCGACACTTTAAAGAAGGGCATTAACTTTGTGATGACCCCAGTAGCAGTCGAAGCATTCCACCAACTGAAGCAAGCGCTTACAACAGCTTCCGTATTGAAGCATGCAGATTTCAGCAAGCGGTTTTATGTACAATGCGATGCCCCTGAGTTTGGAATTGAAGCAGTGCTGTACCAAGTCGATGATAAAAATCACGAAAATCCTGTTGAATTTTATTCGCAAAAGTTGAACTCTCACCAGTGCACAGTGTAAGATTTAGCCAATCTAGAGGGGAAAAAAATCGAATTGTAAAGATATTGAGTTAAAATTTTGCATGTAGGTAGCTAGCGATGTAGAAAATATTTTCCCAAAAAAGGGCGGGATAAAATACCTGCCACGCGCCTTTTTTAAATAAAAATACAGAAAATCGGCATCTGAATACTTTTTACTGAATACTTTTTATTGAAATTTATTGGAAACAAGTTGTAATGTAGAAAAAACAAAATTACATGTATATAACATAATATGTATATTGATCATCGCGTTATTCATCGGCAGAGTTATCAGAAAGTGAGTCATTATAGGTGGTATCAAACTGGTCTACGACAATTGCCAGAATATTTGGTGGCTGTAACAGCTTCAAGACATCAGAGCTGATAATAGCTTTTTTATAAGAATCTAGTGGTATTAATGATGTTATGATTGGGTCTGAGTTTATCAAGAGACTGTGCAGCAGATCTTCATTAGTTTTGCTTCTTGACATCTTTCTTGTGTGCTCCAATTGAAATTTACGAAAGTCCTTGTGCATGGATTCTTGCGCCTCTTCTGACATTTGTCCTTTTGGCAGCAAAAAATGTTTAATAACATCTGGACCATGGATAAGTACTTTGTGCAAAGACACTGGCATTGGGTACCACTTATAAAGCGAAACGTATAAGCTCGCAATTTCGTTGCAAAAGTCATTAAAAGCAGACACATTAACGTCGTAGCCACATGTCAGTGTCCGTAGTATTGTGTGGAATCGTTCAATCAATGTGAGATCGACACCAGTTATATCAGCAGCGACAGATGCAATTTTAAAAAATCTTCTCGCGCTATTGCCGTCATTAGTATTTCCTCACCCTGGTTTTGGAGTGTCTAACAGCAATCCTGTTTCGGTTCGAAATCGTTGAATTATTATTGAATTATTTTTCCTGCGTGCGAAGTATTCTTTCTCTTCCGGGGTACGACATTGCCATTTTTTGAAATCCAAACGGTAGGCTAAATGTAAGATGCATTCCATGAAGCGCATTTGCGCGTGTAGCGTAGACAGCCCCCAGTTGAAAGTACCATCAACTATTTCACGTCGGCGAATATTTTCCAAACAATTCATTTCGCTAGGTGTTGCGTTGCAGATATAGCATTTTTGGCTTGTTGTATTCGAAGCCAGTACATTGCATACCTTGCCATCCACCATTGTTTCTTCAAATTTATGGTTCACTTTGAGGATTTGTTCATTTAACTCTACTGAAGTTGGTACCAAATTCTTTATTTGGTTTCTGATATTTTGAAATTCTTCTAAAATTGTCTCAGTTGTTTCCTTGATGAATCTAAATCTAATTGGGCGGCAATATGAAGCAGATGACGGGCGTGGGTTTTGCCAAAGTACTATTTTTTTGTTTTCTTTATTAAGTCCGTATAGTTGCAACGGTACCATCGAAGTTGCCAAAACATAAGCATCTTCAAACCCATATTCATTTGACTTCTGTTTGTATCTACTTTGTCCACCACTGCCGTCTACTCCCCATTTAAAAATCATTGCAATATTTTCAATTTCTCTTGCATTATCGAATATTTCGTTTTGAACAATACAGATTCGTTTTACTGTCAAGTCTACTAAGGACTGTAAACTCACTTCTGCCAACGATTCGCTAAATATGAAATTTTCCTTTGGCGGATAACACATTTCTTTTGCTTCTTTAATTTTTTCGTAAGAGGGCTATATGTGCAATCCTTTATCAAAAGCTCATTTTCTCATAATGTTGTATTTTCCCCAACTCAACTTCATAGCAGTCATCAAAGAAAGTGCTTCTTCAGGAGAGTACTGGGGTATTGGATGCAGAGCATTGTTGATGGCTTTTTTAATTTTAGTTAATCGTTGAGGACTTACAGTCAATTCGCTTAACACCTGTGCAGCAACTCTTTTACCAGACTGATGCAGTTTGAGACGTGTAGCCAAGCGCGTCGGAAGCTAATTTCATCTGGGGGGGCAGTACAAATGGTGGTGCAAAAAAAAGTTCACCAAAATTTCTTCAAAGAAACATGAATGTGAATAAACAAATTTTTTATTTTAGTTTAAAATAAAAAAAAATATAAAAATATATAAAAAATATTAAAATTTCATTATTTTTAAAAGTTCTTCCAATTTTAATATTAGAGATCATTCTTTAAAGGATCTTTCATATGGTAATAATAAGAAATAATGGTTGCTTTTATAAAGCAAGACTAGGTATATCTTTACATGGTTTAAATGCAATAAGGTACCAAAAATTATATCAATTTAAATTATTCCAAAATGTTTCTTTCTGTCCTTGCGAGAAACAAACTCTTTCACCACCTCCATCGAATTCAATTCTTCGGTTTTATCTTTGTAAATGTGTACAAGTGCCGCATGAGTGAGTCGTTTCTGTGTCATAGTTGCTCGAAGATACGTTTTAAGTCGTCTTAGTGCACTAAAAGAACGCTCAGATGAAGCTGCTGATGCAGGCACAGTCAAAAGCAAAGCAATAAGTTTTTCAACTTCATTTAATAGTTTTTTTACAGGATCCGAATTTTTCGCAAATTGGGATACAATGCCACTACAATTTCAAGGTGTTTGGCCAGGCAATTGCTTCAGCAATTTCATCTGCAAAAAAGTCATCTGCATAAAGATCTATTTTTGTTTTTAGATTTTGTTCAGAAGGCACTTTTCCGTTGAAGGCTTCGATTACAATATTTTCCAACGATTCCAGAGTGTCAAGATCTGTTTAAATGTACAATAAGATTAACAAAGTGCCAGTTTACACTAGCTTCACTCAACCGACTCACCGAATGTTAAATCAAAGTGAGTCGGTTTAGTGAAGCTGGTGTAAACTTGCAAAAATAAAAAAAAAGTAAAATATCAACCTGTTTGATCTAGCCGTTATCTCATTTGAGGGAAGATCTAAAATTTCGAAATAATCTTTTCATAGCCGATATAATGGCAACTGTACTGAAGGAACCGGATTTTATGTTTCTTCAAAGCGTCGAGGTGGATTTTCATCACCTAATTCACAGTAGGGGCTTTCGCATGGTCCAAAACATTGGACCAACATGGCAGATTGTACAACATGTAGTACCATGCGTAAGCTAAAACGATAGTCGAAATTTTTGGATTTTTTTCCGCCGATTGTACAATATTGTACAATTATGTAAAATTACTGCTCGATTGTTAGGGCATCTAAAAGTTGCTTAGCTATTAGCCGGATGTGTTCTGCTTGAGAGCTTGCAATTAATGATGTTGCTTTACAAGTTGGATCGTTCGAACGCTCAATCAAATAGTCCCATTAGTTTTCCATCTAACTTATCGTACAACATGTCGTCCAATATGGAAAGCCCCTAAGAACATGTCAAATTTTTTCTTACCAGAGTTGCAAAATTAACAAGCATTAAGCTACATACTTAAGGGTGCTTTTAAACTGAAGTGGTGGGTTTGCAGTAGAAACTCTACATTTTGTTATATCTTTTTGCAAACACAGAGAAAGAAAATCCGCAAGCATGCTTATGAAGAAGAGAGAAAGAAGAGGAAAATATATAATACAAAAACATTATCGTTGTAAAAAAAACTGATATTTTGAATAACTTTTGAAGTTTTCCTTTTAAATTGTTTATCTAGCTAAAAAAGTGGGGGGCAACTGCCCCCTTTCCCCCGCTTCCGACGCCAATGCGTGTAGCATGTGTCAATTCAGTCAAAGTTTGGTTAGTTAACAGGGCTTGCACTTTTCGTCGTTTTGTTTTTGTTCCGCTTGCACTAAATTCCTTTTTTGGGCGGCCCCTGTTAGCACTAGCTCTTGTGCTTGGTAAATCCAGGTTTGTTATATTGACTTTGGTATCCAACCACTGTTCGTTTTTTTAAGGAAGATATTTCTAGTACGATGACTACCCTTCCACCTTACATTAAACCCTGTAACAAAAGAGTGCACTACCCGGTTAAGTTCTTCTAACATCAGTGGGGTACAGTTACCAAGCTTGAATTTATCAATAATATATTTAAAAAGCGTATCTTCAGGCTTCTGCTGTTCAGCGCGGTCTCCTTTTAGTTGTTCGTACAACTCCCTTTTCGACAATTGCATGATTGCACCTGCAAAGAAAGGCACGTATATGCACTCGAATTAAACTTTTTTCAACTTTTAACTAGTAAGAGTTAAAAAACAACATTTTATTGCATACAAAAGTATACGAAACTTTTGGCAGTCCAAAAAAGCCGCTAATTACAACTCAGTATTCACTCAAAAATATTTATTTTTACCTTGCGTTGCAAAAACTGTAAAAAATCAGATAGTTGTAAAATAACTAAAAACACGAAGAAAAGACGTTGATTTACACAAAAAAAAGCGGTTCCATGCAAGTTTGTACACATAAATTGTTTTTTAGTGCGTTGTTTAAGAACCTATCGTGTTGTCATACCTGTGTTCTGCTCCAAGTCTAACGTACAACTGAGGTGGCGGAAACTTTTTAGACCGAATTGCGTGTTATTTCAATGAAATTTTTATTGTTTTTGTTCTATGAGCTTTCATTTTAAAAGCTTTCCGGTGAATTTCTACCATGTTGTTTTTTGGCTTTTTGTCCCGCTAGATTTACAAATTCGTACACTGTGCAGCGCAACTATAGCGTAACAGAGAAAGAGTGCTTAGCAGCGGTACTAACAGTGAAGAGGTTCCGGCCCTATATAGAGATGATGCCATTTACTGTGGTCACAGATCATGCCAGTCTTAAGTGGCTCATGTCACTAAAAGATCTGAGCGGCAGGCTATCCCGATGGTCGCTTCAACTGCAGGCGTTCGACTTTGAAATCGAGCACAGAAAAGGCGCTGACAACGTGGTGGCAGACACACTCTCTCGTGCAGTTGAGGAGGTGGAGCTCACTGGAGACGATTTCGTGGATATTGAAACTACTGAGTTTACATCTGATGAGAACCTGGAACTGATAAAAGTGATAAGTCAAAATTTAGATAAAACACCAGACTTAAAGGTCGAAAATGGGATGATTTTTAAACGAACAACATTTGATCGAAACGACAGCGAGCTCGAGGATATGGTATGGAAACTCTGGGTACCAGAAGCACTGACGTCAACATTAATTGCTAAGGCACATCAGCCTCAAATGACTGCACACGGCGGCATTTCAAAAACATTGTATCGGTTGCGTCAATTCTACTTTTGGCCTGGAAAAACAAGGCAGGTGCGTAGTTTTATAAATAGCTGCGTCGACAAATATTGAATTACGACCTGGAATAGGGCAAGAAGTGGTCACAAGGCGTCCGTTCCAAAAGATATATTCTGATTTTTTGGGAAAATATCCACGGTCTAAGAAAGGGAATACGTACATATTTATTGTTGTGGACCACTTTTCCAAATTCACAATGTTAAAAGCCATGCGCGAAGCAACAGCTAATAATGTGGTGGACTTTTTGACTTATGAAGTTTTTTACTAATTTGGTGTTCCTGAAACTATACACAGCGACAACGGAAAACAGTTTACGTCTAAAGAATTTAATAAAATTATTGAAGCTTTTAAAATAAACCACCTTAAAACGGCCGTGTATTCGCCGCAATCCAACGCCGCAGAAAGAGTGAACCAGTCAGTACTGGCAGCGATTAGATCATATCTAGAAAAGGATCACAGAGATTGGGATCGGTATCTCCCAGAAATCGAGTGCGCTCTGAGAAGTTCAGTGCATGCTGCCACTGGAGTCACTCCGTTCTGTGCGCTTTTCGGCTACAATATGCTTTTAAGCGGAGCGGACTACAAATTAGATCGCAAGCTAAAATCATTAAGTGATCCAGAAATGTATTTTCTTAGCAGAAACGAAAAAATCTCACACTTATTTTGTTCAAAGCGATTTTAAGCGGAATATAAATACAAAGTTTTGTCGAAAATTTATAAAATGTCACATAAGCCAAGCCGTAGGAAATAATATGTACAAACTTGAAACTTTGGGTGGCGCACCTGAAGACCTGAAGCAATGAGTAAACAGCAGAAACACGAGCACAGAAACAACCGGAAAAAATCGATATAATACTTACAGCTCCGTGGTAAAACATGCAAATAAACCTCCAAACCATAATGGGAACTCGTTTAAGATAAGTCCAGGGTAAAGTTGTACAATTCCCAATAGAAGTTTACACCTAAGAAAAAAAAATATCACAAAGTATATTTCTTGACATTAAAGATCATCAAAACTTCCCGGCATGTCAAATAGGTACAACCATCCGAACGAAAATATGACCCAACCATGCTCTACACATGGAGCTACACAGACGCGCATTATCAAGGTTACTTAGTTTTACTTAGTTCAGCTACTTTTGCAATTGCCCGGCTAGCTAGAGTAGATCATGAAGGTTGCAGGGCGTGGGCGAAACCTACGTTGGATGCTTGAAAAAAAGCCAAGGTAAATCTGATAACGTGTAAATGAAAGTGAGTAGCCTGTCATGAGAATTCAATTATCCACCAGTCATGTCCGTACAGTGCTAAGTGGGGTAACACGCACACTGTCTTTGGTGAAACAGCTTAATCAAAGCCAAAGTTTTGTTACGTGGTACTGGGACCTGAAAAGGGTTAAAATCTGCATATTAACACGAGAAAAATAAAATGAACAGATGTACCTTGTGTGTATCAAGTTTTCAGCTGCAAATCCATCGTCACGACTAGAGCTACATCTGCGCGTTGATAATTCTGAAATAAGAATATTAAAATATGATTTTTAGCAAACAAAAGAAAGAAAAACAAATAAATAACCTGTAGCTGACTAGTCCGTCCATGTTTTGGTATGTATTTTGACGTTTGGCAAGTGTCGGCAAAGCAGATCGAGAATCGAATGTAAAATTTCGAAGATGATGTATTTTCGAAATAGAAAAGTATAGAAAGGGTGGAGATCCAGATATAAAGTAGTGAACAGGGTGTTGTAGAGGGCAATAAAATTATAAACATTGGGAAGAAAACTGAAAAAAACCTAAATAAGAACAGACAGATGTGGAAGGAAAAACTATAGTGATGAAAGGGGGTCCAAAGGTCGACCAAGGAAATCAGGGAAAGGCGCGAAAAGTATAAAAAAGGGAAAAGCTCTAGGAGTAAAGGAGACATATCTGAATAGACAAGTGGTAGAAAAGAAAGAAAAGTGGGTATATCATGGAAAAGCCCAGTTCCCGATAATGCGAATAGGTCTGTGGTAGACGTTAAGCAATCTCGAGAGAGCGAAACGCTTAAGGTCTGTTGAGCGAAAAGCTTAAGGCTAAAAGGTGTTGCAGAAAATAAAAAAATTTCAAAGTGTTGGAAAAATAAGTAAAAAGTTTTAAAGTGGAAAAAATTAGCAAGCTGGGAAAAAGAAAGGAAAAGTTTCGTCATATAAGGAAAAACTGAGAAATTAGTATAAAAAAACCAACAGTTTAGTGTTTCGAGGAATTTTATGCGGAATTGTACTAAGGGAGATAAAAGCAAGGTGAAAAGAAAAAAAAGAAAGGTAAATTAATCATGATAGTGCCAATAAATAAAAATATGAAAATTTAGGTAAAAAAAATAAATAGTTTTTTTTTCAAATAAATAGCTAGCCAGAGTGTCAGGAGGTCTAAACCGGAAACACTACAGAAGCCAGGAGGAAAAGGCAAGAAACCCATAGACAGAAGAATTTTAATGGTAACGGCAAAATGAGCGATTGGAGTCCCACAGCAGATTAGAAGTCCAAAAGAGCAGGAGAAATAAAATCAACTACGAGAAAGACAGATAAGTCGGCTACAATTAATTTTTACATATTTAAGCCAAGCAGGAGTAGCTTAATAGAAAGACACCCAAAAAGAGCCCGCCCAAGTAAGCTGTTTCGAACATAGCCGAAACCTAAAAGTAGACGCTGGTTTTCGCACCGAAAGTAGTTGTTTTGAGGAAAAACTCGCTAATAAAAGGACAATTGTTCCCAGCCAGCGGCGTCGGGCACCGTTAGAGAAAATTGTGTTAACAATAAAATGAACGTAAAGAATTAGCGCGTTTTAAATAAAAAAATGTCTGCTCCTCCATTTGTAAAGTTAAATTAGTAATCGTAAAAGTAATTGTAAATGTTAGGTTTAATTATAAATATATACTTAAGTGATTTAAAGTTAACTTCTTTTGTGTGTTTTTAAATTCAGTAAAGAAATAAATTTAATAATTAAAAAGAAAAATTAACTCAATTTAATTTTATAATTTAAACATATTCTGTTTTTTTTTTGGTGTTCGTGAGTTTCGCGGTGCGTATGATATAAAGTTTTGTTGCAAATATACAAAAATTTGAGGAATTCATAAATCGCCTTGGCGGCAGTAAACTATGTAGGTATATTCTAAAAAAAGAGAGGAAAGAAAAATAAGAATTAGTGAAAAATTTAGTTTTTGATGCAACGTGACCTCAGGGAGCTCTCTTAGGGAATTTTCCGATTGAAGTTATCGATGATCGGGTGAGATATGATCCTCAATCCGGAGTATGGGGGGGGGGCATTCATGAAGGGCGAAATGGGTTGCTGAAGGCGAGTATATTAAAAATTTAGCAAAGGGGTTATCAAGAAGATACTTACAGGAGATAACCATGGTTGGGTAGGTGCATGAAGAAACTGTAAACATCTTGTTCTCACTCTCTGTAAATGGAAGTGTTTGGATTTTTCACGGGTTTTCATCGGGTTTTGATGAATCGTGTTTTTTTTGTGTTGTTTGGTTTGTACCCAGCAGCTCTTATTTGTTGATTGTTTTTTTATTTATTATTTATTTTAGTTACTTCCGGTGCTGACCGGAAGTTATTGTTACTTCCTCGGTCTGGCATGACGGGTTGGGAACTGCGACCGGAAACTCTGAGCTAGCTGGCGCGCGATCATGCCAGGTTCGATACAAAGGGGAACATAACAATTGGAAACAGAAATTAAGTAACAATTCACGGAGGACTATAAAATATCAGTTCCTAAAATTAAAATTCCTAAAGTAATTTTTTCAAAAATAGATCACGTATACAATGAAGATGAACCAGTCGACGAATTGACAGCCACAAATAACTTTATCAATGCAGACGACACATTTAAGCTGGTGCAAAAACATGATAACAAGAAAACAAAGCTGTGGAACTATATTATAGCAGTATCTGGAGAAACGCTATCAAAAATTGCAAACCGATATGTGACACCCAATTATCGATTAAGATATATGTTACCCGATGTTTTAAATGTTAAAGATATCACCACATAAGTACAAAATGTGAATCAGATGAAGCATGTGGGTTATGTGCTGAAAAACATGACACAAGAACATGTAAAATAACTTGTAACTTCAGATGCATAAATTGTGTAAGAGCAAATTTACATGGAGCTTTTTACACCTGTGATCACAAAGCAGGCCCGAATAATTGCAATATTCACATATCAAAAATGAACTCAGAAAAGGGAAGAACAAATTACTCCTAATCAATAATCTACAATGGATGTAGTAAATTCAAGCCTCAAAATATTGTACGTCAATATATGCAGTATTCGCAGCAAATTATATGATTTTGAATGTTTAATTACTAACCTAAAAAATATAGATGTCATCATGGTCACAGAAACATGGCTCTATGTAAATGAAATAAAAACATTTAACATACCACACTTTACCGCAATTCACAACTGTCGAAACGAGAATCGAAGGGAGATACAGCAATATTCATACAAGAAGACCTTACACATAATGAGCTTACCAAAGAAGAAAAATACAACCTTTTGATTACATTGAAGATAAATTGATTTCCTCAAAAAATTGTACATTCTTTGCTGATGCAAAGATTTATCTATTAGATCACACAAACATTATCACTAAATACAAAGACTTAATACAAGCGAACAGATTTTCAATTATTAATAACATACAACCAACAAGGCAAAAAAACAACGTAAGCACACTCATTGACCACCATCATTTCTATTGTAACACAGACGAAACACACAAAATATCTTTTAAACTAGAGGATACGAATATCTCTGATCATAATTATACATCTTTTTTTTTATAATTGATATTTGTAGGCTTTGGCCGTAAAAATTAAAAAAATAGTTTTAATATTGATTTTTATGTATTTATTTTTCGATATTTCGATTAAAATTGTAAGTCATCATCAGGACCGACCTACAACAAAAAACGTAGAATCATTAATCACAACACTGAAACATTATATTAACACAATAAATTCAATAAAAAGCAATTAAAATAACAATAACCATTATAAAATTATCATTACCAGTAACACTAAAGGTACTTGTTAGAAGTAATTACTTTCGTCAACTAATGTTTTGTCTAATTATATGTTTGTAAATATGAGCGCAGTTATCAGTGTCTGTTTTATAGTTGTCTCTTTTGTATGGGTGTGTTGATTATGTGGAGCATCGCTATTGTGTATCTACGTTTGTAATTGTTCTCTTGTTGCAGAATCTTCGTTTCTTTAAAGTTGGGAGAGTGACCAAACTTTACGCAATGGGCCGCAAGAGCTGTTTTATTGTCATTCTTGTTGTTTATGCCTGATTTGTGCGCTGATATTCGTGTGCTTAATTTAGATTTTGTCGATCCAACATATACTTCTTCGCATATATTGTCCCCGTCTCCTTTACATTTAATTTTATTGACTAAGTAAAATTAGTCCATGTCTTAAATTTTTGATTTCGTGTTACTATAGATGCTTCTTAAGGTGTTATTAGATTTTGGTGCAAGTTGAACATTGTTTTTGTTGTATAAGTTGGTTTTTTGTTTTATTTACAAGTTTGTTTGGTTGTTATTATTTTAAGCGACGCTTTCTTTAAGCAACTCTATCGTCGATTTTGGAAAATTATTATTATTTACAATATTTTTAATTTACGTTTGTTGTTTATGTGGAAAATGTCATCACTTATGCTTAGTACTTTCTTAATAAAGTTTTTCGCAGTGTTTATTATTGTCTTTTTTAGATGTTTGGAATAAAAATTTATGAGACGTCCTGATGGTATTTGTTTTTGATACCAATCTGTTTTTATTATATTGTTGTTCCTTATTAGTTTTGTGTCTAGATATGGTAGTTTTCCATCTTTTTCTTCCTCTATCGTAAATTTTATGTGTCTATTTCAAGTGTTCAAACTTTCCAATGTAGTGACTATCTTATCCGTTTTTATGATACAAAAAATTTCATTCACGTATTTTAGTTAAAAGTCTAGGTTTTTGCTAGGTTTGGATGTTGTCCATAAAAATTTCTAAAATTTCTTCCATCACGATGTCTGCAATGATGGGGGATATTGGAGATCCCATAGGCATTCCTTTTATTTGATTGTATATGGTTTTGTTATATTTAAAATAATTGTTTTCTTTTAGACAAAATTTAAGCATGTCCATAAATAGTTATTTTGGTATCTTTGTATGTTTTTCTTTAATGTCCCATTTCTTGTATATTGTTTTGATAGCGAAATCCACTGCTAGGGAAATGCTAGGGAATGCTAGGGAAAATTGATACCACGTCAAAAGAAACCATTAGTTCGTTGAATTTGGTTCTTTAATTCTGCCGCGTCGTTTATGTTATGTATGGAATTTGTCGTCAAGTGTTTAAATATTTTTGAAAGATATTTGCATAAGCTATATGCAGGTGAATTAATTGATGAGCAGATCAGTCTTAGTGGCATGTCTTGTTTGTGTATTTTTGGGAAGCCATAAAACCGTGGGCCGTGGCATTGTATGTTATTAGTTTGTATTTTTCCTGTATCGTTATTAATTCTCTCTTAAATAGTTTTTTGGCCAGAATGTTGTTTTTTGTTGTAGTGTTGTTGTTGGATCTTTAAAAAAACAACATTCTGGTCGAAAAACTATTTAAACTTATACAAAAGGAAGTTCAAATTTTAATAACAAACAACAGAGACATATTAATGAACAAATCGAAAAAGCAGGAAATAACTCAAGAAAATTTTGGAACGTCATTAACACAACACTAAAGAATAAGAATGAGATAACAACCACCTTAGAGAAAAATCGAAATCGGGAAACAAAAAATCAACAAGCAATTGCTAATAATTTTAATAAATATTTGAATGAAGTGGGAACAAACATTGCTTAAATTAACATCACAACTTTTATGGCAGCATCAAATTTGGTCAATCCGAATACTATGTTTCTGAAGCCGGTTACACAACAAGAAATTCAGCACATTATTGCAAACCTCAATAGCAATGCATCACAAGGACAAAATGGAATATCAGTTAAAGACTTGAAAGCAATATTACTAACAATAGCTCAAACATTAGTTAACATGGTTACCAATTGTTTGATGACGGGTAATTTTCCAAAATGTCTGAAAAAAGCCATAATATCCCCGATACACAAAAAAAGAAAAGAAGACATGTGTGAAAACTACAGAAATATTTGAGTACTGAACGCACTAAGCAAAGTCTACGAAAAGGCAATCGATATTAGAATTGAAAACTTCATCAACACCACAATTGGTTTTGATAACAATCAATTTGGATTCTTAGCACAGAGTAGAACAGATTCAGCAATTACAGCAACAATGGAGAAAGTATACGATGTACTGGATGAGAAAAAAAATGGTTTCATCCACATTTATAGACTTATCAAAGGCATTTCATCTTGTTGAACATGATAAATTGCTTACCTTTTTAAATGATCTAGGAATAGGAGGAGTACCTAATAAAATTCTACAAACATATCTAAAAAATCGAACTCATGTTGTACGCATGACCGGTGAACTTGATGATTAACTTATAAGTAAAATTGAAGTACCTCAAGGATCGATTATTGGGCAAAGACTATACCTTCTTTACACCAATAAAATAAAAAAATTGCAAATTTTAATCGTCATAAACTATTTACGCTGAGAAGAAGAAAATATAAATCACGATTTGAAGACTTATACTACGTTCATACTACGGCATAAATTACTTAATTTGCCATAAATTACTTCACTTAAATCAACTGCGTTCAAACTAGCTGTTCGCAATTTGTTTTGACAGTTCGTTGGCAACTCATATGTTTGTTTATTTTGTGGCAAAAGTAAGTAAAGCAAAGAAAGTAAATATGCAATTGCAAGATTTTAAAGTGAATCTAAACAGTTTTCGTTTTATTTAGCATGTCCGACCAGGAAAAAGTGATAAGTGTATTGGCGCTCAAACAGCGACAGGATGCAATTAATATCGTGGATTCTTTTTCTATGACCAATGCCTTTTTGGATCTACTACAGAGACGGCGCTCTGTACTCATGCGAAAGTTGATATTCTTGCGGGAAAAACAATTGACATTGTTAAGGATATCACAAGATCTTCGGATGCAAGTCCGCTTATGTTGGGCAAAGGTCTGCAACATTTGTAAAACCTACATGCATTTTGTACTCATTTCAGCAATTATTACAGGAACGAACGCAGACATTTTGGGAGGTCGATTGCGCTGTAAATGACGATGCTTTTTTTAAAAATAATTTCAGAATAAGTCGGAGCTCATTTAATGAACTGTGCCATATTTTGCGGTCCTTGGAAAAACAAGACACCGTCCTTCGAAGAGCCATACCCTTACAAAAGCGTGTCGCCATAGCATTGTATGCGCTGGGATCGTCCGCAGAATACCGCACCATTGGCAATATGTTCGGAGTTGGCAAGTCAACTGTATGCAGTATCTTATTGGAATTTTGTTCTAATGCTTGGAAGTATTGGGGGTTGGAATTAGTTTTAAAGGTTTTCTAAGAAATGGCGTAACTATCAATAGATCGCATCGGGCACACCTGTGACTATATTCAATTCAAAGCACATTGTGTAAGCTTCATTTTTCAGTATGTGTCATTCCACTGAAGTGTAAACAACATATATTTTTTTCTCTGTGAACATGTTGACTTTCGTTGCAACAAAACGCAATTTGCGGGAAGGTTTACTTTTGTGCTTCCATTTGAAGAAAAAAGCGGTTGAAGCACAACGCACGCTTACTGAGGCTTACGGGGACTATGCTACATCGATTTCTACTTGTGAGTACTGGTTCCGTCGGTTTAAAAGTGGTGATTTTGATACGGAAGACAAAGAGCGTCCGGGCCAGCCGAAAAAGTTTGAAGATGAGGAATTGGAGGCTTTGCTCGATGAAGACCCGTGTCAAACCCTTCAAGAATTGTCAGAATCATTGGGAGTCGACTTATCAACGGTCGGCAAACGCTTGAAGGCCATGGGAATGATTCAAAAGCAAGGAAATTGGGTGCCGTACCAGTTGAAGCCGAGAGACGTTGAACGGCGATTTTGCATGTGCGAACAACTGCTTCAACGGCATAAAAGGAAGAGTTTTTTGCATCGTATTGTCACTGGCGATGAAAAGTGGATCCATTACGATAATCCTAAGCGAAAAAAATCGTGAAGACCATCCGGCCATGCATCAACATCGAGGGCCAAGCCGAATATTCATGGCGCCAAGCTTATGCTGTGTATTTGGTGGGATCAGAAGGGTGTCGTGTACTATAAGCTGCTAAAACCTAACGAAACCATCACTGGGGAACGCTACCAACAACAATTGATGCAATTGAGCCGAGCATTAAAGGTTAAACGGCCGGAATATGCCAAAAGACACGACAAAGTGGTTTTTCAACATGACAACGCACGGCCACATGTTGCAAGAACCGTCAAGGAAACGTTGGAGGCGCTGAATTGGGATGTGCTACCCCACCCGCCTTATAGCCCAGACATAGCCCCTTCCGACTACAACCTATTCAGATCGATGACGCATGGCTTGGCTGAGCAGCGCTTCACTTCTTACGAGGATACCAAAAAATGGGTCGATTCGTGGATTGCCTCAAAAGACGAATCGTTCTTCCGGCGCGGAATCCATATGCTGCCAGAAAGATGGGAAAATGTTGTAGCTAACGATGGACAATACTTTGAATAATATACATTGTACCGTTGTTTCTAAATAAATGCTCAAAAACCGAAAAAAAACCTTTAAAATTAATTCCAACCCCCAATACATGCGACCTAACTATATGACAAATTTTCCTCTGACCAGGGAAAAAATCGCGGACTTAGTTCAAGGTTTCAAAGTGCTTGGTTTTCCGCAGTGCATAGGAGCAATTGGTATGGTCTAACGTAAAGATTTATTGCCACAAGGCTTGAAGTATTTATCTTTGTTAATGCAGACGGCTGCCATATTGAGATTCATCCTTCTTCTCAGGACGCTACCGATTATTACAATTACAAAGGGTGGTATTCCACAGTTTTATTAGCATTAGTGGAGGCCAGGTGAGAATATTACACGTTTGTCTTGGATAAGTGAAAAATATTATACATACACCAATTTTTCAGATATCGATTCATTTACATAAGTGTTGGGAGCCCGGGACGCTGCAATGACTCGCAAATTTTTGAGTCCTCTAACCTTAAACAACAATTAGAACTATGCCCTTTCTTAAGCGAAATGACAGAAACAATATCCGAAGTAAATGTGCCAATATTTATCATGGGAGACTCTGCTTTTCGTTTAAGTAGGACATTGATGAAGCCATATGCATTTAACGTTATGCAAAGCGAAAGGGAAAAAATATTCAATTACAACTTATCAAAATCTAGAAGAGTTGTTGAAAATGCTTTTGGGCACCTTAAAGCGCGATTGGAAAAGAGATCGACAACACCACAAAAAACACAAATGCAGTAAGAAAGGCATGCTGCGTCCTCCACAACTTCCTGAATGAAAAAAATGACACCATTAATGAGAAGTGGATACAGGCATTGAAAAATTTGGAAAAAAATCGAACACATCCCCAGCATGAATTACGAGAAAACAGCAACGAAACCAATGCTGCATCAATTCGCAATGCACTTGCAAACTATTTTAGTGAGTATTACTGCCATTATATTTTATTCGTATTTTTAATAATTGCATATAATTGCCTTACTAGAAATTTCCTTGATCTAAAAAGGTGACAAAAAATATTTTTCTGTACGGTTGCTATCTCTCTGCAGAGATAATGCCATGTAAATGTTTTAAAAATCATAGATATTAGAAAAATCGGCATAAAACTAGAAGGTTCATACATTATTTAATAACACACATAAACAAATTTATCATAAGTATCTCAGTAAAAGCCCTTCAAGATGAATTTTAATTTTTTTGATTGCAACTTTAAGCTAAAACAGCACTTAATCTATATGCTAAATCTCAATAAATATCACCTTAAACAAAAGTAGTTTTGAAAATCTTTAACTACTAACAGATTTTATTGCAAAAGAAATCCAATCAAGCAATAAGAACCCATAAAACTACACTACCAGAATTGCGGAAATTCTTAAAAGTGTTGAATTTTAAAAAAGTCTTCTAATTGTAAACTCCAAACAAAATTGCAATTTGAATGTGTTGTAATTATTTTATTGTTTATTAATTAGTAATATCGTCAAAGTCAATATAGCAAAAAACGAACTGCTTGCATTATTAAATTTTTTTATTATGATATACATTTTCTTTCATCTTCAGCGGTTCTTCAGTTTACCGGCAGCCACAAAAATTCTCAATATTTACAACTTAAATTTTCATAATAACTTCATTTATTAAAATTAATTTAATTCAGATTTTGTTTATATATTGCTTTTTAAAAATATTTTATTTCTTTTGCAAAAATGAAATTAAACTTTTGTTTACTTCCTTGTTGTCTTTTACAAACTCTTCTAGCAAATCTGTTTTTCTTGTTTCTGTTTCCAATATTTGCTGGCTTATTCTTTTTAGTTCAATGTTTGTTTCTGTAAATTCGTTGCTAGAATTTTTAATTTCATTTTCAATAATTTCAAATTTCTTTAACATTTCCTTTTTAAAATTTGTTTTCTTTTTAGGCTCGCTTGAACATGTTAGACTTGAAGATGCTGATGGTGATGGCGACGACAATGGAGATGGCGACGGAAATGGTGATGGCGCTGCAACAGAATCGGAAGGTGGAGAAACTGGACCCTCTGCATATGTCGACTCTGATATTGAGATGTTATCTATGGAATAAAAATTAATAAAATAAATAGAACCTTTATCTGAAATGGCATTTTGTTCAAAATGTGTATTTGGAGCTAAAAAAGCTTATAATAAAAAAATTAAAGATCGCTCTCAAGTCCTTTAGAAGTTCTAGGGGGCCAAAGTTAAAAAATGGCCTTAAAATTAGTGTCCGACCAAATATTCGGTTTCGGATCATATCAAGAATAGCGAAAACTCTAATTTTTAATTTTTTTAAAAGGCCATTTTAGCAACTTAAGAGGCATATAACATCTAAACCAATTGCCAGCGGCATGAAGTTTGGATTTGGATTTAGGAGGTTAAAATCCGTATAATACAAGAAAATATTAAGAAAGAGAGTTGTCGCTATTCTTAAATTAAACCAAAATTTCTTGCATCAGTCATTTAATTCAAATATATAAGTTTGGTTTAATAAAAATATTAGCAACGCATTGTACAAAACAAAAATTATGAATTCGTCTATAATTTCATTTATCGTGTTAACGCAAAACATTTTGGTTAATTCTATTTGTTCGATATTATCATTTTCGATTTTATCATCTGTATTGTAATTACCATTAAAGTTTTATAGGTACTGAAGCCAAAAATTGATAATTTAACTTCCGAACGAATTCTGTGTGTGTGTTATAAAGAAAAGATAACGAAATATTTAAATTTTTATAATACTTAATTTTAAAAATAGCAAAAATACTTTGTTTTGTAGTTCTAAGCAAATATACATTGTAAGTGCATACTATTTTAAGTGTGCATGGAAGTGTTTAATAAAAAAAATAAAAAAATGATTTAATTTTTTATTTTAATAAACTTCAATTTCTTATTATAAACTTCAATATTCAAATAATACTTGTTTGTACTAGTAGTACTTTTGTTTCCTTTTATAATAAAAAAAAATCATTTGTAAAAACTTAAATTTTCATATTATTAACCAGTTTCGGTTTCGGCTGAATATTATAAAATGACCGAATATTTTGTTTCGGCCAAAATTCTGGTTTTGGTCAGACACTACTTAAAATAAACATGCTTTTTTCATTTTTCCAACCAAACTTTTTTTTTGGTTGGGTGGATAACCAATTATGGTTATCAAAAGAAAGGTTATGCGAATTTTTATTCAACGAGGTATCAAACATAAAAATCCATGAATAAATTTTTAAGATATTACCCTTTTTATACTTTAAATAGTGCCTTTGGCTTCCCTGTCTACAGTACTTCTTCATTGAAGTTGAAATTAATCTAACATTTTGATGAAAAACAGTTCACATGAAGAGTTATACATAGAGTTATATCTTTGAAAGTAGTTAACGGAATTTTATGGTAAATTAACTGTATTATTATATAGTGTGACCGATAGAAAATTACAGCAACCATTTCTAGTAATTCTCAAAGAGGGACATTTTGGAAATCCATCGCACCTGATCTGACCTCCCAATGCCGTCACAATTTTCTGTAATTTTTTTTCTTAAAACTTATGCTAATTTTTCATGAGTTAAACTATTCTTATTGTAGTTTGAAATATATATACTATCCCACTATGCACTTAAAATTTTTAAAAAGAAATAAAACGTTCCATAATCTTTCAAACGAGTTAATAATTTGATAACTAATATTATTTTTCTTGAATTATAAACAAGTGTGCCAAAACCATAAATAAACAAGCACATCCAAACTTTATAGAAATTCTTATTATTAATTAATTTTTGTGAAAATGCAAATGGCATTAATGGAATATTATTTAATAAAAATTTATAGAAACACAATTTTTTTTTAGGTTTCAAAAGTACAAGAAATTGCTTCGCTACACGTTTCATTTCGTATTTTAGCGAATATCTTTTGACATAGCCTTATTTTAAATCAAATTCTATTGAAAAAACGTTAATTTTATGTTTTATTTGCAATAGACCAAATGGCTGCAAAAATGCAATTAATATCGGCGCAACAAAATTCGAACACATAAACTTTAAAAAACAATTAAAACAGTTCTGACGACATTGAGAGGTCAGACCAGGTACAATTTAGTTAAAAAATGTCCTTCTTTGACAATTACTAAAAATGGTTGTTGTAATTTTAACTTTTTCTTTTTTCGTCACTCTGTGTAGCTTATTTAGTGTAGCTTATTTAGCGCTGGACCAGATGGAATTCCTGCCGCAGTGTTAAAACAATGCGGCTCCGTTTTGTGTCAGCCTCTCTCGTTACTTTTTAATAAATCAATTAATGAAAGTAATTTTCCTCTTTTTTGGAAAAAATCTTATATCAGTCCTATTTACAAAAAAGGTTGCAGGAACGACGTCACTAATTATAGGCCTATCGCTAAATTGTCTTCGATTCCTAAACTTTTTGAGCGAATAGTGTACGATCGAGTGAAAATTCACTGTGGGCAAGTCATGACAACTCGTCAGCATGGTTTTGTTACTGGCAGATCCACTGTGTCTAATCTCCTTGATTTCACTACATTCTGCTTAAAATGTATTGATTCTGGTAGCCAGGTCGATTGTATTTACACTGATTTTAGCAAAGCTTTTGATAAATTACCACATAATCTAATTTTATTTTAACTTAAATTAATGGGATTTCCACAATATTTTGTAAACTGGATCAAATCGTATTTGATGGAGCGATCTTATCAAATACGGTTCCGAAGCGTGTTGTCTTCTGAATTTATTGCAGAATCGGGTGTTCCTCAAGGAAGCCACCTGGGCCCACTTCTGTTTATTTTGGCAATTAATGATGTTACCCACGTCATTAAACACTCCCATTTGCTTATTTATGCAGATGATATGAAAATATACAGAACAATTGATTCTAATGACAATTCAGACCTGCTCCAGTCAGACTTGAACTCCTTTGAGGTTTGGTGTTCTAAAAATAACATGTTTTAAATCCAGATAAATGCCAAACTATGACCTTTTCGCGTAAAAGGAACAATTTTATTTTTGATTACAAAATTAAAGATACTGCTTTAAATCGTGTAACTACAGTCAAAGACCTTGGTATATGCATGGATTCTAAATTGTCGTTTAACATGCATATTGATAGAATTTGTAAAAAAGCGTCTTCTATGCTTGGTTTTATAAAACGGTGGGCCAAAGAGTTTGATAGCTTAATAACAACTACAACTCTGTATTATTCAATTGTGCGTCCTCACTTGAAGTACGCAAGTCAAGTATGGTCCCCACATTACAATGTGCATGTTGATCGTATAGAAAGAATTCAAAAACGTTTTGTTCGGTTTGCTCTAAGAGGCTTGAGTGGAACTGACACATTTAACCTTCCTCCATATGAGGATCGTTTAAAATTATTAAAGATGCAATCTTTAAGTGAGAGAAGAAAATCTGCTGATATCGTCTACTTACACCAACTCATAACTGGTGTATTCGACTCTCCAGAGCTTCTTTCTTTTATAAATTTTAACACTAACCGTAGAAGCAGCAGAAACCCTAACAACTTGATTTATTTACCATTTAGTAGAACAAATTATATGTTAACTGCTCCATTAAATCGCATGAGTACCTTTGTTAACAACTGTAACGTGTTTGATGTTAACTTGTCGAAAGGTCAACTCAAAAGTAGATTGAAAACTAATGTATGATTAGATCTATGTAAACGCATGGTTAGTTGTTATGTCTTGTGTTGTCCCTGAGCCCAACCCATATTATGGTGGGTAAATTTTTCTCCCTTTTGGTTTTTTATTGGACCACTTTTATCGATATCTTTGAGTTATTTCAATGATATTGGATTGGTTCTTAAAATGATCTATTGCGGAGAAAGTGTGAAAAAGCTGTAGTAGCTGAACTCTATTGTTATTGCATGTTGATAAACCAGATGAGAGAGACCAGATTTATGGTAGCATAAATATTTCAGATTTGGAATTAGAAGACCTAAATTCATATGCTCCACGAAAAAAGTGAAAAAATTAATTTTAGCCAAAAGTAAAATATTCTAAGTAAATTATATGTTCCAATACGAAGTTGTTTTCTTACCACTTATGCTGTCCTCTACCAATACATCGCTATGGTAGCTTCTATATGGAGCTAGTAAAGTTGCCATTTGCGTGTATAAAGGCCATTCAGACGGGGAGCCTCCAGATGGTCCAATACCTGCCTTTTCCTTCCTGTAAAGTAAATCAATTTATGTTCTTGTTATGTTTTTGCGATATATTTATACAATTGTTGATTACAAACCTGTATCGTGCCGTCAAGTTATGCATTTTTACCTTGACTTCACTCGACGTGCAAACTACGCCTTGCTGTTGCAGCGCCACCACCATTTCCTCAATAATATGCGAATTTTTTCGCGCACCTCTTAGTTGTGGAATTTTTGTCCTCCAAATTTCCACTAGGACTTCCTCGGCTCCATTGCCCCAGAAATTTCTTTTTTTGTAGCCTTTCCTCTCCATTTTCAGTTTCGGTCAGTTTTGGTTATTTACAAAAATGACAGCATCTGCATAAAATAAGCTTGTTTGTGAGCACAAGCTGGACAATCAGCATCATTTGAATCTACGTTCTCCCAAGCAGCTGCACCGCCCATAACATGATCCACTTCCTATAACATTGCAGGAATAATAATAATATTTCGTCTCAAATACTTGCAGCACTACTCACCTTTAGCCGTGGAAAGGTACGTGTTGAAATGTTTTAATTGATGTTGCAAATGTAAGGACATGTATTGCATGAAAAGCGATGACCTGTAGTATCTTCCTCTACCATTAAAATATTACCGCAAGTAGGACAGAACAACAAAATATTTTTGTGAACTTTGAGTTTTGGTTATTTACAAAAATGACAGCTTGTGATGCGATTTCTTCCATTATTTATCGAAAAATCTAGTGATGACACCAATTGCATCTTAATTTAAATGGTAATTTATGATAAATTACTTAATTTCGAAGTAAATTCATTGACAGTTTTTCCACGGCGAAATTACTTAATTTGGACATGATTTATGCATAAATTAAGAATGAGCCGTAAATTACGATAGTGAGAACATGGTATTACTATGAATGGACATGTGGAAATGGTCTTAGTATAAATACATAAAAAAAAACTACATAATATTTCGTACACAACACAGCAAAGATATTAATATCAAAGTTTTAATCAACAACATTGAAGTACAGAGGGTCTAACATGCAAAATATCTGGGCACGATAATAGATGAAAGATTTAAATACGAAATGCAAATGAAAGAGATAAAAATTAAATTCAACCGCTTATCAAGTGCGTCAGAAGAATTGTATCGATTCAAGAAAACATTGCTAAGCTAATTTACTCTGGACACATTCTATCAAAAGTTCGATACAATTTATGCAGTGGGAGTCAGTGTAGCAAATTTCAGATAGAGCAAGTGGGAAAGATAATGAATTAAGCCATCAAAACATTCTTCAATATAAATCCGTTTACTTCAACAAGAGAGCTATACAAAAACACAAAACAAATGGACATCAACTAGCTCATATTAATGGAAAAATGTATATATATCTACAAATGTCAAAAACATTATGCTAAAATCAAAATTGATACTAACAACAAGAAACACCATTCATCAACATAGCACGTGACATTAAATCAACATAGAATTACCAAAAGCTAGAACAACCAAGCAACAAAAAAGTCTCAAACACAGCGCAATCAAGCAGTTCAATATGCTTCCTGAAGATATCAAAAATGCTAGAAATTTCGCTACTTTCAAAAAATATCTGGAAATTTATATCATGAACTTAAGGTAATATCAATATGTGATTTTTATTATTACATATTTATTACGTTTTCCTTTCACTTTTCTAAATATATTCTCTTATACCAGAGTTGGGCGTAGTGCGCTCAATTTACTAAATAAATAATGCAAAGAAAAATACTTCCACTAATTGTGGTACAGCACAGAAAGTTATCACTCAATTGAAAGAAAACAGGAACAGTTTACTTGTAGTATTGAGTATTTATATATTACGCAGAAATTTGTATGTTTCTATGCTATTCTTAGTAAAATATAAAAATATTAAGTAAAACAAGAAAAATAAGCTATGCTAACAATTATTTGCTGTAAGCGATTTAACTTCAGAGTTGGGCGTAGTGCACTAAATTTGCAGTTTCAGCTTACATGTAGTGATAGTGTAAAATTATTCTCTATCTTCTATTATTTTTGACTGCTGAATTGAAAAATAAAAGCCTCACTATACATGAGTGATATTGCTTTTGAAAAATTTCTCACTCAAATTCATGTAAGAATAGTGGAAAAAAAAATGTTTACAGCTTAGTGGAAAATTTTTTTTTTGCACTAAATAAATAGTGCAAAAAAAATACTTCCACTAATAGTGGTACAGCACAGAAAGTTATCACTCAATTGAAAGAAAACAGGAACAGTTTACTTGTAGTATTGAGTATTTATATATTACACAGAAATTTGTATGTTTCTATGCTATTCTTAGTAAAATATAAAAATATTAAGTAAAACAAGAAAAATAAGCTATGCTAACAATTATTTGCTGTAAGCGATTTAACTTTCATGAAACTATTATTTTAAATAACACCAATTTTATATAAACTGTCTATCTGATCCTAGCTTGGTGATGCTCATTCAGAGCTGTTTTTGTTGTTTTCTTCGTAAAAATATATGACCAGGAGCTCGAAAAATAGTTTTTCTTAATTACAGATTTTTTTTTTTAATTCGAGTCTAACTGAAAGAGTTTTAAAACCAGTCATATTTGAAAGTTGAGTGGAAAATCTTTCAATTGCAGCTTTCATTTAGTGGCTGTTCAAATTTTGCACTATTTGAGTGTAGTGGAGATTTAGTAACTACCACTCAATTTAGTTATAGTGCAACAATATAACAATACCACTAAAATCACTAGTAATAGTGAAGAGATGCTTATTAAAGGAGAGACTGTCGTATTAAAAAATGATGCAACCCTGTGATGTATGTGATTATGCGGTTGTAGACAGAGCATAAAAATACGAGGTACAAAAAACACGTCCAAGGGCTACTTTTATTTACGCGTGCCTGCGTATTTGCGTTTGTATGCAAAACAACAACAAAGCAAACTACGCTTTCGCAAATTGGCGTACAAATAGCAAATCGTACAAATAGCAGACCAGCGTATTCAAACTGTGAATAGCCTTATTATATTATATTATATTATATTATATTATATTATATTATATTATATTATATTATATTATATTATATTATATTATATTATATTATATTATATTATATTATATTATATTATATTATATTATATTATATTATATTATATTATATTATATTATATTATATTATATTATATTATATTATATTATATTATATTATATTATATTATATTATATTATATTATATTATATTATATTATATTATATTATATTATATTATATTATATTATATTATATTATATTATATTATATTATATTATATTATATTATATTATATTATATTATATTATATTATATTATATTATATTATATTATATTATATTATATTATATTATATTATATTATATTATATTATATTATATTATATTATATTATATTATATTATATTATATTATATTATATTATATTATATTATATTATATTATATTATATTATATTATATTATATTATATTATATTATATTATATTATATTATATTATATTATATTATATTATATTATATTATATTATATTATATTATATTATATTATATTATATTATATTATATTATATTATATTATATTATATTATATTATATTATATTATATTATATTATATTATATTATATTATATTATATTATATTATATTATATTATATTATATTATATTATATTATATTATATTATATTATATTATATTATATTATATTATATTATATTATATTATATTATATTATATTATATTATATTATATTATATTATATTATATTATATTATATTATATTATATTATATTATATTATATTATATTATATTATATTATATTATATTATATTATATTATATTATATTATATTATATTATATTATATTATATTATATTATATTATATTATATTATATTATATTATATTATATTATATTATATTATATTATATTATATTATATTATATTATATTATATTATATTATATTATATTATATTATATTATATTATATTATATTATATTATATTATATTATATTATATTATATTATATTATATTATATTATATTATATTATATTATATTATATTATATTATATTATATTATATTATATTATATTATATTATATTATATTATATTATATTATATTATATTATATTATATTATATTATATTATATTATATTATATTATATTATATTATATTATATTATATTATATTATATTATATTATATTATATTATATTATATTATATTATATTATATTATATTATATTATATTATATTATATTATATTATATTATATTATATTATATTATATTATATTATATTATATTATATTATATTATATTATATTATATTATATTATATTATATTATATTATATTATATTATATTATATTATATTATATTATATTATATTATATTATATTATATTATATTATATTATATTATATTATATTATATTATATTATATTATATTATATTATATTATATTATATTATATTATATTATATTATATTATATTATATTATATTATATTATATTATATTATATTATATTATATTATATTATATTATATTATATTATATTATATTATATTATATTATATTATATTATATTATATTATATTATATTATATTATATTATATTATATTATATTATATTATATTATATTATATTATATTATATTATATTATATTATATTATATTATATTATATTATATTATATTATATTATAT